>JAPMOR010035860.1:338586-382683 GCA_026543865.1 Argiope aurantia
GAATTAAATTGGAGTAGATGACCATGAAATTGAGTTAGGATTTCAGGGTCATCTACTCCAATTTAATTCCTTTCCCTTTCAATATGGGTTTCCTGTTACTCTCTTTATTAATTTTCTTATCTTTTATTTTCTACGGATTAAGTACCACAGTGTAAAATTATTACTAAAATTTCGTCTTTTTCAGCTGATTATCTTTTTCTGTAGTTGAAAGGCTAAATTATTACTTTGAACAATTGGTCTCCGAAGGCGGTTCGTTTCTTTTAAGCTAAAAGAATATCTATCAGTTTTTTGTTTATGTAATGAAAAGGATTAATTTTGAATAATATTTACCTCAAACGTCGAATTCTGATGCAATAGTGTGATTCTTCTTTTCTGCTTGAATCAAAGATGCCAATAATGAGGGGATTCCCCCCCCCCACACACACACACACACATTTCCATCGAAAATGTCATTGCTGAAGGCGAGTATCTCGATTTGAAAAATGTCAGATCACTTAAATTGATGAGAATAATATTAATATTTTTTTTCTAAATTAATAGAAACATTCAAAATTCAATAGATTATAAATGGTGATTGAATATTTAAGTAAAGATTCTTTGATTGTTTTTTTATTCAGTTTTCTTCCGGATTGAAATCTAACGGAGATCCATACCGAATCTGTAATGCAAGTTAAAAAAGACCGTTTTTTTTTTTTGTTTTTTTTTTTCTGAAATAGTTGAGAATTGTTTGTGGAATAGTATGATTCAGTTGTCTCCGTTATTTATTTCAAACTGATATTATCAAAGAAATACAGACAAATTTTCGCAGTTTAAAATAAGAAAAGTGACATTTTGATATTTTTATGTCTTTCGATATCTGTTTCTATGTTTGTTAAATTTTATTTTCAGATTTTTTTTTGTATTATATCAAAAGTATAAATTTATTGCGACTTATTATGCACTTTTGTACCTCCCTCTAAAATTGAATTTAATTTTGTTTGTTATTTCAAATTAATATTTCTTTATCAGAAGGTATGCTAGATTATAGAATATGCCATTCGAGTTCTTGAAAGCTGATATTGTTTATTTCAGTTCGAAATTCAGAAAGGATATAAAAATTTCCCATAATAGTTATCTGTTTATAATAAAATTTATTATAATTCATAAAAGAATTGAGTGATTTATGAAGTCAAGACCATTTTTACTTACTAGTATAACAAAGTATGCAAAGAGAAATTATTGTAATCGTCAAAAATCCAACTCGAGATTTTAACTAATCTCAGTATCTTAGTTTTAATTAGTTTCCTGAGTCCATAAAGCACAGTTTGGGAACTATGTCTGTTCATAAGTCTGTGAACACAATAACTCAAAAGCGTCTTTAGCGAGACAAATTAAAATTTGGTTGCATGTTCTTTCAACAAATTTGATGATTTCTATCAAATCCATTGATGAATGAAATCCATTGATGTGAAGTTTGTCTATTTGGCTATTCGAATACAAATGAATATGATAGGCAGTAAATAGCTATACGAATAAAATCGGTATAAAAATTTAACATTTAAATTAGATACTTGTCGAATTTTGAATTAAATCCGTCAAAGAGTTGAATGTTAGTTGATCCGTACGCGATAATAGAAAAACACAACGACTTTAGATAAATGAGATTTAACATATGATCGTGATATTAAAAATGCATTCTGCGTTAAATTTTGATTTCAGTTGGTTGAAAAAAGGGCATTCGCAATACATATTTGGTTTTCTTCACCGTACTGTGAAGAACAAAACTCATATGCCATTGTGTAAAAATAAAAATCTGTGCATTTGTGGCATTGATAGTATTGTCCAATGCCCATGATTTTATTTGGGGAGGGAGGTGATGCCTTTATTACAGAGTATACTCGAAAGTTATATTTATTCATTACTTTTGTACAGTAATTTTCGTATTTCGAATATTCAATTGTACATAATTAGACTGATTTTATATAGAAGAAACCCGTCATTCGAAATAATAAATCTACTTTGAGCAATGAATTGCTTTGCGGTTTTTCAACAACGACTTTGCTTTTTCTTTCAGCCTAAGAGTTTTACTCAAGTGTATTTAAATTTTTTAGCATGAAGCATTTCGCTCATTGATTTTTTGGGGCCATTCTTTTTTTCTTTCAGTACAACAAATTTTACATTATAACTTAGTGAATAAATTTTTAAGGAAAAGTTTCACATGATGCTTTCAAACGTTTTTGTTTGGCTTTAATGCGTTGAAATGGAAACTGACATTAATACCCATTTTTAAAATCTTATTTTTCATCTAATTTTCACCAAGCTTTTAAATTATTAATAAAATTTTTTTGCCAAATTTAAATAACAGATCATATATTACCATATAGGAATGTTGTTATTTGTCAAATGCTATTCATTAATAGAGATGATAATGTTTTAAATCTTCATTTCATACAGAAATAAAGGAACATACTAAGCAACCAATAAAAAATAACACTTTTTGAAACATTTTATTCATTTCGAAAATAATATTTCTTACGACATTCGGCTTAAAATTTTACGCCAATGATCTTGAGTATTGCATCTTCAGTATAAACCATCATGTATATTGATTTTTTAGAGTTGAATTTTTCATTATAAAACACGATTTGGAATTTTCTGAAGCAATACTAAGAGATTTTTTTCTTAGAATTTTAATTAAATTTGTAAAGAAGTTTACACATTATATTTCTGAAAAGTTGTTCATTATTATTTTGAACTAAATCATTAGAAAGGAATTTGAGACAAATATATATTCAAAAAACATCTTTAACTTGCAACTTGTTTTTACTAATCTACTTAATCATTAAGTGAATTACTAATCTACTAGTAGATTAAATATACTAAAAGATTATTTACTAATCTACTTAGCTTACTAATCTTCCAATCCAGTGTAATCTTATTTTTTCCAAAATAATTCTCGATAGTTTCAATTCATATTCTTTATTGAGATACATGGAAGATAAGCTAAAGTATTTTTGTTTTGGTCAATCATCAATTTTTCTTGAAAAATTATCATCACCTTCATTAGAAACAAGCAAAATTGCTTTAATTTCTTCTTTAGTGATTTCATGCTTTCTTTTGTTCATAATGCAAAAATTACTTCGATAGCTTCAAAAATAGATTCAAAATACGTAAAATATAAAGCAACAATTCACGACTAAATAAAAATTTTCAGAATAGCACTAGAATAATGAATTTAGAATTTTGTTTCTTATATGTAATCATTATATATATATATATATATATATATATATATATATATATATATTTATATATATATATATATATATAATCAAAAATATAAACATCATGAAAATATATCTAAATTTAAATTATTTCGGAATCAAACAAACAAAAAAACTAAAAATTGTATTTATTTGGTTTAATTTTGATTCTATTTTTCCCCCCTTTTAACTTGGTATTTATTACTAATTGGTCTCGCTCTCTCACTATATATAAAAAGCGGCAGTTTGAAGTTTTTTGGGTCTTACTATGTTATTTGAAATCGGTAGTTTCTACTAAGCATCAAAACTTCGGATAGCCCTTTTACAGAATAAGATGATGACTTCCTTCCGCAATAACAAGATTCACAATAAATTTCATGAGAAAACTGCTTTGTAATTTGCCGCAGTGTTAATGCAATAGTTTGCTATTATATCCTTACAAAGCCTAAAAAGGGTGTCTGGCATTTATCGGAAAAATAAAGAACATGTCGGTATTCTTACATATCATTCATCGTTAAGAAAGCAGTGGAAACATTTCTTTTAGTAAATAACCATAAAATCCCTATTTTGAGCTAACAATACAGGAATATAGACACCAAAACCTTTTGGAAACACAATAATTACGCAAACCTATTGAGTGCTTCCCTGACTCCTTCTGCCTTAAGGTACAGGGGAGTTGGCTGAGAAAAAGCCACTACCGTCATTGATAAAACAGACCTCCTACGATGCGCCGCTTTTCACATTGATCTCCCCTCCAAAGAAAGCAGGCACCCGGAATCGTCCTTCTTAAAATTCTCAAAGCGCCCCTTCTTCTAAAATAAAAACTTCTAATATTTAAACTGTGACGAATGGGCGAAATGAAAGCAACGAAATTATTATTTTGTAGTCTGTTTAACAAAATAATGAAGATCTTGCTAAATTTGTATATACGGATACATTTAGAATTTTTAGGAAAATTGTTCTATTTTGTTTCTTATCTGAAGTTTAGTGAGCATTGCGTCCAGGGCAGGTCATCTGGGGGTTGCTATGGACCGGGGACCAACATGATCAAGAGCTAAAATAATGTTATGAGCGGTAATAGCGGGATGGAAAGAAGAGAGGTAGAAATTAAACTGGAACAATCGACGAGTTTTGAAATGTACGAAGTTTACAGATATATGGCAGTTTAGTGCAAGTGTGCAACATATTATAAAGTACGGTCATTTACCTCACCTACTAAGTTATATCGTATATATTACTTTGAAAATTCATATTATAAAATGTTTTATACTGTTAGATCTAGTAATGTCCATGCTAAGGAAGTATCCCTCTGGGTTTCAAGACTCAGTTTCCAAAAATAAAATTATCTTTTCTTCTTTAGTGCAAAATTTCAAAAAGTCATGAGTATATCTGTTTTCTCGTCTACGAAGTAATATTGGTTATGAAATTGCTTCGATTTCAGAAATTACAATTCAAACTCCAAATGGCGAAAAAGATTCCGCACGAACTACACAATTTTGGAATGAAAGTGTAGAAACGGGGAAACTCTTTGAATAACCTTATGTTTATACAAATATGATTGAATCATAAAAAACGACGATGTCAATAACAAATCTGATCAAGTGCATATAAGTGATTCAAGTTTGTGAGAAAGCATTATAATTGATCAATTTAAAATGTTTTGTGTTAAAAATAGACCGGTACAATCACAAAAGAGATTTTGCTAAGAATGCTGAAGGCAGATCATTTCCCATTAATTACTACTTTTTAAAAAAAGTGCCAAATGATGAAATACAGCTTCGCAGCTGGTTGATTTATTCGAAAACACAAGACTCTATATTTTTTTTTTTTGCAGTACATTATTTTCTAGAGAAAGTGAAAATTCTACACGATTTATAGGTATCTATAACAATTGGAAAAAGTTACCAACTATAATTCAAGATCATGAGCATTCTATTTGTCATTTAATTCATTTATTGCTTGGAACAGTTTATTTCAAAAGAAAATTTAATAGGCGAATAGATAATTTAGTTAACATTAATGCAAATGGAGAAAGATAGACATCTGACACATGCTTACAAATTATATATGGATTTTAAATTCGAAACTCAGTCATCCACAAGGATTGAAGTAAATCACAAAAAAAAGGAATCAGAATTAATACAGAAGACGTTTATCAAGATTCAGAAAATACTTGGAATAAGAAGTATTCAGCAAATGAAGATAAAAACAAAGAATATAAAGTGATAAAAATTCATGAAAATTGCCCAATACCAGAGCATTGTTTGGAGAAATGTACGAATATGGCATGCGACTCATTATGTGGCCATCTTTATAAATGCTCTTGCCCAGATGATAATTTGTGCAAATATATCCACAAAATTCATTCTACCTTTTTTAAAAATAAATCCATTTTAAAATCAAATGTCTTTTCAATAGAAGAAAGAAATATCAATGAAGATAATATGACCATTTCTGCAAAAGTAATAAACATAAAATCTACAGAAAGACAATGTCAAAATCTTTGTTCTGAATTAACCAAATTAATAGAAAATCCAGATGTTCAAGAACTAATGCTTAAAAATGTTATATCTACATTGAAATTTTTAGTAGAAGGATGCCGTGGAGCCGCAAAAATAAAAAGCAGCCTCAAGAAATGCTCTCCAATGCCTCAATAATCAGTGCCATCGAATAAGAAAATGACGACCCAGATGAAATTTTGCAGAACTTCTCAAAAGAGAAATAAAAAAAAAAGTTTACAAAAAGCAAATAAATAAATAACTGAAACTTCTAAAAAAAGGAAAAATACCAATGATTTGATCATCAGCAATAAGAAAAAACGAATATCGAATGAAGGCAGTAGGGGAAATAAAACTGAAAATGAAATGTCTAATTCTGTAGAAACTTTTCCAATTAGTAGTAAGAATCAATCAATTTTGGAAGATAGTGATACTTATTCTAATACTTTAACGGGTGATGTTTCAGTAAAAAAAACGGGTGATACTTCAAGCAAAAAATCTAAAAATGTTTTTTTTTAAACTAAACAAAATTACGAAGAACCCATGTGAAACAATTATTAAAATAAATGATGTGAACATTTCCATTTATATGCTGAAATCGCTTGACTTAAGAGTAACAACAAACGAAAAAAAAATATTTGCAATCTCTCTCTCCATCTTTTAAGATATGATGGTTATATGATAGAATCATTGATGCCCCCCCCTTTTTTTTTTCAAATTAACTAAAGATTCAGGATAGTGTAAAGCAATAGACTCAATTCATTCAACTTTACTCTTCCTAAAAAAAGATATCTTGAACTTTCCAGTGATTTAGGATATACAGAAAATGGAACTTTTTATTAATTCCGGCAAATTTAAATAATCATTGAATTCTTTTAATAGCTAATACAAAAGAAAAAATACTTGAATTATATGATCCATTAGGTCCAAATGTAAATAAAGATTCTGTCTATTAATTCGAGAATGGAGTGCATTAATTAAAAAACTACTAAACACAAAGGAGCACTGGAAATTGATTACTCCACGTCATATGATTCAAAAAGATAGCTACAACTACGGAGTCTTCATTATTATTATTATTATTATTATTTTTTTTTTTTTTTGCATATCAAAAATACCATAATTTACAAATCGATGAAAATTTTGATTCAGGGAACTAACTTCAGAGAACTCATCTTTGTAACTATTAAGGAAAACTTTGAGTGCTAACATAATTTGAATCTATGTTTATGTGATAACATTTGCATATCTGTGCAAATGACGGGGACTAGGCCTGATTAGATTTCTAATTGGAGACACCTCTGTGATGAATTTTCAAATTTGATTTTGACAATTCATCAAAAAAAAAAAAAAAAGCGAACCAGAGATTTCCACCTCCTGGGTCTGGTATGGAAGAGAAAGCAACTAATTTTATCTATCGAATAAACCTGTATCTATTAATCTCTCTCTCTATTTATATATAATCACAAATAGGAATGTGATGTGTTGTTACTCTATAGGCCAGAGCACTTCACCAAGAGCTACTTAACTCGGACAAGTATTTTAAAGAGGAGCGTTTTCTCATCCTTAGAAATTTTAATTCAAACAAAATTTTTGCGTTTTTCTGATAATTTGCGAAAATACTACAGGACAAAAAGAATTTTTATATCATAATACAATTCCTTAAATTTATCTTTTCAATAATACTTTGTTGTTCTTAAATCATTTTCATTATTGTTATTAATATTTTATCGAAGTTTTTTTTTTCTCCATTGTTAATGATCAAAATAGAAAGATTTGGCATGTATGGTATACTACATAATAATATTGGTATATTATTTGGTTAAGGTATACATGGACATATTATATAAAATATCTTATCGAAATTGCTAGCAATCATTCATTTTAGCGAACCAAATTGGTCACGAAAGTATTCTTTCTCTATCTCTATACATATTAGATAAAACTAATTAATATTAATCATATTTAAAGAAAAAAAAAATCGAAATGTTATAAAATTAGTCTACAATGATGGTTAGTATATTTCATTTCTTTATAATTCAACTTTATTATTACTTAATTGTGAAAATGAGTCATTCCAATATTTAGATGATAATAGATAATATTTGTATGATTTGGAAAACTGACAATAATTATATTTTCACTGATTGTTTATACGATTCAAAAGGTGTGGATTTCATTCACAAGATTCTTTAATTTGAACAAGCAAAAGAGAAGAAAATGTTGATTGCTTTTGACTAGTATTTCAAAAAAGTGTTGATAAACTGTTTTTTTTTAAAATATTTTATTACTTTTTCATGACATTGCCATTAAAGGAAGGTCCTAAGATATTCCAGCTATCATTGTTGAGAGTTATATAGATATGTATAAGGGCTATTGTTAAAAAATAATAACCATAAAAATGGAAGCATCAGCTTATATTCTTTGATCAAACTGCAAATTAAGATTGTGGTAATAGGTAGGATCGACTATAAGAGGTTTAAGGTCCCTTTGGAAACAATATTAGTAAGTTGTTCTATTTTATTTACACTTGCATCACAGGAGGTTTTTTTTTTTCTTTTTCTTCTCATACTTCTTTCTAAATTCATTAATTTAAAGTGAGAAATAATAAAAAAAGTGCATAAATAAATGAGCAAAATTTGGAAAAAAATTTGTAGTCCATTTCTTTGACATATATATGTATTTATATTTTTATTAAATGAATCTAGAATAATAAGCTTTTCTAGTCTTTTCTTTCTTTTAATACTTATTCTTGCCATTTTGAGCTTTGAATCATTCTACAACTGTTTCAAAACCAAATTCAAATTCTGTCACAAAGGTATGCTTTTCATCTTCCAGATTTTGTTTAAATAAATGTCAGAGAAGAATTGTGTACATAGAGAACATATAAAGTAAGCATATATAAATGAAAACATAGACAACCAACTGCCTAAGATGCAAACTGAATATATTGAAAATAGTTATGATTCTTTACCAATTGTTTTAAGAAATAAGTAATACAGAAAAATAAATAGCAGAAATACACAGTTAAAAAGAAATGGACCTCAGAATGATATGTGTAAATTTCATGTTGTAAATGTTTAGTAATGTAAAATTGTTTAGTTAAGGAACTCATTAAGACAGTTTCACAAAATATTTAATTTATAGCACTTTTACTTTTTACTTACCCTTAATTCCAGCTAGTAGATATAAAATTTATCTAATCTTATTATTTCATCGAAGCTTGTTTTTTATTTATCTATTTTTATTTTTTATAAATTCTGTTGTATGATTTTATATGGTATTTCTAAAGAAAGAAAAAATGCCTTAATCCACTAAATCATTAGGCATGCTTTTTTTCATTATTTACACTTCTCTGCAAATAGCTAATTTATATTAATTTTTCTAAAAATGTCTACATAAAATTTCCTTACATTTCAAAACTCACTATTACAAAATAATGCTTTATGCATTTTAAAATTCACTGGTTAAAATTAAATCAAATCAAATAATACACAAAATAAAATTAATGCACATTATGATGGTTTCAAATGCCATTCCTTTCTCTTCTTCATTTTCAAATGTCTACAAATGCTTTTATTCAATAAAGAGGACACAAATTCTTTTTAAAAATTATTAGTAAAATATATGATGAAAAAAGTTAATTTTTAACATGCATATTGATTAGAAGATCTTGAGATTTATAATTATTATCAAACATAAAAAAGGAATTTCAGTGAAACAATATAAGTGTGAGAAATTCCTTGCAAATTAAAAATCTACTTCGTGGAAGGGGGGAGGCAACTTTTTATGGTGTACAATAATTTAAGAAGTGTAATTTTTTTAAATCAAATTTCAAGCAATGGAGTCATGTTTGAAAATAACTGATGAATGAAATCTTTATTTAAATTCCTTTGTAATACAACATTTTTTATTAATTTCAGTTAGTTACAGAAACAATTAAAAATAACACTGAACAACTTGCAATTTAATTAATAAAACTATATTATTAATAGACAATAGTTTTATAATACTACTTAATATACGACTTAAGGAATATCACCAAATCTTTTGAGAAATGACAATGTTATCGAAATCACAATCTCATCTTTTATATAAGGAAAAGTTATTATATATTTATAATTTTATTAAAAATTATTTTAATACATAAGCTATAGACTAAAGGAAGAACTTTATTTCTATTTGAAAGACCAATGATTTTGTTTAAAAAAATACCAATGTAAAATTGTGAAGAATTTTTATCAGCAATTCACTTGAAATAATTTGTTTAAAATTTGCCAGAACTTTATCTGGATATTTGAAAAGGCCACTTTAATTCATAAGTATAACTTATAATACAAATCTTTTTGCACATGCACATATTTATTATTTATAAAATGAATATAAGTATAGACGTTCTATTCAATATGAAATATTTGTTTCAAGGCAACATAGATCATTAGCCAATTTAATCAAAAATAAGAAATGACTTGAAATGAATTCTATAATATTTTAAAATTAAACAGAGAATTAGTCAATAAAAGAATAAATAGGAAACCTGTCTAAAATACTAAGAATTATTATAGTACAAACTCTTCATTTGAAGTGTTAAAAAATTAATCTTATACATTAATTTTCTTAATCTACTTAAAGAAATTAATATAAGAAACAAAAAGAAAGTGGAAAATTTATTTCTATTCTGATTTAATATCACAAGTACTATTCTACACAAATCATAAATACTGTGATGTTATTTTCAAATATCTCTAAATGCAATAATTTTCTTTTATGTATAGTATACAATTTCTTTTTTTATATTTGTTCAAGTGATTATTTAGCAAGACAGTTTATAAAGGTGCTATATTTAATATAACCAACATATTTCAATAACATTCATAATAATAAAATATAACCATATAAAAATACTAAAAAGAAATATAATAATCAATCATCATTTCTAATATCAAATTTTTAAAAATTTTCAAAGCACCAAGAAAAAAGCTAAATGCTCAATATCTGAATGCATTGTCAACTGAATTTCATGAAAAAAGTTCCCCTATTTAAAAAATCTATTTTAATAATATTATATCTACACACTAACAGTATCATGAAGCAAACATAAAAAATAATAAAAAGTAAACTTTATTCTATTGTCCAATACATATTTCAAGATAATTATGAATATTTAGAAATTACAGCAATTATTTTCTCTTTTTTTATGTTTAATTTCTTTTTCTGTTTTAAGAATTTTAAAATTAAAAATCTTTAAAATATAATTCTGTGAACTCTTAAAAAATTCAATAATTCTGTTTCTTAGCACTAATTAAAATTATTAGCTAATTATATCTAAATTAAATACTAAGAATTATATGAATATTAATTCAGATAAAATAACAAATGTGCATAAAACAATGTGTTTGTCAAAAGGAGGTTAACAGAATTAAAAAAAGTGAACTGTTTGTAAAAAAATTCATAAATTAAATAACTCTTTAAGAAAGGCACAAATTTAATGGAAAAATTTTAAATTACTACACAGTATTAAATATTACTTAAATAATAATTGTAATTGTTTTCTTAAAACCTTCTTGAAAGCCAGGAATACAATAGCTTTCAATACTTATTCTGACCTTACTGCTGTTTATCTTCGCTAAAATTTCAAAAAATGCCATACACAGCATGGAAATAACCTTTAAAATGCTTGTTACAAGATTGAAAGTATGAGGGAAAAAACATTTTCGTCTCATTTCACACTTATCTGGAAAAACAATAATTTAATAATACAAATCCCGCTCTTTGACTTCCCTCTATATTGTAAATAAACACGTAATTTTCTAACCAATCACAATACAGTAAGCAACAAACCACATCGACGGAAAAAGAAAGCCTATGATTGGACTCAAAAAGGTTGACATACAGAGAGTCGATTTCTAGATTGTGGTTCGTTCGAATTTTCGGAACTCGGTGGAAAAGAAAACTCTTTAGTAGTATAATCGAATATGTCATGCGTCTTTTCTTTTGAAATCATGTGGGAAGGGGGGGCTTTTGCATTTTATATTGACATTTAATATAGTTTAAAGTTCATTCAGGTTTAAAACAATTTTGAATTGTACTAATAAATCTGAAAAAGAAATACTTTGAAACAATCTCTACACTTTAACTTCTAGCTTGCGGGCGGTACAACTGTTGTGCCAGATTTTTTTAACCTTTCCTTACGGCTCGGTACAACTGCTGTACCAGCAACGAGTTTGAATTGCTTTCCCCCACTTGAACTTACCAACTGAACACTAATTGCCTCGTAAAACCCCTTCAATTTTGTGTCGCCCCCCTTAGGATCAGGTGATTTCCTCCAGCAGTTGTTATAATCATTGTTGGCGCTAGTAAGGCATGTGAACCCTGCTTTGGGGGCATTGTTTTTTAAAGTAACATTCCTAAGAGATATGGAAAGAGTTTGCATAATTTCATTTGTGAGTAGTACTCGAATGAAAACTTTCGTCTTTACCCCTGTTTCTTAATTTTTTAACTTTATAAATTCCTTAATATTTTAACTTAATATAATTTTGTAACTTTATAATAATATATGTTTATAGTTGGGCCCATCTATTCATCTAAATATTTGAACCAATAATTTATTAAACATTTGAACAAGATGAATTACTTGAAGTTTCATTTCTGGTGGAATGGTATTATGAAGGTAATCAGCAACCTAGACAAATTGTTTCTTCACTCCTTTGTCTCATTGTCACAAATTAGGCAGAAAAACTAAATGGAACCTCGGAACTCGGGTTTTTTTTCACTATGTCATTATATTTTACATTGAAAAGAGATAAAACACTTTGTTTTGTCTTTATGCTTACTCCCCCCACCCTTACTGGAATCTTGGGCATATATACTTCCCAGTCACTAATGTATTAGTCTAACACAGTATTAAAGAATCCACAACTTACAGTTTTTTTCAGCTTTAAATTTTAATACTTGAACTGGATTTATTCCTGTTAAAAATACATTTTGGTTTTGATTTTTAAGTAAGCTGTCGGTTTCACCATTATTTTTCATAATTTATGAAAACGATTGATTTAATAATTTATAATTCTAATTTTAAAATATTGAAGGAGGTTGTTAAAATCTATCATAAAACAATTAGTAGTTTTTCTATATCAGAAGAGAAATATTAAAATCTTTACACCTTCATTTCAATTCACTGAGAAGTTACTACAGACTTAAATTATTCCAGAAATATGTGTATTGAAATAAAATAAAGAAGCTGCATAAAAAAATCAGGAATTCTAGATTTAATTTTAAGCATTTCTGAAAAATAATCTAAATCAGCTGCTAGTAAAAATATTTGTATTTAATAAAGAATGCTGATAATTTAGAATGCCAGATATATATTTTTTAAGTTTTTTGCTAATTACTTTTCAGCATAATATTATCGCAATGTATTCTTATGTATCGTATTCTAAGTAAACCATATCTAATCTTACATTTTAAAAATTGTCTTAAATCTGGTGATTAGCTACGTATTAGTAAATTTTTCTGCAGAAAAATAATTTGTTACAATTCTGTTATTGATTGTCGTCTGCAAAAGTGAGCATATTTTTCAAAAATACTACAATGCAATGAGTAATTGAAATTCTCAGCAGAAAAAAAAAAAATCACTAAATTGTAAGAATCGCCAAAGGAAAAGGAAAACGTTACTAGTAATTATATTAAAAACCGTTCGAACTATGTTAGGAATAAAAATTATATTTGCAATATATTAATACTAAAACATTCAAAGATATTTTAATCTACAAAAAAGCATATGATTGCTATCTCTGTTATGCACAAAGAAATGGGAATGTTTTTAAAAAGGAAATATAAACAATTAGAATATTTATGCTTGATATATTAATCATCACATTTTATCAAAATTGAAGAGTTAGAAAAATAACAAAATAAAATTCACAATGATGTATTCAAGCTTTATAAGAATTAAATTTACAGCTTCAGTAATGCTTGAGAAATTCATTTAATTACAAATAAGATTGAAAAATTAACAATATTTTTGTTTAATGTGATAAATAACTATGCAGCAGTAATCCTAATTGCAATTTATTTAACGTCATAATATTTAATTCAATACCTTCTCCTACAGAATTAGCTTTCTAGGGTTCAGACGTGGTAAAACCACAAAAAAGCAACCTGGTTACGACGGAGAGGACACATGACCAATTACCACTACGGGTGGTCCAAAGCGGAAAGGTTATCTCCAACAATCACTTTTAAAAGAAGGGGAAAGCATCTTCTAGCTTTTCTCACTGAATGTCCGTATTCAAAGTAACTTTTCTGAGTTAGGGTTCCTGAAGTTTAAAGGTTAATTTCAATTACCTTTTTGATTAATGATTTTATTTCAGATTTCAATTATTTTATTCATAAAAAGTAGAAGAGTTTGATTTATCATTTCTACGATAATGTGAAACTGAAAAATAAAACTTTTTCTCAGATTCATTTTTTGTGATACAATTATTGCAATATTATTACTGATAAACTGGAATAGTGTGTGATTATTGGCTAAATAGATATTGATAGATATCAATAATCAAAAAAATTGAAAAAGCAATTACTGATTTAATAAAGATTCTACTGTTTATTTTAGAGTATGAGTTCATCCTATCATTTTATTTTTTATTCCTTTTTACCCTTAATATCATGAAAATATGGAATAGCCGACAAAATATCTAATAATTGAATAATCATACCAAATCCAAAATCTGATATGCAAAATATACCTATTAAAAGGTGCCTAAATCAGTAGAAAATACAAATTATCTTTCTAGCAATTCGAAACCTATATTCACATTTCCCGCATATTTTGGTAAATAAAAGTTTAAAATTTGACTATGAAAAAAAGTATAAAAAAAGATATTTATGAATGACCAAGTCAACATGTTTCATTCTCGTGCATTTCAAATGACCTATTATTGTCCAATTTAATTTAAAATATAAACTTTAATATTTTTTTTGTTAAATTATGATAAAAACAAGATTGAGATAATTTTAAATTAAATTCTGCAATTTTTTTTAGAAAAAAATTATTAAAAGTTTGGAAAAAATATTAAAAAACTTCTGAATATATACATTAAAAGAATTTGAAATATCAAAATATATAGATAACTTTAAATTCCTGAATTATTTCAAAAATAAATTGAAGGAAAAAAAATTTCTAAATGATAATCCTTTGACTTGAAGATTTAGCTCATAGATGATGCATGTTGATAACACGTTATACAAAGTAAAATTGAAACAATAGAACATATTTAAGCTATAGAAATGAAATGTACCTGTTTTATAAATATAAACTAAGCTTAACCTTTTAAAATTATGTGCTTAAACTACTTAAGATTATCATCAGTAGTTTAAATCCTAGTCATTTATAACTATAAAAGTCAAGGCTTTATGTAATTTAAAATTACAAAGAACATTAGCTTCTGCTTTTTACTTATGGATGAATATTAAAATTAACTACATTAATAACTGAATGTTTTTAACTAAAGCTACATTATTTAGGCTTGTATAACCTTAAATATAACATTTCCACATCAAAGTTTTATTCTATATTATAAATCAGAATTATTTTCATACACAAATTTTAAAACTTCATCTTTCTAGATATATAAAATTATATAGATAATACTATTGTGCAAATTCGTATTGCTTACTTTATTTATGAATTATGAACAACATTATTACAGAAAATACAGAAATTAAAGTACACGAGACAAAATAAACAGACAAATTTTTGCTCATTTATTAGTTTATTAGAAAGTTTAAACAAATTACACAAACACGACTTCTGTACATCAGATATACATAACAAAAATGAAATGATCCATATGATAAGTCATTATGACGCTCCTAGCAAATGTCCATACAGTTCATAAGTTAATTAGAATACAAAAACAGTTACTTTTGTTCCTCGGAACTTTGTTGCTCAGCTGCCTGCTGCTCTTGGATTTGCTGTTGCTGTTTCTGAGCTTCTTCGACAGCTGCTGGTTGCTGGATAGTAATTGGCACTACTCTTTCATTCTTGGGAGGTGGTTCAATGGCTTTTCTTGGAGCAGAGATGGTCAGCACTCCATCTTGGCTCAGAGACGATTTCACCATTTGAGGTTCAACGTCGTCAGGTAGCTGGTAGCGTCTGGTGAACTCTCTGGAAACAAACCCATGTTCGTCAGCGTGTTCTTCATGCTTGCCATGGATTACGATAAAGTTGTCCACCGTCTTGACTTCGATTTCATCAGGTCGGAAGTGCTTTACATTCAACATGACTTTGAATCGATTGGCATCTTTCTTGCTATCGGCACCCTTCGATGTTACGCTGGTTTGACGACGGGGTCTAACGATGTTCAAACGCACTTGAGATGGACTCACATAATCATCGAGTAGAAGACTAGGACCTACACCCATTCCATAGTGGTAGTCGAAGGGATCATAAATGTCACGCAGTAATCTGGCAAACATTTTTCTTCGCTAGATCAGGAACTACTACCAAAACTTTAAATGAATAATGTCGTGAATTGGCACTAACACAGTAATAGAATGCTGAGGATTACTCGCTGCTATATTGCAACTCGACAAGCTAAATTCACATCTGTTAGCCAGCAAATACCAGTTTCCAGTTTATATATTTGAAACCAAAAATTCTAGATATTTCTAGATGATACGCGCGTATTTCGGTATGAATAGGCATTTCATTGGTCAATAGGGCTGCCGTTTCAGAGTGGAGGGAGGATATCTGCGCTCGCCAAATGAATAGGGTTGCCGATATTTCATGCAACTTCTGGCGTGAATGAAATAAAAAAGAAAATTAAAACAATTATGGCAGCGCTGGTAGATACGGCACGTGGAAAAGCTGTGAGGGACTATACAAAATTAAAAATATATTTCATTTTAGGTCATACTAGAAATCTTAATTTTAGAATGTTTTTCAATGTCTTATCGTTGAATAAAATGATGAGGAAAAAGTAAATGCTAAAGTACATTATTAAAATTATGGATATAATTTATTTTATTACTATTTTTAATAACCAAATTGAAAACATGCATTTTAGAATAAACACTAAAAATGACAATTTCAGTTACAATGAAAATTTCTTTTTTTTTTTCTTTCCCCATGTATTTATCATTTCTTAAGAATATGTGTCAAGAATAAATATTAGAAAGCAGCATTAAAATAACAAAACTAAATGATTTTCTCTGGATTTGAGAATAACAATAGTTTTGCGCAATAAAATTTTTGCTATCATTAGTTGCGATATGCGTTATTAAATCATACCAAAATTTCTGTAGGACAAATAGGGAGACCTATCAATTTTGGCAGGTTGTTAGTTTTTGTGCAATAGATGATAAAAAAAGGGGCTTTCAATGTTTAATGCGATTTTATGCAAAATAACTTCATAGCAAATTATCTCACTTAAGTATATCTAGATATGATGAATTGTTTTTATTATAAAAATAAGTAGAAAAACATTTGACTGTTTAAAGTATTTGTTTCATAATAATGTTGCTGTGTTGTGACTTATAGCACTTTACAAGCCCGCTGACAATTCTTTGTTTCATAATAATAAATCGAATATGTTTTGGAACTCGGTACTTTTAAATTCATAATCACAAACTGGTACCTTTAAGAAAAAGTATTCTGCATAAAATCGTTCCAAAATTAACATGAGTATACTTTCAGTAATAACAGACGATTTAATTTCATTTTAATATACTACTTACAATAAAAATTTTTTTTTAAACATTATGAATATTGAGGAATTTGGAAATCTAAAAAATGCATGGCATTTTTCATTTTAAATTACCTTTTAATAGCTTCCGTATAAATAAAATAAAAATAGGTTCAACAGATGCATAATTTTTTATAAATAATGCAGGATAGGATTTCATAGGTGACAATGGACAGAATTTGTTCTTTAGATGCCGAAATTTTTTTAAAAATGTTAAGAAAGGCAAAACATTGTATCTTTCCATGATAGAGATTCCTGTTAGTCAAAATTTTTTTAATTAATTTCTGAGCTTTCGATTTCTTAAAAAATATTCTTTTTATACATTTCTGTAATTAATGAAATGCCTCATACTGCATGAGACTAAAGTTGAAAAATCTACTTTTTTAAAGACATGAATATTCCTAATTTTCTTAAACAGTTTAATTTTATTTCATAGGTTAGCATTTTCAATTTTTAATGGAAATGTTTTATTATCTGTACAAATAAATATTTTGTTATTGGATAGATTACTCTGTTTAGTTTTGTAGTTGCTGTTCCCTTATAACTATTCGCAGAGACGTAATTTCTGTTTCCAATGAAGAATACCTATTAAAAATGGTAATTAGATCTCTATTGCCTAACTGTGCCTCGTACGGTAAATTGCATTCCAGTTAAATGAACACTCTCCACAAGCTATCTTAAATGAATTGTATAAAACTGTTCCACACTATCTGAATTTTATCACTGCCTGCTTCAAGTTTGGAGTTAATCTACACTGGTCCAGTTCTATGCGATCACATGAGATAAAATCTGACACATGCCATCTGTAAAAAATCGGCTATATATTTCTTCTGAGTCAACATTGTTAGAACACTTGTCTCAATAAAGCACTGAGTAAAATGTTTTAACAGCTGCTGAATAGTAATAAGAAACATTATAAATTATTCATATTCCTTTAATGCGAGCTGAAAAACAAAAATATGGTATTAATGATTTTATTAAATAAATAAGCACTTCTCTGTGAATACGCATTTTATATATATAAAAAAGTAGGATTACATTTTTAACAAACGATCTAGATAACAAAGCGAAATTGGCAAAAGTGTTAAGGCACAATTATAATTATGTTTTAACGTTCGTATTCCAATTAAAAAAATATATCCTCTGTTTTTACATACACTAATAAAAAATGTTTTTTTTTTCCTCTGCGAAAAAGGAATATTCTTAGGAATTTTATATTTATTTCTAGTTTTAATATATTTCAGTATTCAGTATTATGATTATTATAAAATTTTATAACAAATATTTTAATCAATTAAAAAAATGAAATCTATGATCGTAAACTTCAAGTTATCATGTGAGAACATTTTTATTTTTAAGTCATTATTTGTCTTAATTAATTTAAATCATTAACCAGTTTAAACTTTCATTTTCAATTTTTCTAGCTTGCAAACAGTTTTGGAGCTCGACCGATTTTGAGATAAAATAACAGCTATGGTGTCATAGTTCTACGTCAAGCTTTTAAAAACGCATCTGCTGTCGAAGAAGCATGCGTAATAATAATGCAATACTGGTAAAACAAGGTAAAAAAATATATGGGATTAAAAGATGATGATGAAAATTGCCATTTATGCTTTATTCATTGCCTACGCGATTTTGAGCTTCAAAATCTCCTAAAAAAAAAAAAACATCATGTTTTCACATGATAAAAAAAGATCATTTTTTTTAAATAATTATTCTTGTGCGTATTAGTATTATTCTTATTTTAAAGAGCAAATATATTGATTCTTAATTTCTAACGAAACAGTGTTTAATTCCTGGTTTAAAAAATGCTATCTGTTTGGTAAAAGATGAAACTTTTTTATTGCTTTTATTAGGATAGTTTGCATTTGATATTGGAGTATTGAAACAAAGTTTGAATAATTTATTTGTTGACTAAAGTTCAGAGTTTAAATTAATTAAAAATATAATTGATAATTAATTACTGAAAATAATAAAATAGTTTATTACTATCATGAAAATATATTTTACATAATTTCAGAATATGATCATCCGTGTATAGGAAAATCAAATATAAAATTCCATCTTTATCAACATTAACGATGTCTGGTTAAAACCATGTAAAACTGAAATAATTTTAATTGCATTTTCAACTTTTCCATCTGCATTTATTTTTTTATAGAATATTTATGTTCACTGCAACTAATTTTAAAACCTATTATTTTTTTTAAATTGGTAATAATGAAATTCTTAAAAAAAAATCTGAAAAAATATTCGCTTGAATGTTTTAACGAAATAAGGGGAAATAAAATTACATCATGATCTAGTTCTAGAAGAGACCCGAAAACAATGCGTGATATTATTGCACTATTTTAAAATAAAACATAAAAATGAATTTACTGAAAAACAGTTCCTTTTCATCTTTACGCAGTTTAAATTTATGATGCACTGATTCCATTTGTTTTATATGTCACTAAAGCAATATTTTAGAAAGAAAGAGAGAAAAAAATATTTGAGTTTGAAACATAATACCAAATAAAAGCTTGCTGGCTTCGTCTTGTCTTCAAATGCCCTGCCTTCATTGCATTCTGGGTATAATAGCATAATTTACAGGAAAATTTTTTTAAAAAAAAGTCAAATAAAAACATTATCCAAAATATTCAATGAATCGGACGTTTAAGCTTTTGTCTGATTTTTAAAAAATTAAACTCTTAACCATATTTAACTGCTACTTCAAGAAAATATTATATCTAATGAAATGTATGACACCAGGTTAAATATTTCTGTAACATATAGCAACTTCGATCAAATTCTACTAATGAAAACTAAAGGGAATAGTCTGCTCTGAACTTTCCCACACCCTTCTTTATAAAATAAGTAATTATAATAAGAAGAAATATATGAGTATTTTTTTATTCTTAGTATAGAGAAGAAAACCATAGTATAAATTTTGGACACCTTGATTCAAAAATATGATTTCAGCAATAAGATCATTTACCACATTCCATTTATCTAACTTGTTTCTTTTTTAAGTTATCGAATTTACATAGAACCGAATATATTGTAATATCTTGATCCTGACCGATCAAATAAGAAAATAGCGTAACAAAACAGTTCTTTTATTTGCGGCCTTATATATGTACACAAAGACAACTTGTTCTCATCTAGGTTAATATTATTTACCAAATTCACACAACACTTGAAAGTTTAATCATGAAATAGTTCCTCGATCAAATCGGAGAATAGACAACAAAAAGACGCTAACAGGCTGTGAGTTCAAAACGGCTACTGCAGGGGCTCCAGAATCCACCGATCTAAATCGGGTGGATCCTAACATAGAAACTCGAATCCCATGGAGCTTCTCACAAAAGCAGGGACAACTTCTTTGGACACCAACGTTTCTCCGAATTCTCCTTCGACGCCTCTCACTGCTCTCTTCTCTTCTCTAAACACTGCCTTTTATTTCCGTCAAATATCCGCCTCCGATTTTCTTATTGGTGAACTTGAGTTCCCTATCACCCAACAGCTGCTCAGCAATGTTTCCTCATTTGTCACCAGTCGATCATGGGAATGTCTTTTCAGGATTCATCTTTGTTGCTGACCCTTCTCGAACACACGCTTATTATAATCAATCCACAGCTAACATCGGCTAAAGTCCACCTGACTTCGATACTTAATAACAACGGCGATTGGTCGTTTCTCGAAGATTTGTAGAGTTCCTTCATAAGGAAAATAAAGTTTAACATCTAGATATTTTAACGTTCATCTTTCTTGAAAACATGATAGATCCATTGGAAAAGATGAGACACACATCTGTGGCTTCTCACCTGGATACAAAAACTGACCAGACACAATGACTCTACTGGTGAAGAGGATTCCCATCTGGCGGTCCGTAGGCGCTTAACTATGTGTGGGTTTAGTTTTAGTTATATTAACGTTCCGTTGTAAAGCAACACTAGGGCTATTTTGGGACGGACCTCGTAATTTTAAACCGTGGTCAGATGACGAGACGACACTATGTGTGGGAAAACGGGTGACGTTACATCTGGCCAGAATGTCAATTACCTTCTGCGGAAAAAGGCGAAACGTTACAATATAGATCGACAGATGGACAACGCGAATGTATATATTTGGTTCAAAATTTAATATGGATTTATATTTTGCTATACAACAAAATCTATCCAATTAGAGCAGCCTTTTACATTTTGCAATTATAGTATCCACTTGCTTCCACACAGATAATCAGATTCCCTGTAAATGAATTTGGTCAAAAATTGATAAAAATCTAAAATTGGTTTAAAGACCATATATTAAATTTCATCAGTCAAACTTTATATGTTTAAAAGTTATCGTGTTCATAAACAAATATAATTTTAAAAATAGGGGAAAGGAATGAAGTGAAAAGTCTCCAAAGTGAGAGATAAGAAAAGATAAAGTGAAAATTCCTATTATGTGTAATTTAACTATAGTCATATAAGAGTTATAACACATGATGCGTATATATTAATACGAATTTAAATAGTGGTCCTTTTATTTCATGCAATTAAAATAAGAAATTCTAAATTACTAAAAATTCATTTATAGCAAACATTTCTTTCCTTCTAAATTAGTGTTTCTATAATTGCTTTATTTATGTTTTGAAATACGTATCTCGAAGATTTCGCGCACTTTTGATTATAGTGTAATTACCAGTGATTTTTAATTCTAACTAAACGATTTCCCTTTATGATTAATTCTAGATTCATATATTAATACTTATTAAATTATTTTATGATAGTTCTATCAGACTTCAGTTTATAAATTTTAAATTTCTGTATTCACTATATTTCCGTCGTTTAGAATAGAATACTTTGTACAACATTTCTAATTTTCGAATAAATTAGTGATTTGCTTTTATTGTCAGTCATTGATTATTTTTGTAAGTTATATATGAGCTATCAGTTGTAGTTTTTTTTAAATATAAAGTCTTAATATAGTGATTAAAAATTTTTAGATTTTGAATTATTTTTTTTTACTAGTTGTCCATTTTTGTTTTTTGAAAACCTGTGGTCACATTCACTTTGACCTTGAATTTTTATTTTACAGTTTCTTAACACTTTCCCTCCTCTGACCGAGCTTTTTTTTTTTTTTTTTTTTTTTTGAGAAATTCTATTTTACACGCTTCTCACTCTAGAATTTCCTCTTTCGTAAGTAATGAAAATTATTCTAAAATAACGCATGAAATCTTCATGTTTAAATAAATACTATTTGAATTTTTAATGCAAATAGGATTTTTTTCCCTCCTTACTTCTCGTACTATTAAAACTATACTAGAATTCCTCACCCACAAAAAATTAAAATTAAATTCCTTTTTCGGCTGAATATATTTAAAGTCCTTTATCAAAAGGAAATATAACAATAGAAATTCCAAATCCGGAATTCCAAATCCAGAAAGGTCTAGAACTTTACGGCAGATCTCCTCTATCGGAAACACGTGCCGCATGAAATAAAAACAGAAAAATGACTCCACGCCTTTTGGCGTATTGGCATCGCGCCAAGTAAACAATTGAATCAAGGTGAGATTTAAAGGGAATCTTGTATATGGTATATATTTTTTACTCTTAAAAGTTAATATACATTTAAAGTAGCCTGAATATATGTGTTTAACTTGATGAAATGAAAAATTACATCTTGCTTTTTCATATTTAAAAAGGGAGGGGGAATAAAGAATCAGAACAAAATATAATTATTCAGAAAAGTCCAAAAAGAATTTTCAAAAGATTCCTGGAAAAAAATAGAATAAACAAAATTATATAAACACATTAGTTTTGTTTAACATTTATTTAAAAATTAATTACGAAATTAGGATTCTGCTCTTTATGTAGTTTAGAGAAAATATTATTAACTAGAATTTTTTCTTTTTTTAAAGAAAAATAATAACTTCTAATTACAAAAAAAAAAGAAAAAAATATTTTTTTATCGTATTTTTATTGCTGAATAATTTTTAAAATTTACTTTAAATATTTTCTATATAATTTTATTTTTCAAATGAAAGGAAAGAAATCATAATGTTTTTCCCCATACATATTATTCCAAAAGCGGATAATATATATTGCTTGTATTTTGTTCTATCGTCTAACATTATTCTCATTTATCGAATAACTTTTTAAAAAGCATAACACCCTCCCCTCTCCCCCCCCAAAATCTTATATTTATTAAGCTCTCTTTCAATTTTAAGATTCAAAATTAACAATTGCTACCAAATCCTATAGTTTGCTTTTTCACTACGTTTTTACCACTCCTTCATTATTGCGATGTTAAACAATTGCTTTGTATATATACCTGCAGATTCCAAATCTTTTTGAATCCAGTTTTTCAGAATCGGTTTGAGCACATATTTTCACTTGTTTGTCAACTTATGAAGCAGACTTATTTTTATTGATAAAACAAAACAACAACAAAAAAAAAAAACAATAAGAATATAAAAATAATAAGAACTTGAATTCCGAAAAAAATATCATTGCTGTCAACAGTGATTCAATCCTTAAAAGATGCTCTTTAAGTCTTATTCACGGCATATTCACGAAATGTAAAATGTCTACTTAATATAATTAATTTTTTATATTGAATTCCTGACTTTTCACTGTAATAATGCTTTAATGTTGGCTGTTTATTGTTACATTTTTCTGAATAAAGTTACATTAAGAATAGTCAGATAAAAAGCAGGCTTTAATATTTGCATTTTTTTTTTTTTTGTAAATAATTGCATATTTACTAACACTGTAATCATAGATGAAAAACCAAGGGGAGATGGAAGATAAATTGAAATCTTAAAATGTATTTAAAAGATTTAATAAAATGACTTAAAATTTATTTTTATATGACAAAATATGCAAAGAAATTTCATTTTTAATCTTGTGTTATTCAGATTTCTAGAGAAAAATTTTATAATACAATAATAATAAGAAGAAAAAGAACAAATTTTATTGTGAAACAAAAAAAGAATTCGAAGGTAATTGATCCAAGAAGAGACTTTCGATAAACATCTAATGACAAAAAAAAAAAAAAAATTCTAAATACAGTACGAAAACGCGTAGACGGAAAAATAATTAATTTCTCTTTTAGTTGCATTTGCTGGTTTTTTGCAATTGGTATTCGAATAAAAATATTTTTGCATTATCACTGTGATAAAATGATGATTGTGATACAATTGATTCTCTAATTTATTACAGTAAAAATTTGAGAAGTATACTAAAGAATACATAGCAATAATACATAATTTATTTCTGCATTTCAAATATGAAATGGGTAAAATACAAACGCCATTTCAGCTCCTTCTTCTTTTTATAAGAAAAATAATTTTATCATTTACGTATCTTTAGTAAACGTATGTAATATAAAGATTGCCAACGTCTACATAATTGATTAGGACTTTATTTAATATTTTCCAACAATTCTTGGTATTTCTAAGTTAATTCCCACGAAACAAATATTTGTTTTCAAAGAATATTAAAAAAAATATGGACCTTGGACTTAGCACCATAAAGAAAAAAAAAAATCTAATGAATGCACAGTTCTTAATATCCGGATATTTTACAAAGAAATTATTCAGTTTAAAATACAATATCTTTTGAGGAAAAATTTTTTATAGCTTGTCATAATTTGCATATTGTTTTTATATTGCACAAAAAGAGTGTCCGTCTCTATAATCATGTAATAAAAAATTCCATCAATTCAGGAAACATTACTATCATTCTGTTCTTAAAATTAAAACTTAACAAATTTGACTTTCAAGTTTCTTTAACGTCTTGAACTATGAATTTCTTTAAAATTCTAATTAGATGCCACATTTTATTTTAGAATGCTATCATATTTTTTTTTCCATCCGTATAGGAACACAAAAGCAAAATCTATTTACATTCAGTACTGCAGTCCTGAGTTAGTGATATCAAAACTAAAATCTGTCAACTAGCAAAATATCAAAGTTTGGGTGATAGAGAGCCAAAAATAGTATACCATAATTCTTATCAACAATGACAGGCAGCAAGGGGAAATTCGTATTTTGATTGCATAAATTCAAAATTAGGACGATGACTCGCCAAATATGTCACACTTACCTCACGCCAACTCGACTGTTTCCGTGGTAATGAATGAAAAGTGGAGATGCATCTAGAGTTTTCGCCAAGCTTATATAAACACTGCGTTAGAAATTTAGCTCCAGGATTTAGATCTGTGAAAGAAGTGTTCGATTGAGCTTGCGAGTCTCAGCGTTCTTAGCTTGTGTTACTGCTATTTGCTATTGAAAGTTATCCTTCTCTCAGTTTCAATTTGCAGAAACTAAAATGTCTCTCCTTCCATTGTTAACACGCAACTGGTGGGATGCCTGGGATTACCCATCCCGAATTTCCGACCAGCATTTTGGCATGGGACTCCTGGACAGCGATCTTTTGCCACCAACAATGTACAGTGGATTCCTGCTGCGACCCAGAACACAAAGTAACATCGACTCTTCCGGTCTGTCAGAAGTTACGAATGAGCGCGACAAGTTCAAAGTGATGCTGAATGTTAGCCACTTCAAGCCAAACGAAATCGACGTGAAGACTGTCGATAACAGCATCGTCATCCATGGCAAGCACGAAGAGAAAACGGACGAGCATGGCTTCGTTTCCCGAGAATTCACGCGTCGATACCTGCTGCCGGAAGGTACAGATCCTGAAACGGTGAAATCGTCCCTTAGCCAGAATGGAATCTTAACCATTGAAGCACCCAAGAAAGCCATTGAACCACCCCAAAGTAACGAGAGGGTCGTGCCTATTACTATGGAGAAACCTGCCGTAAAGAACTAATGTACTATTATAAATCCTTATACCTCGTTAGAAATGTTTGACTTGGTCAATTTCGTAATGTAATGCATCTCTTAACAGCATTGTTAATAATCATTTGTGTAATGTGTTCTTTAGAGTTAATTGCATTTGAACGTTTTGTATTTATTTACTAGTCGTTAATAAATTTTTGTAATTTCATAATTGTGTTTTTATTCTTGTGTATTTTTCTGGTTGTGTTGGACTAAGTAATTAGCTTCTGGAGAATTTAATGTTTATATTAAAGTATGAAGTAGTATTTGATTATACAGAAATTACTTTAGTAACTATTTAATATTTCAAATAGAAATTTATTCATTTAATGGAAATGATTTATCTATTATAGAATTTAATTTTTATAAATTATATAAATGGCTGAAAATAATGTTAAAAAATTTTTTCAGTTAAATTCATCATTATTTTATTTTTATTTCATCCTACTTAAAATTCTTAATAAAATTTTATATTGAGTTTTGAATTAAAATAATAGTTTGAATTTCTTTATCTTTCAGATTAAATATATTCTAATAACTTTCTGGTAAATAAAATAAAGGATTTATAATTTATTTTATAGATAATTTAAATTATTTCAACTTGTAATTTATAAGTTTTTCTAACTTCTTGAAACAATTTAATGTAAATTGAATATATTTCATAGTTTTTTATAATGTAGAAGAGATTTATTATGAAAAATTATTGGATCAGTTTAAATACAATTAAATATAAAAAAAATTTATTTATGTTGTATTATGATACAACTAACATATATTTTAAAAGAAATAAATTCAGATAGTTCATTATCATTCAAACTAAATTCTACATAATAGTGTTATCTCTAACAAATGATTAAAAATTAATTGCACCAGTTAATGTCTTATGCTAAATATAGTTGATTGGTGTCTAGAAAATTTTTTCTAAAAATATCTAAAATTCTTTCGCACATAAATAGTATGCATATTTAAGTGTGTAACATTGATATTTATTCTCAACATCTATTAAATATCCTTAGGATAAATGAGTTAACATAGAATAAAATAAAATGATTGTATTTTTATTGCCAATCAGCCATGAATGGTAGTTTCTATATCAAAAGAATTTGGGAAAAAAAAAAGAAGCTTGTTTATTTGGTGTCGTAATGTAATTAAGAAAATCAAACGTGTTTATAAAAATTATTTCCAAATCAAAGTAAAATCTGATAAGTGTATAATTTTGGTCAAGCTCAATGCATTTTGAAGTCGTAGCATTCACATTTTTAATGAGTGTAACTTTAAAAATATATTTTTTCTATACTTGGAGTGGCATAAAAATGTTGATATTTATTAAAATCTTAACATGAGTTTATTGATAGTAATGTATTGCCATCAATTCAGAAAATACATATTAAATCAAAGAAAGAAAAAAACATTTTCCAAGACATTTGTTTATTGAACAAGGGAGAAAAATACTTTTTCAATTGAATGTCAATATAGTTTTAAGCATAAAAACATACAAAAATAAAATATTTCCATTAATAAACATATTATATATAAAAATGCAAATTAAAAAGCTATAATAATTATAGCTAATACCTGAACATATCAAATTCTAAAATAAAATATTACATCTTTTCTGCTAGGGCACAATGTTATTACTAAGAATTTTATGTGAGAATGTAAGCATACTTCAACAATTTATCCTGAAAATTTTTAGATATGTCTCATTAAAGTACAACAAATAACTTTTTATTAGCGAATAATAAATCATTTGTATAATCCTTAAAAAAAAGTAAATTTTATTATATTTGTATTGAAGTCCAAAAATATCTTTAAAATTACCAAACACAATTAAAATAATAAAATCCTTTTTTATTACTTTATTTTAAAATGTAACTTTGACATACAAAATGAAAGTCATTATAAAAACAAATAAATATGAAGCACTAATTTAACATACATAGATTTAAAACAAAAAAAAAATGTAAATTAGATATAAATGCTTAAAATGGACACACTTGATAAAAATATAGAATGGTCTCTTCATAATCTGACGACTATTCCAGATAGTGATCATTCTTTTTGTATTTAAGATATCAGTCTAATAGATTTAAGATCCATGATTTATCATTAACTTAGTTAAAATTAATCATTTTACTTAAGATTTATCATTTAAAATCTACTAGTTTGAAATGGGAAAACAAATCATTATATGCTGCTGATTATGATGTGATATAAACAATACTTGTTAAAATTTTAATTATATTTTATAGTATTTATTATGTATCAATCACTTTAGTTACCAGTTAGTTCACTGAGGATATAAGTTATATTTAATTTCAGTTAATTCATTTAAATATAACTTCATGTGCATGATTTCCTCAAATTGTCAAACATTAAAGCTGTGTTGTTTCAATTGTTTTACATATGTTTTATTTATTATGTACATGAGCCATTCTAATTGAGATTATTAACATGACATCGTAGTACTATTAAAAACATAAATATATAATTCACTTATGTTCTAAATTTCACAGTATTATTCCACTTTTCTATTTGTCCTATAAAATACAGATATTAATAGAATCCTTCTCTAGGTTTCAACAATGGTAGAAACAAATGGTCACATAATTAAATATTTTATGAAATAATGAAAATGGTTTGAATTCCAAGGCAACAATATAATCTATTAGTGGAAAGTAGGAATTTGTTTTTCTTCTTTTTAATTACTGAAATTCATAAAAAATTCATACAACTATTAAAACTAGTATAGTTAAAAAGACTATTTCTTGAATTTCCAAACAGTGTAAAATTCGTTTTATTGTCATTCAGCCATTAATGACAATAAAATATTCTGTTTATATTCATTTTGATACATCTATTTTCAATATGAAAATGAATAGATAGATTCATAACATAGATTAAGAACAGTTCTGTTACAGCAATTCTATAAAGAACAAATACAAAAAGGAGAATGCACTAAATATTTTCTATAACAGTACTAACTTTCAAACTAAATTAAAGCACCTCTTCCATAGTATATTAAAATATTACATCACAAGGATTTTTATTTATCAGATAAGCCCACATTCATCTTAAATTAATAGCTAATCTCTTTTTTATAAAAATATTCTGAAAGTAATAATTGATTAAGAGATGGATTAAATAAATTTACTTATAGAAAAAAAAAGTCAAATTTACAAAAAAAAAGTGATCTTTAACAAATATTTTGAGAGGTAATAAGATAAATATTCAGAACAAATTTTTACCAGTTCCCCCCTTCATAATATCCATAAAAACATGACTAATTTAAAGTGCACAAATTTGCTTTTATTAAAAATGTTTATCATTGACAAGATTTTAAAACTATAGATCTGGTGATATAACTATATAAAAGAAATTTATCAAAAAGAATTTCCATAGAAACTATGAAAATTTGATGATAATAATAGTATAAATTTGAATATCAACATATTTCTATAATCTTATTACATTTAATTAACAATACAGATCACTAAGGTTTATGTGCTAATAAACTTTAAATCCCAGAGAAATGCTTAAGGAATTTTAAGCACATACAAAAAGTTGAATAAATAGTGGCTGGATTACAGTTCTTTTAAAGTGAAAATTGTGATAATCAAATTAATAATGCAAACCAATCTTCTGTTTTGATTTTTAAATGCATTAAAACATATAAAAATAATATAGTAGAAGTAATATCATGGCGATTTTTTCAATGACTAAAATAAATATTATATAAATTCAATTGAAAAATGGTATATCTAAGATATATCTGAAGTTAATAGTTCATATCTTTTTTGATGAAAGTTAGACCAGCAAAGAAAGACCAGGCAATTTCTCAATAATATCTCTTGGATTCAAACTGTGCTGTAATTTGAGGGTATTTTATAGATAAAAGCCTACAAAGTATAAAAACAAGTCATCGAACTATCCCAATTGTTAAATCTGTACATTAAGTATTACCCTTATTTTATGCTTCCATCTTTAGTGTTTTCCTATTATTTATGTTTTTTGTTAGTCCCATCAAATTTCCTATGTTCACAAAGTGATCACAAGTTTATAAAATATTAAACTTTCAACCATTTACATAAGGTCAGGCATGTGGGAGAAGAAAAAAAAGAAAAGATAAAATGGCATTGTAGTCAATCAGAGTACTTTGAGAAATATGGTGCCATATGTAGGGGAGAGGTAATAATTAAAATAATTTTGATAATTTTTATGAATTTGAAAGATAAATGCAGGACATTAGAAATAAGAGATAAAAATAAACATCAATTTTCAATTACATATTTAGATAGGAATCAGTAACTAAATTTCTTTTGAAAAAATATTGTTAATATTGTAATATAACAATATTTATTAAAAACGAAATGTTTTACATAGAGAAAAAACATTTTCATCGAATCTTAGTAAATGCAATTTATTGTGAAAAATAAATAAATTTAGTAAAACACAATACACATTTCTTTCTCCTAGCCAATGGATAAGCAGAAATATGAAGGACAAAATTGCATTAGAAAATTTTGAAAGGAATATTCATTTGACGTAGGTCTTAGAAATAAGGATGAAATAATCAATAATATTAATAATAGGTAATTGTGTAATAATCATTTATTTTCCCTGAGTATTTTTACCTATGCAAGTAATTTCTTAGTATTTACAATTTTCACACCATTTACAAGATTTCTCTGGTCCCTTGAAAAGTACAAGGCTTGGGCAATAGTGTATGATAATTTATTTTTAAATAAAATACAATACGTTCTGATTTCTGATCCCTTCAGATTTCCTATTTTTTTTTAATTAAAAGGGTATATAAATAAATAAATAAATCTGAGTCTTTTTGTAAATTATAAATATTGTGCATTACTAAAAATATTAAAAAATGGAAATTAAAAGCATGTTTAGTAATATTCTAAAGCAAAATTACTGATCAAATCTAGGTAATGAAACAATTGTTTCATCCCATCTATGGATAAAAAAATAAAAAAAAGTAACAAGAACAATCATTAAAAAACTAACAAAAGTAGCTCAGTCTTGAGTTTTTAAGATACAAGTAACTTTTCATAGCAATTTTTTAAAAAATGTAATAAAAAATAGCATAATAAATGCCAGCATTGAAAATATATTTTCTAAATTGCACTCAATTTAAGAAGGAAAATTTAATAATTAGCATAAACAGAGTTGATATTAAAGTACAATTAATAATGCTGTTCCTAATTTACATTTCAAATTAGTACTTTAAGATAAAAAATAGATTTTTCAATTATATATTTATTTCATCTAATAAAATTAATTTTGCTTATTATACATAAACCTTAGTGTGTACACTTTAGGATTTCTGAACTATGAGTACCTATTTTTGCTTTAACTTCAAGACATTACAAGTGACAGAAGATTTAAAAAATGAATATCATTCCATATTTTACATCCAAAGCTATGAAATATAATTTTCTTACAATCATGGCAATTTCAATTGAAATTCTAATTCATAATTAATACATCATACACCTTTACAAGTTTGCCTGTGGGAGCAGGTTTGAGACTTCATATTGTCAATTTCCATCAATAAATTTGGGATGTATTCATAAATAGTTTTCTCTATAGCATCGAACAGACACAATGATATGAATCCACACTGCTTTGACAGTGAGATAAAGCTATTCATGGAGTGAAACAAGAAGAATTCTTGATATTCAGGTGCAGATAACAAATACTTGTCACTGATATCTCTGTGAACTAAAGCCTTTTGATATATTTTGTATTTGTGTGGCATCTCACAAATCAAATCAGCTATATCCTTCTCACCTTGAAAAAATGAATGGTGTTGGGCAAGGAAGGGTATTGATGTAACTATCGACTAACAATGCAAGATTTCTGACTAAAACAGCATGACGTCGAAGAAAGGCTGCCTTGTTTTGGAGTCTGTTAGCCATAACTTCAAATATATCATGCAGTAGAGATTCCTCGTCTCTGATAAACATAGCCTGGAATTCCTTAGAGACTCCTTGAAATGCTTTGGACCAAAATGAACTGACATATACTTGAGGTGGCTCAGTAACATTGATTAAAGGAGATAGGCTGCAGAATAAGGTGCCATACACTCGTAACAGTTCTTGGGAGTTCATAGAATCAGCTTTATTTAAAACAATCCTCACCTGTAAAAAATTAAAAATTGTTTATAATTCATATGAAGAAATTCAATGCATAATATTTATAAAAGTTTTATTGAGATCTTTTATCTAAATATAATATTTGAAAAAAAATAGGAATAAAAACATTGATACACTTAATTACCTTTTAATCAGATTTAAATTAAATTAAAATAATCATAATTCATTTGAAAAATTCTAAAAAGAAATTAGAATACATTTTATTCCAAATATAATTTTAAAATAATATATTTAAAAAGTAGAAGAATTTTCTCTAGGTCCTAAATTTATAATTGTGAGTAATAATTTTGTAATCACTTGAACTCTATGATCAAAGAATTGTACAAAATTAGAAGTTAAAATCACTATGACTTTAAGTTCTAAGTCACACATGCTATTCATTTTCCCATGGAATCACAACCTTAAGTCAATAAATTTTTTTGTCAATGAATCTTTATAAGAAATAATAATACATTAAATCTTGATAAAACTTAAAAAAAAGTGTCACTTAAGTCTTTTGATTAAATAAAAAATATGTGGCAACATAAAGTCACGGAAGAAACAAATTACCTTATTAAACAAATTAGTCCTCGTCTCTGATAAACATAGCCTGGTATTCCTTAGAGACTCCTTGAAACGCTTTGGACCAAAATGAACTGACATATACTTGAGGTGACTCATTAACATTGATTAAAGGAGAAAGGCTTCAAAATAAGCTGTCATACACTCGCAATAGTTCTTGGGAGTTCATAGAATCAGCTTCATTTAAAACAATCCTCACCTGTTAAAAATTTATAATTCATATGAAAAAAAATCAATGTATAATATTTATAACAGTTTTATTGGGATCTTTTATCTAAATATAAAAGTTAAACAGAAATAAAAACATTAATATACTTAATTACCTTTTAATGAAATTTAAATTATATTAAAATAATCATAATTCATTTGAAATGAAAAGAAATTGGAATACATTTTATTCAAAATTTCATTTTTAAATAATATATTTAAAAAGTAGAAGAATAATTTTTTTTGACCTTAAATTTATAATTGTGAGTAATAATTTTTCAATCACTTGAACTCTGTGATTAAAGAATTGCATAAAATTAAAGTTAAAATCACTCTGACTTTAACTTCTAAGTTACACAGATTATTCATTTCCCAAAACCTTGAGTCAATAAATTCGTTGAACTTAGAAAAATAATAGAAATAGAAATCTTTGTAAGAAATAATAATATAGATAAAACTAAAAATTATACTATTCACTTGAATTTATAAGGAATAACAATTATTATATCAATTCATTGTATCATTCACAAGTTTTTAATTAAGTCAAAAATGTGTGGCAACATTAAATCACTATGGAAACAAAAACAGTATTTTTTTTGAGTGATTCAATGTGAATAAACATAGATAAAGTATTAGAAAAAAAATACCAATTTTATGAAAGTATTATTATTACATACCTGCATAAAAAAGGCTTCATATAGTAAAGAGTATAGTCTGAGAATCCAAACTCTGAGTTAGCTGAATACAATTCCGCTAATGTTATATCAAAACACAAAAATTTTAAAACAATTATAAACAGTTGTATCATTTGTTTTACTTTCTATTTATTGGCTCTTCATTGAGAACTGGATCTCAAAATGGAATCTTCCAGTCCAAAGCCTTATTACTGCAGCCCTGTATATGATTTTTCTGAGTTCCAATAGAATTTTGTGTTTCCTTAGAGCATGATGCAATGTTGATCTATATGGTTATCTCCAGAAGACAACATTTTGCATGGATTTAAATAATATTCAATGCATATATAACCAATTTCAGAATTTTCCTACTAGTTTATTTAATTAAGAATATTTGAGTTAATTTTATTTTTAATTAAGAGCTCTCAAAGTAGCAATTATGTGAAAGAATTGAATTAACCTATACTTTCACCTTGTCCAGTTTAAATATATTAGTGATGAACAGTTAGCCGTTTGTTTCTAGGATTTTTAGAAACAAGATAATAAATGGTACAAGGGAGGGGGGAAGGAATCGTTGATACTAAACATTTCAAATGAGAAGTTTTGTAATATAATGTAGAAAAAAATTAAAACTAATATAACTATGGATTAATTTAGAATGTGCATCAATAAAAGAAAATCAATATGGTATTCAGAATTTTTAACACTAATTATTTCTATACCAAAAGGAAATAAATAAAAAAACATTTTTGATTATATTATTTTGATCATAGATATAAGAATATAAAGAAAATATTGAAGAAAATAATACGAAACATCTTACCAGCATCTAAAGAAACAGATGAATTTTCAATTCCAAGAATATAATTAATAAGAGTAGATATGTCAGTACTCCATGGTCCAAGAAGGGTTATCATAGGCAAAGAAAAAATTTTACCCTCTAAAAAAAATATCAAAAATTATTAATGGTAATATTTTAAACTTCAAAACATAAAAAAAAATTCAAAAAAATTTATTTTAAAATTAAATTTATAAAAACATTAATTATATTCTTTATCTTATAAATAAACTTAGATTAAAGCTTATGAAAGCCATATAAAGTTCGTCATTTCTACGCTAGCTTAAAAAAAACATTAATATGTACATGAAATGAATTTTTTAAAATTTATCTAGCTGCAAGAAACTACACCTGTCATAAATTCAAAGAAATTTTATGACAAGAAGTCAGTAAGAGATTGTATGTATATATGCTTACACCTGCTATAATTTGACTGTTTAAGAATAATGGTACAATGGGACAGTTTTAGCAATTAAAAAATATATACATTAGTTACCATTCATTATGTGATGCTTCATATCATTGTATTTGCAGGCATCTTCCTGATAGACTTTATATATAAATTAAGAAGTTCATCCAAAGTGAGTTTAATTAAGTCTTTATCATAAGAATCTGTAATGTTCTCTAGATTCAAAATCCGTTCAAAATGTTCTCGAGATCTCAGTGACAATTCTTCTGAGGATGATCCAATTTTCCTTTTCATTTCGGATGAAGTACCTAAAAAATATATGCATGTTAATACACATAAGACGAATAATATCTACTTTCATAAAAGGAAACTAATGAAAAGATTATTTTCTCTCCTCTTCTATCTAAGGTCAACCTTAGGGTATGCAGGGTCAAAATGAAACAATTTTGGTGGATCTATTTTTTAAGTATTAAAGAACTAAAGAATTGAAAGTTGGGGAAAAAAGCCCTCAAAACTCAACTGAGGGTTTTTTTTCTTCTCCTTACTTTATATTAACACAGTATTATGCATTTTCTGTTTTGTATTACAATGAAGAAAACTGAGTAATCATTTTGAGCATTTTCTTTTCTTCTCGGTAGAATAAAAATTTGATATGCAGTTTTAGTAACAGATTTCCTTTATCTAATATTTTTTAATCATTGCATTCACATACTGACAAGTACGCAGATTGACAAACAGTTAACTTTTTGATGAATTTAGTTCAAACTATGATACAAATCTATGATGCCAAAGACAAAATCACATGGTAAATCTAATGCTTCTAGTTCTCAGATTATTGCATTCATATTTACACAGATAGAATTCCAATAAACAAAATTCAGTCAAAATTTGATTATATCAACTATGTTATTATTATTTAGAGTTGTTATATTCAAAGAAAGACATAATTCTAAAAATTGTGTTCTTTGCTGGAAAAATTTGTCAAAATCTTCAAGTTAAAAATAAATAAATTTGTGTGTGTGTGTGGGGGGGGGGGTTACAACACTTTCCTTTCATATAACATATACAAGAAAGATTTTTTTTAAAAAAAAAGTATCATTTTTAAACTCTTAAATTCAATTTTGCACCTTTTTGTAATAGCATTCAAAGCATGTGTCCTACTTGCCCAAGCTGGACAGCCCAACCTTAGTTGTAATACTAAACTTAATTGAGATGTGATGAGATTCTGGCACAAAAACAAATGATCCTATCAGGTAAACACCATCCTGTCTTAAAATATTTCTTTTCAGTAAGTAGTATCAGGTTTGTTTTTTCTATAAAAGTTGCGACTTAAATTGATAATTTTCAAGAATATGTATTTTAGCAAAAAAGATGGAAGAATCTTTATTGAGGAATAAAATCTTTATTCTATAAATATCAAATTATACAAAATCTAAACATAAAAAAAAGTGTTTAAAATGAAAATATGCATAAAAAAAGTCTCTTAAAATAGCAGCTACATACATATATGTGCAAAATAATAAAGAAAATTATTTGAATATTAGGTTGCATTTTTGAAAAATCGTTTTATTTGATATTCTTATGAATTACAGCAACTTGCTTCCAAGGTAGGCAGACTAAAAAAAGAGTTCATAGACTGCAGCAGTATTAATCAGAAGTATAAATGGCATATTTATAGCTTTCTTTACCAAACAAAGATAAAAATGTAACCCTTTTAGGATCAGAAAAAAATTATTTTACTGCATGAAAATAATGTTAATAGATATATGAATCCATAAGGGGATATCAACAAAACAATAAGGAGGAGGAAGCGAGCAGCTTCTGAACATGATATAGAACGGTCTTCCTGCTTTTGGTAACCTTACCAGAAGATTACTCTTCCAAAGTACTTCACCCACTCTGCCCAGGTACACCCCTTTGTCGGCTAAGAGCACACTTTGAGGCGACTTGCAGGACTTGAGGGCCATGGCTCCCAGACTGCTCTATCTAAACTAAAAAATGGCCACCTAAAGTGTCTTTCCTTTGAAATTGGCAGAAAAATCCATCCCACTTGTAAATAATGCTATGACCATCCAGCTTCATTGGATCACATTGTGTGTTGCATCAGCCTTTCTAAGGGAAACTTAACATCCAATCCCCTTATTATTATAGATTTTTTGGCAGTCAAAAACCTACTGGAGCTAATCCGACATAATTCAGATTTTTTGAGGATAAGTAGCAACAACAACATAAGGGGATATCACAATTTGTGCTGCCATCTGTTATTTTCATTACACATTAAGTGACATTTTTTCTTAATAAATCATCAAATGACAATAAGATGAGTAAGAGAGCAAAATTCTTAAAAGGAAATTTTTAAAAAGAAACCATCATATTTGTAATGGTTCATATTAAGAGAGTTGAATGAATATATGCTAAGAGAAAGGCTGAAACATTAATTAATGGGCACATCAGGAAAAATCTAAAAATACAATGCATGATGGGCATAAATACTGGAGTTATATGAATTTAAAAAATACTTTAGAGATGAATATTCACAATCACATTATTAGAAGAAAAAAATAATTTTATTAAAGCATCATGACAAGTGCTGTGATTTCCTTAGAAAATAAACACATCTGAAATGGGAGCTATCGCTTGCTTTGTTTACTACTTGGCGATAACCCTTGGCGACCATCCAGATCTTTGTAAGTATCCCCCAGAAATGATTAAGAATACAAATTTAAGAATGATTCCAGAATAAGAAACTGACTATTACTTTTTGTTTAAAAATGACTCATAATATATATTACTTTTAACACAGTTATTTCAGTTATTTTTATAAAGAGCTAAGTTAAAATTATTTCTGACAAGAACAACACAAAAAATATGGTATATTGAAGCTCAAAAATAAAATTGAATGTAATTTAACACCATTTTTTTAAGTAAAAATATTTTTATTGGAATAAATTTTTGGAGGGAAACCAAAAATTAAAAAAAAAATAACTTGTAGAAATTTATCTGCTATGAATAAAGAGAAGCAAAGACAATATTTAGAAATACTGTAAGATATGTGATAATTGCACCCCTCATTTACAATAAGCTACAAAGCATTATCACAAAATTTTGCGAAATATTTGTTATAAATTAACTGTAAAATAAAGAAGAAAAAAAAACATATGGCACGGACAAACCTGACAACATTCGTTTTAGCTGCACATCAATTTTATGTTTATTCCAAAACATTTTCCTAATTTTAGAATACATGTTACATTTATCTGTAAAAAAATGCAATTTGATAAAATTGCATTTAAGATTTCAAGATTTATATTAGAATGCTTCCTATAACTATTTTGAACATCTGTCTATAAGAGAAACTTCACTTCTAAATCTCGTAAACATTGGTACATTTTTAAATGAAAAATATACGAATTTCTCGATAGTTATTTTCAAATATAAGAGGATTTAGAATTGTAGCTTTTATAAAGGATATCATACGTAAACCATTTTTTTTTCTACATCTTTTGTTTAATAAATAGGCTTTATAAATAACCCACATTTTTTTTTTTATTTCTGAACTTTATTTACCGCATCCGGCATTATCCTTACTTTATGGACATAAGTGTAATTTGAATTTCTAGAATTCGGAAGGAAAGAAAAGCGTCTATAGTATAATCGAATATAATATTATGCATCTTTTCTTTTGAAATCGTGGGGGAGGGAAAGCCCTCCTAATTTAATATTGTATCTTAATTTAAACAATATTAAGAGCTTAATATTGTTTAAAGTTAATTAAGTTTTAAAATAATTTTGGATTGTATTAATAAATCTGAAAAAGAAATATTTTGACACAATCTCTACACTTTAATTAAAATAGCCTTTTTGAATAATGATTTTTCTGCAGATTTCAATGATTTTATTCATAAAAATTGAAAGTGTTTGATTCATAATTTCTTGATAAAGTACAATTGAAAAATATAACTTTTTCTCAGGTTAATTCTTTTATGTTATTATTGTAATATTTATTGTGTGAATTAATAAACTAGAATAGTTTGTGATTGACTAAATATATAGATAGATATCACTAATCAAAAAAATTGAAAAATTTTTAACATTAAAGCCAATTATTAATTTAATAAAGCTTCTGTTGTTTAATTTAGAGTATGAGTTCACCCCATCTCTCATTTTTCATTCCTTTTTACCCTTAATATCATGAAAATATAGAACAGCTGACAAAATATCTAATCATTGGATAAATAATTATATCCAATCCAAAATTGTCATGCAAAATATACCTATTAAACGGTTTGTAAATTGCTAGAAATTGTTAATTATCTTTCTAGCAATTTTGAAACCTACTTTCATATTTCTTGTATATTTTAGTAAATAAAAATTTTAAATTTGACAGTGAAAAAAATGATCTATTAATAACAAGCTTAAAATATAAATTTATTATAAATTTTTTTGTTAAATTATATTAAAAATAAGATTGAAATAATTTTAAATTAAATTCTATTATATTTTTTTTTAGAAAAATTATTAATTTGGAAGTCATTTCTCAAAACTTATAAAGATATACATTAAAAGAATCCGAAACATCAAAATATACAGATCACTTCAAATATCTGCATTACTGTAATAGACTGAAGGGAAAAATTCCTAAATTATAATACTTTGACTTGAAGATCTAGCTCCTGGATGATATATATTTGTTAAAAAATGTACTGTTTTATAGTAGAATGTGTTTAATTAAGCTATTTAAGTGAAATGTAGCTATTTTGTAAATAGAATGCTAAGCTTATCATTTTAAATTATGTGCTTTAACTACTTAAGATATCATCTACAGTCAAATCCTAATCATATATAACAATAAAAATCAATGTATGTAATTTTTAGTTCAATTTCTAAAAATTTATTTAAATCATATTGATTTGAAATTTTACATACAAGGAAATATTAATTTAATTATTATTTTATTCTATATTTCACATTATCAAAATGATAAAAACCTCAATCTCTCAATGAAGCTATGGTGGTCATACAAGACACCTAAATATTACTGTAAAATTCTTCTGTTTTGGAGGCCACGGTGGCCTAGTGGTAAGGTCTTGGCTTCAGAACCGAAGGGTTTCAGGTACGAGTCCCGATTCCACCAAAGAACCGTCGTGTAAGGGGGTCTGTTGCACGTTAAATCTGTCCTGACCCAACGTCCTCCCTCTGGTGTGGTATGAAGAAGGGGGTGCCAGCTCAGGTGCTGTCCTTGTCATCCGACCGTGGTTCAAAATTAAGAGGTTCATCCTAAAATGGCCCAAGTGTTGCTTCAAACGGGACATTAATATAACTAAGCCAAACTAAACCTAATCTTCTGTTTTGGTTAAATAGAATATTGAAAATGCATGCTTTGCTTATTAGAGGCACTCAGCCAGTTGATATGTGGAAGAGGGAGGTTTTCTGAAAACACTTAAAAGATATCCCACATATATTTGCTTAGTATAGCTATCAAGTATGTGGGGGGGTCCTTTATTTTTATACCTTTTTTGTATTAACCCCTGAAGATTATGGCTGTCATAATAGTTTGTGAGAAAAGGTTTTTTTTTTTTTTTTTACCTCTGAAAGAGAAATTTAAGCGTTTTAGTATTCTGAAATACCAGAAATAAATTATCTTGGGAATGAGAGTTAATTTAAATCAATATTTAATGAGTTAATCAATGTTTTCAGTTTTCTTTTTGTTGCAGTAATTGAGACAACAGAGCATCCAGAAATAGAATTAAATTATGAATAATATTAAAAAAAGAATATATAACATACGTATTTATGCTAAGCTTTGTAAACTAAATATTTTAATTTTATATTGTATATATTGTGATTACAGCTTTAGCTACTTAATACATGAAACATACCATATGATAAAAAAAATTCCTCACAATCGTGTATTAAAAAATCTAAAAGAAGTCCAGAAACAAGTCAAATTCTGCTGATTTGATGCAATTAAAACTAAGATTTACTGCATTATACTTATGTATAACAATGTATTAAAGAAACATTGAAATATTCATTTAGAAGAAAAAGCTGATTTTAAAAACAAATTACAAAAAATATGTAATACTGTAATATTAACAATTGCAATGTAAAAAATCTAATATGAAACAAACTGCAGTTGGTTTAATTCTATATTACTAAGTACAAATGCTTAACTTTTTCTTAAAGAATAATCATATTTAAAAAAAGATTTTTACATTATGGAACTTACAGGGGGGAAAAAGTGCTTGCTTAGAAATACCACCATATTTTAAAAAATCTCCGAATTAGTTTTTAAAGGGTTTTTTTAATTATAATTTTAACTATTAGCACAAAAACCAAGCAATACATTTATGATAACTTCATTACATTGCAAGGCATTCAGAAAATTGAATAACATTGGAATTATACAATATTCTTGTACTGATAACAAACTGAAAGATTCAATGAAGTAAAAAATATTCTTATATATGTTTATTTAAAGTTAATATTGAAAGTAAATCAAAATTACAGAAAAAATTATATGATAGCATTAGTGGAATATAAAATAAAAGTAATTTATACTGGTAGTATAAAATTTTATAGCGTCATTATATAATTTTATAGTGGTCATTGATGGAGAACATAATTATATGGTATGTATTACTAATGTCATTTAAAGGATATTTTTATTTAAGACATAAAAATAATTTTTGAATAATGTATATAAATTACTAAGAAAGACAATTTTGATTAACTGTTAATTAGAAACCTAATCAGAAATTTTGTAAAGCCTTTTCTTCATAAATACTTACTACAAGAAATAATTACTTGCTAAATTTAATACCTCAAGAACCAATGACCACAAAGTAATGAACAGAATGCATGCTAGCCTAACTGATCAACAGTTCCAAACTAAACTGTTTCATCTTATTAATATCATTATCATAGACTGGATTGCAACCCTATTTTCTTTGCAGTTATGATTCACGAAAGTCTAAAAGTAACAGCTCGTTTACTTTATTATTTTTAAAAGCCATATTTTTAGTTTATATATAGTAAGAATTAAACTTAGTTATTCACTAGACTATAATCTTATTATCAACCAAGTTCATAATAAAAATTCGTATTTGATAACTAACCAAAACTATATATTATTTCTATATATCTTCACTACAACCTATATATTTGTATATGTAGAAATTGAAATTTCAAAACTAGATCATTTATAGCAGCTTCTATTTCAATTCATATTATTAAGAATCTATCCTAGATCTTCAATTTCCTCTAAAATATTTATTTTGGTTAATATCTGTCAACAATACTATATTAAAATTTTATTGTTTAACAATAAAAAAAAGATTCTCTTAAAATATTTATCCAGACATAAAATTTTTATTACCTACAGAAAAAGTTAAAAGCCATGTATATTTGTTCCTAATTGAGCACTCTTATACTTATCAAAGATTTTTATCTCAGTACTTCTAAAAACTACATTCCTACATAAGGAAATTCAAAAACCTTTTATCACTGTTATTTATAGTACATTAGTTACTGCTTTACCTTTTACTCATGAATGAATATTAAAATTAAATAAATATTCAGTTAATTTCACAACTAAATTCTAATTAGGCTCTTGTAACCTTAAAAATTATAATATTTCCATAGTAAAATTTTATTACTTCTATTCTTACAAAAAAATTATTTTCATGTACAGATTTTTAAAAATAAAAAAAATTATATATACAATAATTATATTCATCAAATTAATATTAGTTTAATAATTTAATATTTCCGAGTTAGATTATTATAGAAGCTACAGAAATTGAAATACACGAGACAAACAGACAAGTTTTTGCTTATTTATTAGTTTATTAGAAAATTTAAACAAATTACACAAACATGACTTCTGTACATCAGATATACATATTAACAAAAATGAAGTGATCCATATGATAAGTCATTATGACGCTCCTAGCAAATGTCCATACAGTTCATAAGTTAATTAGAATACAAAAACAGTTACTTTTGTTCCTCGGAACTTTGTTGCTCAGCTGCCTGCTGCTCTTGGATTTGCTGTTGCTGTTTCTGAGCTTCTTCGACAGCTGCTGGTTGCTGGATAGTAATTGGCACTACTCTTTCATTCTTGGGAGGTGGTTCAATGGCTTTTCTTGGAGCAGAGATGGTCAGCACTCCATCTTGGCTCAGAGACGATTTCACCATTTGAGGTTCAACGTCGTCAGGTAGCTGGTAGCGTCTGGTGAACTCTCTGGAAACAAATCCATGTTCGTCAGCGTGTTCTTCATGTTTGCCATGGATTACGATGAAGTTGTCTACCGTCTTGACTTCGATTTCATCAGGTCGGAAATGCTTTACATTCAACATGACTTTGAATTGATTGGCATCCTTCTTGCTATCGGCACCCTTCGATGTTACGCTGGTTTGACGACGGGGTCTAACGATGTTCAAACGCACTTGAGATGGACTCGCATAATCATCGAGTAAAAGACTAGGAACTACACCCATTCCATAGCGGTATTCGAGGGGATCGTACATGTCACGCAAAAATCTGGCAAACATTTTTCTTCGCTAGATCAGGAACCACTACCAAAACTTGCAAAGAATGAAGTAGTAAAATGGCAGCACAAACACAGCAACAAAGCGCTGAAAATTACTCGCTGTTAGTTCACAACTGACTAGCAAAATTCGAATCTATTAACCAACAAAAGCTGTTTTCCAGTTTATATACTTCAAACCGAAAATTCTAGATATTTCTAGATGATACGCGCGGGTTTCGGTATGAGTAGGCATTTCATTGGTTGATAGGGTTGCCGTTTCAGAGTGGAGGGAGGATATCTGCGCCCGCCAAATTAATAGGGTTGCCAAAATTTTACGCACAGAGAAGGGGAAGTATCTATTATTATCTCCTCCTTCTCTGTGATTTCACGCTACTTCTCGCGTGA
>JAPMOR010035860.1:382693-430586 GCA_026543865.1 Argiope aurantia
TTTTAATCAATGTTTTATTGTTTAATATAATGATGAGGAAAGAGTAAATGCTAAGATATATCATTAAACAAATATATATGTTATCTTTTTTACTATTTTTAAGTTGAAAAATCATTTTAATCATTTATGGTACAAATGTCCCACCTCTCTTAAACAGTTTAGTTTAGTTTCACAGTCTAATATTTTTAATTTTTGATATTTTAATTGGTATGTTTCCCTATAACAGTTTTTGTGGCTTTGAATTGCCTAACTATCTAGTTTTTAATTCTCCAGCTTCTTATTTTACCTTCATATTAACTATAATTCAGATATTTTCTTCCCTATTAGAAATAATTACAACCATCTACTGTACTATCATTTCAAATCTTTCATAAAATAATTACCAATGTGTTTTCTACTACTTTTAAAAGATAAGATATTATGATTTCATCGGTTTTTAACTTGAATCGGATCAACTTCGATCGAATAAAAAGAATGTAAACGGTATAATATATATTGTAGAACTTACTTACACAATTTTTTTTTTTACTAAGAAAATTTAGTATTATATTTTTGAAATCCTATTATGGGAACTTTAACTGCAAAGGCAAAATATTATTTTCTGTAGTTGTAAAAGCAACATAAAATTTCATCATTATTTAAACACTTATTTTAAAAAATTGCACGTACAATAATAAAGAAATTTATAAAAAATTTTCGTAATTGTGAATATTTATTAACATTAACATTATTTCTAATAAAAGTAAACGACCATTTTTGCACAATAAATAAAAATCACGTTCCATTTCCTTCTAAACAACTGAGCAGAATGCAATCAAACTTTCTAGATTTATTGTTCAAAGAACAAATTACTCAGAATTATCACAAACGTACCGGGGTTCAGAATCAACGATTTTTTTCTCTGAGGAATTAAAAATATTAGAAATCGTAGATCATATTATTTTCTAGTATATTTTTTCAGCCAAATAAGCAACTGTAAAAATCCCTACCATCAGAAATTAAATCCAATTTACTGGCAATCCCAGAAAATATTCTTTTCATAAGCTTCTAATAAATGGATCCTACTATTTAAATCACTTTAAAAACTTTCCTTATTTACACTTCATTTTACCTGCATCTTTTAAGGATATAATGGACGATAAAAATATGAAAAATGAACTCAAACTGCATTTTTTTTTCATTTTGATCTTTTATGAATAGTTAGATTACAAATAATCGTTTGCAAAAAGAATTATTTTGATATATTTATTTGTTTCTTCATTATTAGAGATTTTTTATTGGTATTATGATAATTTTCTCATTTTTTTTACCTTTTTACCTTTAGAAGCTGCGGTACGAGACAGTTTCTTTTTCTTCAAGTGCTGAAAGTTTTAAAATACTCCATGAGCATCATATTTTTAGTTACAATCCTAAAACTTTTCTGCTATGTTGTATAAACATATAATGATGTATTTTTGCATGAATAGATAATTTATTTTGGTTTCAATGTCCATTGTGTCCTTAATCCACCATCGTAATTCGCTACATTGTAACGCTTTGTTCTCATTACTTTCACCAGTAGTACTTTTTGAAATTTTTTATCCTTTATTATTAATGTTCTTGTTATTATTATTACAGTCTTTCTGACTATAAGTGCTCTGGCATCAGATTCATCCAAATATCCAACAAGGTGATGCTTAAAAGAAGAAAAAGAATACTGTCAACTTCTTAAAGCTCAAAGGTTAATTAAATATTCAATTAAGTAGAAATTAACCAAAATTCTTCTATTTTCCTATAATTTCAGAGGAAATTATAGAAATAGTTTTATCATAAAAAAAAATCATTTCACTTTTTTTAGAGAAAGAATTCCATTTCCTACAATATTTTAAGTAATTTTGCAAAATTTAATAATTGAATAGATACACACGATACTAAAATAATAAAAATAAAAATAGAGAGATTGTTCATTGCTAGGTAATGCTGAGACTGAATTAATCTAACTTTATATTTTGATATTTTTGTTTTATTTTTGAAATATTTTTATAGTGTTATTTAGTGGTTTTATAAGAATACTGATGTTGATAGATTAAAAATACTGCCATTGAAAGCTTCACCTGTATCTAAATAAATAATATTGGCAACTGAGAAGAGTATATAACTTTGAGCAGCGAATAATTTTGAATAACACGCCAACACGCAAATCCAAATAAAAGCAAGGGAAATAATTAAAACCTTTGCCAGCAAATGAATATTTGCTATTGTTGAAGAACAAAAATTAAAATTGTATTCTTTAACTGAGTGTCTCACAACAGTAATTAAAACTTTTTTTTATATTTCAACATTTGCGGACAAAACTTGAAGTATTTATATAACAATAATAATGTTGAAAATTTACTGTCAGTGATTTTTAAAAATCGTCTGATTCAAATTATATTAAAAATGCTTCAGACGATAAAAGGAGTTTGTGCATTATAATATTGTATATAAAAGCAGATTTTATTTTAAAAGTATTAGACATGAAAGTCTTTAATCCTGAACAACAGCAAGTATATCACTTTCATGTTTCTCATCTAAACTGCGCAAATAATTAACAGAATTTTTCTTCTTTAATCCTTAAAGATAGAAGGAAATCATCCGATTAATGAATCATTAAAAAGAGTTTGAATTTCATTACAACTATGAAACATTTTGCTAAATATTATAAAAAAATATAATTAAAATTTTTTTTAATATTCAAAAAGGAAATTGTACATAAATTAAATTGATATTATAGAAAATACATTCTTTTTAACTGTAAGATGGCACAAAAATTATTTTTGGAAAATGGCAGATTTTGTCATTTATAGAGTAAAAAACACAAAAATATCGCCAAATTTTTAAATACTTAAAACTATTAAATTTCAAAGCAATAGCTCCTAAGAGCACATTCCCATCTTCGAAAGTATATTTGTACCAAATTTCCTAGCTCTAAGGACTAGCCCATAGAATTTCAAAAAATAGACATGCAGACATTCTCCTTTATTATTAGCAATGATATAAATATTAATACATTAAAAATTTTCATGTATGCAAGTTCACATCAAGGATTAGGTCACAGGCCACAGGTCCTTCATCGGAAAAAGGAAAATATTCCTATTTTAATAAATTTTATACCTGATAAGAATGGTTGCAAAAAAAAAAAAATCATTTCAAACAGAACACACCTTTCTATTCATACAAAAATTTTTGCATTATGAGAAACTGGAGAATCTTGTTTTGTATTAGTGGAGATTCACAAGACTGGTTTACTGAGGGTCGTAAATTTTTACAGAAAAATGCCTTTTGTTAAACAGGTTTGAATTCAAATAATTTTTTGTATCATTATTTGAATACATGGAAACCAAGCTTCGCTCAATAGTGGTTTTTTTTTTTTTTTTTTTTTGCGAAATAGTTAGGGTTTTTTTCGGAGAAAATATTTATATACGATTCACATATTGATTACATTTGAATATTTTTCAATCTTATCTACAAATGAACTGTCCATTCAAATAATTTAGTTTAACATGTTATTCGAAACAATCTACTATATTGCAGTATTCATTTTACAGTTTATTTATCATTCATTATCTTTTTGAACTTACAATCGACTCCGAGAGGGCGTTATATGACATTTTCAGCATGAAGACAAATAGAAAAAGGCTCTAATAGAAAAAGGCTCTCTCTTTTTTGTGTGTGTATGTAAAATCGTGTTTTTTGGGAAATACAACTATATAGATTAATTTTAAAAGCAAAAATATTGAATATAAATACACAAGTAAAAAATAAAGATAAAAAGTGCACCTCGCACCAAGACCCGCAACACACGCGTCATAGTTGTTCTGGCCATTATACTGCACTGCTATACAGAAAAAATTATATTTTCAGACTTTAAATTTCTTTTTTTTTCTTTTTCTTTTCTTTCTTTTCTTTTAAAAAAGTTCTGTTGGGCTAGAATTATGGTCTTTAAAAAGAGTTTCGCAGAATCCTTGGATGCTGGAGATTCCTTACGAGTGTCGCAAAAAGAATCTTTTTAACCTCTTAACTGTTTTATTTTCTTTACTATCTAATAAGATGACACCTTCTGTTTTGGGAATATTCTCTTATTTTGATTCAAATGGAAATCCATTGAATACTTGACGTATCTATGTATTCGAAGTAATTTTAATATTGAATTATAATCGTTATGACTATTTTATTTTTTGCTTACAACTATAAAAATTCGATAAATTGATGCACGCATGGCAAATCGGGCAAAACAGTTAAGCGGTTGATATTAGAAACGCTACTTCTAGAAAAAGCTTAATACCGAATACGAAATGCGTCTGAAAAAATTAACATCAATCTGTAAAAAAAAAAAAAAAAAAAAAAACATGCTTTAGATGGGATGATGTAAGAATTTCATATATTTTTGAAGAAAGATATAAGGTTTCGCTAGAAGATATATAGAATTCTAAAAGTACCGTGAATCGGAAATGTTTTTTTAGAAATCCACTAGTTAGAAAATGAAATTGTCCATTTGTGCGCTTAAAAAACGTACTTTTTTTAATTAACTAAATTTTTAACGTAATTTTGAAAAAATACTGAGGTGTATCTTCCAACTCTTCAAAATATATTTGTGCTAAATTTGATAATTCTTTAGAAATTAAAAAAAATTTAGAAAAATAAAATAAAAATAGGATTACTTTTTTAACAAACGGTCTAGCTAACAGCGAAATTGGCAAAAGTGTTAAGGCACAATTATAATTATGTTTTAACGTTCATATTCCTAATTTAAAAAATATATATTCTGTTTTTACATCTATATAATAAAGCTCAATGTGTGTGTGTGTTAGCGCTCTACAGGCCAGCCCGTTTGACCAAGAGTCATCAAACTTAGCATATGTATATCTTGGAGGTCGGAAATGTGCACCTCGGAGCGATTTTTTTGAATTTTTAATTAGAATTTTAATTAAATAAAAATTAAGCGAATTTTCGATGTTTTTCCTTTATAATTGTAGAAAATACTACAGCACAAAATTAATTTTTATATTATATTGAATTTTTAAAAGTAATTTTTCTAATGTTTTGATCTATAAATTAAATTTCTATTTTTAATGAATTTTTAAAAATATAATTTTATCATACTTTTCAACCATTTACTTCGCACAAAATAAAAATACAATTTAATCTGCACGAGCATGGCAAGAAATTAACTTTTATTAACGTGTTGCCATCACATTTACAAAAGCTATGATGAAAAAATATATTAATTACTACTGCAAATTAAACCTAGCAAAATGTAATTTTCAGTGCGTGACTGTATGAAAAGGAAATAAATAGAAAATGTGATAGTTTCTAAAAAAATAAATGCAAGACAAAGTTTTTTTTAATGATCGTTTGCAATATCTATATTATTAATTTAATAAATCAATTTTATTTAAGTTAAACATGGTTTAATATCTACAGGATGTCTCTTCAAATTCAGGTACAATGGCTAATTTGTAAATCTTTAGTAATAGACGTACATTGTGGTGCAAAGAAGAAGCAAAAATAAACTCACGCGCAACTTAAAACAATTTGTTATTGAACTTAGTTGTATAAAAACTCAATTCTGCTTTGTTGATTTACGTGCGTTCGAAAGATTTGAAATATGGATTATCATTACCTCTGTTAATCTACGATCGTTATATTTAAATGTTTTAAATGTAAATTAAATGTAAATATTAAATGTTTATGTCATCTTACTTTGGATTGAATTATTTTAACAAGAACACACCTAATGTATGACAGTACTACTTTTTCAGTTTCGCTTTAGTCATCACAACATGTTAATGAGTACGTTCTGAGTATATGTTACTCATTAACAGGTTCATGAGTGTATGTTAATGAGAAAATCTTTAGTAATAGAAGTAATGTTAAAATAGTCTAAATGAAGTAAATAATTATATTTTATATAACTTCAGTCTAATGAATTAAGAATTTTTAATTTTTTCATACTCTGCTCTGTGAGTCATATTTAATAAAATATTCTTCAGACACTAATATTTTAAATAAAGAGTTCCGTTTGAATCAACTAAATCAATCATTAAAATTGACTGATTTATCAAAAAATGAATATTACTATTCTATAAAAACGTACGCTTTTAAATATTTCCATCCACCATTTTAAAGAAAATATCAATTCCGGGCCAATCAGTGCTCAGAATTTCTTCAAGGCTTATAATGGATGAATGTGTGTCTGTGTGTGTGTGTTTGTGTGTCTTTATGTGTTGGTGCCCTACAATTTTAATAAATTAAAAATTAAGTTGAATTTCGGCATTTTTCCGCGATAACTTTTGAAATTATTACAACACAAAACTGTTTTTCAGATCATCTTAAAGCTCAAAAAAATGATTTTTTTTCATTGCTACCAATGCTTTAACCTATAAATTAAATTTCTATTCTTAATGAATTATTTAAAAAAATATTATTAAAATATTTTCCAGCAATTTATTTCGAAAAGATGAAAGTAAAATTTAACCTGCAAAGCACGGTAAGAGTGTATCAGTGTTTTGCCGTCACCTTGACAAAAAAATAACTGAATTATTAAATTATTTATTATTGCAAACTATATCTAGGAAAGTGCGATGTTCAGCACTTAATTAAATGGAAGCGTAATGTTATAAAATAAAATGTGATATTTTCCACATAATTCAACGGCAGCTGATTACAAATTAGAGAAATATATAGTACAATGAACACATTATCAGAAGGTAACTATAATAATATCAGTTACATGACTATCGAAATTTGAAGTTTAAATATATTTTGCTGAAGAAGTTATTAAGAGAGAAACGTACATAAGTACTTAATTGTAAATTTTGGGAAAGCATTACTCCTGGCGAACCAGCTGGTCCCCAAAGGCGGCTAGTACAATAATAAAAGATGTTCCCCACCCCACGAAAATGAAATATTTTTAGGAATTTTATATTTATTTCTAGCTTTCATTATTTAATATATTTTAATATTCAATATTGTGATTATTACAAAATTTTATAATAAATTTTTAATCAATTCATAAAAAATATTTTTTTAAATGAATATTTTTGTCCGTATTAGTGATATTCTTATTTTAAAAAGTAAATATATCGATTCCTTTCTTCTAATAATATAGTTTTGTATTCCTTGTTTAAAAAATGCGATCAGTTTGGCAAAAGATTATACTTTTTTTTATTTGTTTTGTTAGGATAGTTTGCATCTGAAAGGGAGTATTGGAACTAAGTTTGAATAATTTATTTGTTGACCGAAATTCAGACTTTAGATTAATGAACTAAAATTTAATCATTGAAAATAATAAAACAATTTACTGCTATTACGAAAATATAATTTTACAGGATTTGATCATTATGTAGAAAAATCGAATCTAAAATTCCATCTTTGTCAAAATGTAAGATGCCTAATTAAAATTGAGATGTTTTTTCATCTTTCTCATTCTGCATTTTTTTTTTACAGAATTTTAATGTTTACTACGACTAATTTTAAAACCTATTAGTTTTTAAGTTTATAATGATGAAATTCTTTAAAGATATTCGATTGAATGTTTAACGAAGTAATGGAAAATATAACTGGATCATGATCTAGTTCTAGAAGGTACTCGAAAGCAATATAGGATATTATTGCTCTATTTTAAAATCAAACATAGGAATGAACCGAAAAACAGTTCCTTTTCAACTTGACGCAGTTTAAATTTATGATGCACTGATTCCATTTATTTATGTCACTAAAGCAATATTTTTGAACGAAAAGAAAGAGAGAGAGAGAGAGAGAGAGAGAGAAAAGTTTTGAATTTGAAACATAATATAACAAGTAAAAGCTTACTGGCTTCGTCTTGTCTTCAAATGCCCTGACTTCATTGCATTCTGGGTATAATAGCATAATTTACACAAAAAAAATTAATAAAAAATCCAAATAAAAACATTATTCCAAATATTTAATGAATCGGACGTTTAAGCTTTCATCTGATTTTTAAAAAATTAAACGCTTAACCATATTTAACTGATACTTCAACAAATATTATATCTAATCATGAAATGTATGTTATTAAGTTAAATATTTTTGTAAACAGTATAGTAACTAAAGGGAATGGTCTGATCGAAACTTTCTCGTCCCCTTTTTTATAAAATAGAGTAATAATAATAAGAAGAAACATAGGGTGTTTTTTTTTTACTTCTTAGTATAGAAGAAAGCCATAGTATAAATTTTGGACACCTTTTTACTGTCCAACTGAAAGCAAAACTTGATTCAAAAATATGATTTCAGCAACTAGATCATTTACCAAATTTCATTTATCTAGCTTGTTTCTTTTTTAAGTTATCGCATTTACATACATGCAAATATATTGTAATATCTTGATCCTGACCGATCAAATAAGAAAATAGCGTAACAAAACTGTTCTTTTATTTTCAGCCTTATATATGTTACACAAAGACAACTTGTTTTCATTTAGGTTAATATTATTTACCAAAGTCACACAACAGTTGAAAGTTTAATCATGACATAGTTCCTCGATCAAATCGGAGAATAGACACCAAAAAGACGCTAATAGGCTGTTAGCTCAAAATGGCTACTTCAGGGACCGCTCCAGATATCCACCGATCTTAATCGGGTGGATATTAACATAAAAGTCCGAATCACATGGATCTACTCACAAAATCAGGAACAACTTCTTTGGACACCGACGTCTCTCCCAATTCCAATTCGACGTCTCTCATTGCTCTTCTCTGTCTCTTTATACAAAAACAAAAATACAGCATTTTATTTCCGTCAAATCACCGCCTTTGATTTTCTTATTGGTGAACTTGAGTTCCCCATCACCCAACAGCTGTTCAGCACTGCTTCCTCAATTGTCTCCAGTCGATCTTTGTAACTGACCCTTCTCGAACACATTTTAATTATAATCAATTCACAACTACCACCGGCTATAGTCTACCTGACTTCGACATTTAATGACAACAGTTGCTGGTGATTGATCGTTTCTTGAAGATTTGAGGAGTCTCTTCATAAGGGAAAAAAAGTTTAACATTTTTATGTTTTGACGTTCTTCTTCCTTGAAAACATGATGGATCCAATGGAAACGACGAGACACACATCTGTGGCTTTTCACCTGGATACAAAAACTGACCAGACTCAATGACTCTACTGGTGAAGAGGATCCCCATCTGGCAATCCGTAAGCACTTAACTATATGTAGGAAAACGTGTGACGTTACATCTGACCGGAATGCCAATTACCATGTGAGAAAAAGGGGGGGGGGGATTTACGATATAAATAGATTTGGTTCAAAATTTAATGTATAGATTTAATGTATAGATGTATAGATTTGGTTCAAAATTTAATACGTATCGATACTTTATTATACAACGAAATTTATACAAGTAAAGCATCCTTTTATATTTTGCAGTTATTCACTTGCTGTAACTCAGAAATTTACACTCCCTGTAAATGAATGTTGCTCAAAAATTGATAAAATTTTAAATTTAGTTTAAAGTCGATACTCCAAATTTCATCAATACAGCTTAATATGTTTTTAATTTATCGTGTTCAAAAACAGACATAACTTTAAAAATATATTTTTCGGGCTTAGGGAGGTCAAAAATTTAGTACAATACTTCCTCTGAGTATACTTCATATATGAGAAAGTAAATATAACATGATTTTTTTTTTCACATTTCAAAACTGTTTCAGCTTTTTTTAAAAAAAATTTGAAATTAGCCTTCTAGAAATCGAATCTTACAAATTCAAAATTTATTAAATATACTTTTGTTTCTAAAAGTGATTTCATTCAAGAAATACGAACTTCGTTCCCGTAAATTTTTAATATTGTTTGTTTTGTGTGCCTCTAATCCAGTCAGGAGTTTATTTTTCTTTATCTTTAAAAATTCCATACGATTAGATTTAAAATGTACCAACATCTAGAAGTCGTAAGAAGTTAAATTTCGGTTATCTGTTTTTGGAAACATAGGGAAAGGAATGAAGTGAAAAGTTCCCAAAGTGAGAGATAAGAAAAGATCCACTGAAAATTCCTATTATGTGTAATTCAACTATAGTTATATAAGAGTTATAACACAAGTTGCCTATATATTAATACGAATTTAAATAGTGGTCATTTTATTTCATGCAACTAAAATAAGAAATTTTAAATTACTAAACATTCATTTATAGCAAACGTTTCTTTCCTTCTAAATTAGTGTTTCTATAATTCCTTTATTTATGTTTTGAAATACGTATCTCGAAGATTTCGCGCACTTTTGATTATAGTGTAATTACCAGTGATTTTTAATTCTAACTAAACGATTTCCCTTTATGATTCATTCTAGATTCATATATTAATACTTATTAAATTATTTTATGATAGTTCTATCAGACTTCATTTTATAAATTTTAAATTTCTGTATTCAATATACTTCAGTCGTTTAGAATAAAATATTTTGTACAATATTTCTAATTTTTGAATTAACTAGAGACTTGCCTTTTATTGTAAGTCATTGATTAGTTTTGTAAGTTATATATGAGTTATCAGTTGTAGTTTTTTTAAGTATAAAGTTTCAATACACCGATTAAAAATTTTTAGATTTTGAATTATTTTTTTTTACAAGTTGTCCATTTTTGTTTTTTCAAAACCTGTGGTCACATTCACTTTGACCTTGAGTTTTTATTTTATGATTTTTTAACACTTTCCCTCCTCTGACTGATTTTTTTTTTTCGAGAATTCGATTGTACACGCTTCTCACTCTAGAATTTCCTCTTTGGTAAGTAATGAAAATTTTTCTAAAATAACGCATGAAATCTTTATGTTTAAATAAATGCTCTTTGGATTCGTAATGCAAATAGGATTTTTTTTTCCCTTCTTACTTCTCGTACTATTAAAACTACACTTGTATTCTTCACCCTAAAAAAATAAAATAAAAATAAAATTCCTTATTCGGCTGAATATATTTAAAGTCCTTCTTCATTAAAAGAAAATATAACAACAGGAAATACCGAAATTCCCAATCTAGAAAGGCCTAGAACTTGACAACAAATCTCCTCTATCGAAAACACGTGCCGCATGAAATAAATAACAGAAAAATGAGCGAAACGCCCTTTGGCGAACAGGCATCCCGCCAAGTAAAAATTGAATCTAGGTGAGATTTAAAAGGAATCTTGTACATATATATTATTTACTCTTTAAAGTAATATACACTTAAAGTACACCGAATATATGTAGTTCATTTGATGAAATGAAAAATTACATCTTGCTTTCTTATATTTAAAGGAAAAAAAAATTAAAAAATCCGAACAAAATATAATTATTCAGAAAAGCCCTAAAAGAATTTCAAAAAAGATTCCTGAAAAACAATAGAATAAACAAAATTATATGAACTCGTTAGTCTTGTATACCATTTATTTTAAAATGAAGTATGAAGTTAGAATTCTGCCCTTAAGGTAGTTTAGAGAAAATATTATTTACGGATTTTTAAAAAAATAATATATCTAATTACAAAAAATTTACTTTTATCGTATTTTTATTGTTAATTAATTTTTAAAATTTACTTTAAATATTTTCTACATATTTTTATTTTTCAAACGAAAAGAAAGAAATCATAATGTATAGACCACGTATATATAATTCCAAAAGCTGATAATATATGGCATTTTGCTCTATCGTCTAGCATTATTCTCATTTATCGAATGACTTTTTAAAAAGCATAACACCCTTTCTTCTTTCCCAAAAACATCGCAGATTTATTAATCTGTCTTTCAATTCTATGATTCAAAATTAATAAATTATTTAAGTAACAATTATTGCTACTAAATCTTATAATTTGCTTTTTTACTAAGTTTTTAACAATCCTTAATTATTGCGATTTTAATAACTCATCAATTGCTTTGTGCATTTTGCATGCAGATTCCAAATGTTTTTGAATCCAATTTTTCCAGAATCGCTTTAGCACATTTTTGCAGTTGCTTGCCAACTTATAGACTTCTCTGTCATTTATATATATATAAAAAAAAACAAGTTTATAAAAATAATAAGAACTTTAATTTCAGAAAAAATATCATTACTGATTCAATCCTAAAAAGATGCTCTTTAAGTTTTATTCACAGCATATTCACAAAATACAAAATGTTTTATCCTAATAATTAACTTTTATACATGGAATTCCTGATTTTTCACTATTGTTATGCTTCAGTGTTGGTTATTAATTGTTAGTTACATTTTTCTAAATAAAGTAACATTTAATTAAAATAAAGTTACATTTTTAATTAAAGTTAAAAAGAGTCAGAAAAAAAAAAACAGGTTTTAATATTTGCATTTTTGTTTAAAAATTATTGCATACTAACTCACATTGTAATCAAAGATGAAAAACCAAGGGGACATAGAAGATAAATTCGTTAAAATCTTAAAATTTATTTCTGAAAACCTAATAAAATGACTTAAATTTTATTTTTCTTAAGACAAAATATGCGAAGCAATTCCATTTTTAATCTTGTAATATTTAGATTTCGAGAGAAAAATCTATAATGCAATAATAATACTATTAATAAATTTCATTGTGAAACAAAGAAGAATTGAAAGATATATTGACACAAAAAAATACGTTCGAAACATGCTACTTAAAAAAAAAAAAATTCTAAATACAGTATGAAAATGCTTAGACGGAAAATGATTAATTTGTTTTTTAATTGCATTGGCTGGTTTTTTGTAGTTGGTTTTCAAATAAAAATAGTATTGCTTTATCACTGTGATAAAATGATAATCGTGATACAGTCGATTCCCTAATTTATTACAGTAAAAATTTGAGAAGTTTACTAAAGAATACATAGCAATAATACATTATTTATTTCTGCATTTTAAATATCAAATGGGTAAAATACAAACGCCATTTCAACTTCATTTTTTTGTAAGAAAAATAATTTTATCATTTACGTTTGTTCAGTAAACACATATAATGGAAAGATTGCATAAGACTGAATAATTCATTAGAATTTTAATTAATATTAAACTTTTTTACAATTTTTGGCATTGCTAAGTTAACTCCCACAAAACAAATATTTCCTTTCAAACAATATTTAAAAAAAAAGTGTTAGCTTCATAGAAAAGAATGATTAAACTTCAAATGAATGTACAGTTTTTAATATCCGCATATTTTATCAACAAATTATTCAGTTTAAAATACAATAACTTTTGAGGTCCATTTTTTTAATTGCTAGGCATAATTTGCATACCGTTTTTATAGTGCACAAAAAGAGTGTCTGTGTCTATAATTTTATGGCATAATAAAAAATTCCATTAATCCGAAAACATTACAATCATTCCATTATTAAAATTCAACAAATTTGTGTTTGTTTCTTTAACATCTTGAATTTATTTAAAATTCTAATTAGATGCCACATTTTATATTGAACTTCAATCATTTATTTCATCCATATAGGAACACAAAAGAAAAATCCATTTAAGTTCAATAATGAGAATCGTGAGTTAGCGATATCAAAACTAAAATCTGTCAGTTAGCAAAATATCAAGGTTTGGGTGATAAAGAGCCCACAATAGCATACCATAATTCTTATCGGCGCAGACAGGCAAAAAGGGGAATTCCTATTTTGATTACATAAATTCAAAACTAGGGCGATAATTCGCCAAATATATTAAACTTTCCTAATGCAACTGTGCTGTTTCCATGGTAATGGGTGAAAAGTGGAGATGCATCTAGAGTTTTCGACAAGCTTATATAAATACGGCGTTAAGACTTCAGCTCCAGGATTTAGAACAGAGAAAGAAGCGTTCTATTGAGCGTACGAATCTCAGCGTTCTTGATTTGTGCTCCTGTTAATTGCTATTTAAAGTTATCCTTCTCTCAGTTTCAATTTGCAGAAACTAAAATGTCTCTCCTTCCATTGTTAACACGCAACTGGTGGGATGCCTGGGATTACCCATCCCGAATTTCCGACCAGCATTTTGGCATGGGACTCCTGGACAGCGATCTTTTGCCACCAACAATGTACAGTGGATTCCTGCTGCGACCCAGAACACAAAGTAACATCGACTCTTCCGGTCTGTCAGAAGTTACGAATGAGCGCGACAAGTTCAAAGTGATGCTGAATGTTAGCCACTTCAAGCCAAACGAAATCGACGTGAAGACTGTCGATAACAGCATCGTCATCCATGGCAAGCACGAAGAGAAAACGGACGAGCATGGCTTTGTTTCCCGAGAATTCACGCGTCGATACCTGCTGCCGGAAGGTACAGATCCTGAAACGGTGAAATCGTCCCTTAGCCAGAATGGAATCTTAACCATTGAAGCACCCAAAAAAGCCATTGAACCACCCCCAAGTAACGAGAGGGTCGTGCCTATTACTATGGAGAAACCTGCCGTAAAGAACTAATGTACTGTTATAAATCTTATACCTCATCGCAAATGACTTGGCCAATTTCATAATGTAATGTATCTCTTAACACCATTGTTAATAATCATTTGTATAATGTGTTCTTTGAAGCACTTGAAAGTTCTGTATTTATTTACTAGTTGTTAATAAATTTTGTAATTTCTTAACTGTGTTTTTATTCTTGTGTGGATTTTTGTCTTCCATATTGGTAAAAATTTCAAGTAGGGAAGTAGAAATTTTAATATGAAGATTGTTATATGGTAGAATGAAATGATTCATATATTCTATAAAGAATTAAATTTTTAAAAATAAGACTAGTAATATCTTCTATTTGAATATAACTGATTATTGGTTTTTAACATTGAATACTGCAAAGATGATATAAAGCAGAGCAAGAAAAAATATTTACAATACTAATATAAAATGGCTTCATATTAAATTTTAATTTATTTCATTAAAAGAAATATAATTTGTCTATTATATAATTTTTAATAAATTATAAGTATGAATTAAATAGAGTGAAAAATATTAATATCTTATTTAAAATTATTTATTTTTTTATCTATTTGAAAGAAAAGTATGACCGGAGTTTAACCCCCTGCTCGGCGCAATTTTGAAAAATTGTCAACAACGGTCTTGCAAAATGTTCAAAAGCGAGGGAGCAGAAAGTTATTATTAAAAAGTGAATATTAAATTAAGAGAATAAAGTTGATACTTAATCTGAAAAAAGTAAATAAATTCATTTTAATGACTTTCCGGTAACAAAGGATTTATCATTTTGACAATAAACATTGAAATTGTTATTTGAACTGTTAATTTATAATAAGTCTTAACTTTTTAAAAACAATTTCAATGAAAATTAAATATATTTCTTGGTCTTTTATAATGTAGAAAGGATTTATGATAAAATAAATTATTTTATAAGTTTGAATACATTTAGCTAAAAAAATTAATATCTAAGTTATATTTTAAAAAATTGATATTTGTATTGTATTATGATGAAGCGATTTATTTCTATTAAAATATGTATAAGACAGTCCATTACTATTCAAACAATACTTTCATATAGTAGTGTTATCTTTAACAAGTGATCAAAAATTAATTGTACCAGTTAAATCCTTATACTAAATATATTTGATTAGTATCTAGAAACTTCTAAAAATATCTAAAATTATTTTCTACACAAATATGTACATTTATATGTCTGTGTGTTTATATGCGTGACTTGGATGTTTATTCACAATAACTTCGGAGTATGTTAAGTAAAAGAAAAGATTTTTTTAAACATCTATTAAATATTCTTAGGACAAATGAGTTAGCATAGAATCAAATAAATAAAACAATTGTATTATCATACAATCATGAGTGGCAGTTTGTATATTAAAAGAATTTGGAAAAAGAGCTCATGTTTGCTTTGTTTCATAATGTAATTAAGAAAATCAAACATGTGTTTATAAAAAGTATTTCCTCCTATTTTCAGAATCAAAGTAAAATCTGATAGGTGCATAATTTTGGTCTAAGTCATTGTGCTCACATTTTTAGGGAAGGCATAAAAATGTTGATATTTATTAAATTCTTGAAGTTGAATCTCTTGATGGAAACTATGAATTGCCAGCAGTTCAGAAAATATATATTGAAATGAAGGGGGGAAAAAACTTTTCCAAGACATTTGTTTATTGAACAAGGCGGAAAAAATACTTTTTCAATTAAATGTCAATGTAGCTATAAGCATAAAAGCACATACATATACATATAAGAATAAAATATTTCAATTAATGCACATACTATATATAAAAATGCAAATTAAAAAAGCTATAATAATTATAGCTAATACTTGAACATATCAAACTCTTAAAATATTACATCTTTTCTGCTACAGTATAACTTGATTACAACGAAATTTATGTGAGAATATAAGCATACTTAAACAATTTATTCTGAATATTCTTAGATATGTCTTATTAAAGTACAACAAATAACTTTTTATTAGCGAATAATAATCCATTTGTATAATTCTTTAAAAAAGTAAATTTTAACTTACTTGTATTAAAGTCTAAAAATATCTTTAAAATTACCAAACACAATTAAAATAATAAAATACTTTTTTATTATTTTATTTTTTAAATGTAACTTTGGCATACAAAATGAAAGCCATTATAAAAACAAACAAAAATGAAAGACTAATTAAACAAACATAGATTTAAAACGGACACACTTAATAAAAATATACAATGGTCTCTCAATAATCTGACACTTCGCTATTCTAGATAGTGAGTGACCATTCTTTTTATGTTTAAGGTATCTATAACTTAATTAAGATAAATCATTTTGCTTAAGATTTATCATTTAAGATTTACTGGCTTGAAACAGAAAACAAACCATTACATGTTGCCAATTCTGTTGTGATATAAAAAAATGGACTACTTTTAAAATTATATTTTATAGTATTTATTGTGTACTAATCACTTTGGTTACCAACTGGTTAACTGAGGATATTAGTTATATATAATATCAGTTAATTTATTCAGATATAACTTCATGTCCATGATTCCATCAAATTGCCAAACATTAAAGCTGTGTTGTTTCCATCATTTTTATACATTTTGTTTTTTGTGCATATGTGCCATTCTAAAGGACATAAAAAACATGGTATCATAGTGATACTAAAAGCAGAAATATGCAATTCACTTATGTTCTAAATTTTGCTGTATTATTTCACTTTTCTATTTGTCCAGTAAACTATAGAGATATTAATAGAATCCTTTTCTAGATTTCAACAATCTAAGAAAATCACACAATTACATATTTTATGAAATAATGAAAATGGTTTGAATTCCAAGGCAACAATATAATCTATTAATGAAAATTAGAAATTTTTTTAATTACTAAAATTTATGAAAAATTCATACAACTATTAAAATTAGTATAGTAAAAAAGACAATTTCTTAAATTTCCAAACAGTGTAAAATTTGTCTTTGTGCAAAAACATTTTTGAAAATTATATGACAAAACATTAAAACCCAGCTTAATTTTTAATTAATTAATTTAATTATCAAAAAGATTTAATTAAAAAATTTAAAAAAATCACTCTGAAGTGTGCATTTCTGTGCTCTTAAGTACATGAGCCAAATTCTGTAACAGTAGATCAAATCAAACTCAAAGCACCAATATACAGGCACTCCTCTTTATTATTAGTTGAAACAAGATAATTTTATATAATTTGGGAATCAATATACACCTTGTAATTCAAATACATTTAAGATTGACTAATGCATGGATCTTGTAGTCCTCTAGTCTGATGTTTGCCAGATTACAGACATAACTTCTTGGCCCGAGTTGGCGTTATTGAAAAAACAAGAGATACTCACTCGGCTTAAATCGCTGACAGATAACTGTCAGCAGGCTTGTAAAGTGCCATAAGTCACAACACAACAGACAGACAAATGTGTTTTAACAAATAAATGAATGACTTTACAAATGTTTATTTTTAACAAATCAATGTAAAACTAATAGAAAATTATCACAATTTTTAAATTGAAATCACAAAATAAAAATCACAATATATAAATAACAATTTATAATATTCATAATAAAAGGAACTAAAACTCAAAGATATCACAGAAAACATTTCTTTTAAGATAAATGAAAATTGGAACCTATTCAAAATAAGATATTTTAAATATACTAGAATTGCACTTATAATTATAAGTAAATATAAATTATACTGCATATCGCTGATACTAGAACTGATAGAACTAGATGATCGCTGATCTTATATATATATATATATCACCAAATGTCAGATAATTAATTATGTTTTCAAAGGAAAACTAGAGTTAAAAATTGACGAAAAAAATCCACAAAAGTGGTTTATAGAATAGGATTATAGGTTTAATGCCTTTGTGAACATTCCACATTGTAATAATTTATAATAAATAATATCACTATACTTTTTAAAAATAAATATAAAATCAATATTGAAATACATTCAGTTTATCTTCAAAGCGATTAAAACAGTATATCTTTCTTTTATGCCAATATAATACAAATTCCAGTTTTTTAATGCATATGTTGAGCATTTGACATAAAAAACACACACAAATAAATATAAATAAATATGATCTATTAAAATAAAGTATATATTCTTGATAAAATCTAAGACTTTTCAGAAGTCCCCTCACCCTCCAAAACAGAACTGTGCTGATATTGAATTGTGGGGGGAAAAAATGGATAGATTTTGTAACATAATAGAACAGTTCTGCTACAACAATTCCATAAAGAACAATTATAAAGAGGACAATACACTGAATATTTTCTACAATAACAATACTGACTTACAAACAAAATGGAAGCACTCCTTCCATTGTATCTTCAAATATTACATCACAAGGATTTTTATTTATCAGATAAGCCGGCATTCACCTTAAATTAATAGAATTCCCATAAAATATATTCATTAGCAAATGGATAATACTGAAGGATAAATATAAAAAATTAATACCTTTTTTTTATAAAAATATTTTGAAAGTAACAATTGATTAGGAGATAGATTAGATGAAATTACATATAAAAAAAGTCAATTTTACTAGAAAAAAATAATAATTCCTAACAAGTATTTAGAATTATTTTGAGAGGTAATAATTTAGATAAATATTCAGAACAAATTTTTACCAGTTTCTGCCTTCACAATATCCATAAAAGTATGACTAATTTAATGTATAAAAGCTTATTTAAATTAAAATTGTTTTCATTGACAAGCCTTTAAACAATAGATCTGGTGACATATAATTATATAACACAAATTTATCAAAAAGAATTTCCATAGAAACTAAGATAATTTGATGACACTAATAATTGTGATATTTTTAGTATAAAATTAAATATTAACATAATTCTTTCATTTTATTACATTTAATTAACAATACAAAGCACTAAGGTTTATGCGCTAATAAACTTCAAATCCCAGAGATTTGCTTAAAGAATTTTAAGCATATACTAAAAAGTGAATAAATAGTTGCTGAATTATAATTCTTTTAAAGTAAAAATTATGATAATCAAATTAATCATGCATATCAATCTTCTGTCTTGATTTCTAAATGCATTAAAATATCCGAATATAATTTATTGGAAGTAATCTCATGGCAATTTTTTCAACAACTAAAATTAATATATAAATTCAATTGAAAAACGGTATATTTAAGATATATCTGAAGTTAATAGTTCATATCTTTATAGATGAAAGGGAATTCAATTCAATTCAATTTTTCAATAACATCTCTTGGATTCAAACTGTGCAATAATTTGAGAGTATTTTACAGATAAAAGCCTACAAAGCATAAAATCAAGTTATTTAAGCTATCTCAATTTTCATATATATACAGTATTACCCCAATTTTATGCTCCCATCTTTAGTGTTTTCCCATTATTTTTGTTATTCTTGGTCCCCTCAAGTTTTTTATGTTCATAAAGTGATCGCAAGTTCATAAAATATTAAACTTTCAACCATTTACACAAGGCCATGCAAGTGGGTGGAAAAAAGAGGGAGAGAAAAAAATGGCATCATAACCAATCAGAGCTCTTTGAGAAATATGGTGCCATATATGGGAAGAGTGATAATTAAAATAATTTTGATAATTTTTGTGAACTTGAAAAATAAATGCAGGACATTAGGAATAAGAGATAAAAACAAACATCAATTTTGAATTACATATTTAGATAGGAATCAGTAACTATGTTTTTGTTCGAAAAAAATATTATTAATATTGTAATATAACAATATTTATTACAATTTAAATGTTTTACATAGAAAAAAGAACTTTCATCAAAATTTATTGTGAAAAATAAATAAATTTAGAAAAACAGAATACACATTTCTTTCTCCTAGCCAATGGATAAGCAGAAATATGAAGGACAAAATTGCATTAGCAACTTTTGCATGGAATATTCATTTGATGTAAATATTAGAAATAAGATTGAAATAATCTATAATATTAATAATATGTATTTGTATATGTTTCATTTATTCATTTATTTTCCCTGGACATTTTTACCAGTTCCTTAGTTTTTGCTTTTCCCCACCATTTACAATGATATTTCTCTGGTCCCTTGAAAAGTTAAGGCTGGGGCAATACTGTATGATAATTTATTTTTAAATAAAACACAATAAGTTCTGATTTCTGATATCTTCAGATTTCTTATTTTTGGAATTAAAATGCTATATAGATGAAAAAAAAAATTGACTTTTTAAAAAAATTATAAATATGGTACATTACTAAAAATATTAAAGAGTGGAAATTAAAAATATGTTTATAGTAATATTCTAAAACAAAATTAACCATCACTTCTGGTAATGAAACAATTATTTTATCTCATCATAAAAAAAAACAATGATAAGAAAATCATTAAAAATAATAACAAAAGTAGCTTAGTCTCGAGTTTTTAAGACTGAAGCAACTTTTTTATAGCAACAAATAGCAACTTTAAAAAAAATTAATAAAAAATAGCATAAAAATATAAACATTCAAAATATATTTTCTAAATTTTATTCAATTTCAGAAGGAAAATTTAATAATTAGTAATTAAAAATATTTAATATAATGACATAATTATATTATGCTGTTCCAAATTTACATTTCATATCAGTATTTTAAGATAAAAATAGATTTTTTAATCACATATTTACTTCATATATTAAAATTAATTTTGCTTATTGCACTTAAATCTTAGTATATTCTTTAAGATTTCTAAACTATAAGTACTTATTTTTGCTTCAATTTCTAGACATTACAAGTGACAGAAGATTTAAAAAATGAATATCCATTCCATATTTTATATCCAAAGCTATGAAATATAATTTTCTTACAATTATGGCAATTTAATTGAGATTCTATTTTATAATTAATATATCATACACCTTTACAAGCTTGCCTGTGGGAGCAGGTTTGAGACTTCATATTGTCGATTTCCATCAATAAATTTGGAATGTCTTCATAAATGGTTTTCTCTATTGCATCTAACAGACACAATGATATGAATCCACACTGCTTTGACAATGAGATAAAGCTCTCCATGGAGTGAAGTGAGAAGAACTCTTGATATTCAGGTGCAGATAACAAGTCCTTGTCACTGATATCTCTGTGAGCTAAAACCTTTTGATATACTTTATATTTGTGCGGCATTTCACAAATCAAATCGGCTATATCCTTCCCACTCTGGAAAAATGAACGATGTTGAGCAAGCGCATTGATGTAACTATCAACTAACAATGCATGATTTCTGACTAAAACAGCATGACGTCGAAGAAAGGCTGCCTTGTTTTGGAGTCTGTTAGCCATAACTTCAAATATATCATGCAGTAGAGATTCCTCGTCTCTGATAAACATAGCCTGGAATTCCTTAGAGACTCCTTGAAATGCTTTGGACCAAAATGAACTGACATATACTTGAGGTGGCTCAGTAACATTGATTAAAGGAGATAGGCTCCAAAATAAGGTGCCATACACTCGTAACAGTTCTTGGGAGTTCATAGAATCAGCTTTATTTAAAACAATCCTCACCTGTAAAATATTAAAAATTGTTTATAATTCATATGAAGAAATTCAATGCATAATATTTATAAAAGTTTCATTGGGATCTTTTATCTAAATATATAAGTTAAATAGAAATAAAAACGTTGATACACTTAATTACCTTTTAATCAGATTTAAATTAAAATGATCATAATTCATTTGAAAAATTCTGGAAAGAAATTAGAATACATTTTATTCAAAATAAATTGTTTAAATAATATATTTAAAAAGTAGAAGAATAATTTTCACTTAGAAGAATAATTTTCATTTATAATTGTGAGTAATAATTTTGTAATCACTTGAACTCTATGATTAAAGAATTGTATAAAATTAGAAGTTAAAATCACTGTGACTTTAATTTCTAAGTCACACATGCTATTCATTATCCTATGGAATCACAACCTTAGTCAATAAATTTTTTGTCAATGAATCTTTATAACAAATAATAATACATTAAATCTTGATAGAACTTAAAAAAAGTGTCACTTAAGTCTCATCGATTTATTGTATAATTCTCAAGTTTTGATTAAATCAAAAATATGCGGCAACATATAGTCATGGTAGAAGAAAAAAAAAATGTCATTGTTTATGTGATTTAATGTAAATAAACATAGCTGAAGTATAGGAAATAGGTAAAAAAATACTAATTTTATTGGAGTCTGAAAAGTGTCATTATTACATGCCTGTACACAAGACATTTCATATAATAATAAAAGCCAAAGATAGCAGAGAAACAGATAATTTTTGCAATTCATCTGAGAATTCAAATTCTAAGTTTAAGTAAAATAACTGAATATGATTCAGCTTAATGTTAAATCAAGACACAAAAATTTAAAAAGAATTATAAACAGTTGAATCTTTTGTTTTACTTTCTATTATTGGCCCTTCAGAATTTTAAAATCAAACTCAACATTTTGTTTTTTATTTACTTTAAATTCTTTTTTTTCAAAAAAAAGTTTAATTATTTCAATTTTCCATTACTTACTGTCACTCCCTCTCTTTACATATAAATGTAAATCATATAATGCAATATAATATAACATATTCATACAAGTATTTCATACAATCTAATTAATTGAAAAACAAATATCTATTTAAGATATTTGCCTCTTTACACTGGTATTTATCTTTAAAAAAAATACCTGCATATTTTTCATCATTTATTACCTTTGCTTCATAGCCTTTCAAATGCTTAAATATCTTTTCCAATTCAGTTCCGACATCTAATTTTGCAGGATCAAAAACTATGATGATCAAGTCTGACTGATCAATGAACCATTGGCAAATTTCATCAAAAGGAAAGCCTCTTTCTTGCTGTTTTCTGTTCTCAATAACTCCAGGAGTATCAACAAAATTTACCTAAGAAAAAAAAAGATTTAATATTTGCATGATAATCACATGTTTTCATTCCTCCATTTTATGTTATTTTAATTTGAAGTCAAATAATAAAATTAGCATTAATAATGGCAAAATAAAAATTGATAATAATATAATAATTTTGATAATCAAACAGCAACTGATTTTTTTTTTAATACAAGAAAGGTTTGCCAAGATTTTACACACAACCCATTAATACTTAAAATTACATATTGTTAATTAAAAACACTATTTCTCAAAATTATCCAAATTTTAAAACAGTAAGAAAAAAATTTTATGCAACCGATAACAAATATAGTGAATTTTTAAAAAAATCTTATCTAGTATAAATATGATATTGCACATGATGAAATCGAATGAATATAATATAAATATGAAACAGTATAAATATGAAACAAATCTGACACATTCTGCCAAAAAATTCAGTTTAATATTTCTTTTTTAAAATTTGGAAAACTGATATCAGCAGTGCTACCTGTTACGAGACAATATATCAAATAGAAAAGAACCTAATACGATACAATCATGAATTTTATACAACTTGAAGTAGAACAAATCAATTTCCATTTAACGTGAAGCTCAAAATGAATTTTAAATTTCCAAATGGCTTTGAATAAAATTACAAACTTATTATGGAGGTTAATTTTAATTTTAAAAATTAAATAATACAATTCATAAAGGATTCAATGATAAAAATAGAAAATGAAATATGCTAAATTAAAAGAAATAGGACAGAAACTAAAAAAAAAAAAAAATCAAAGGTTACAATTATTATTTTAATGTTTGTCATTTTTTGCTTAAAAAGTAAGAATGTAGAGGTGTGTTATAAAAATGCACATAAATAAAGAGCAAAATGTAATGTTGCAAAGAATATTCTGTTAGCACTAAGCTGGAAAAATTTTTAACAAAGAAAAGCAAAATCAATAAATATGCCTGCTTTATAAGAAACATATATGATATAAGCCTCATTCCAGAAATCTTTGACAGTCATTTAAATGAAATAATCTTTTATTAGAAATCTTCAGTTATTCATTAATACAAAAAGAGCACTTTTAAAGAATCTTCAGAAAGTACTTTAGGTATGTCCAAATCATAGAAGTTGCTTAAATCTTGCACAAAAAGCAATGTGGATTACGGCCGAATGTTCAAAGCAGAAAGATAAAATTGGAACAACAGGCACTACTTTTATGCTTTTAAAACAGAACCCTCCCCTCAGCTTTTTAGTAAATCAGCAATTTATTGGATTTCAGAAAAAAATGAAGATCATGCAACTTATTAAGAAGAAATCTTTTTATTTTTGAATTCAGTAAAACTATTTTTTATCTTTGAAATTAAATGAAGTGGGAAAGAATTCCTTTTATAGGTGCTTATAATTTAAATTTATGAAATACATAGATGTCCCTGAATTCCTAGGCAAAACTTCAACGGTAGTTAAAATACATATAAAGAAGCATCTTTTTGTATAGTAATATAGAGTTGGAGGTGAAAAGTGTGGGCAGAAATGCTGAGAAAATAATAATAATAATAAGAAGAAGAAAACTCTACTTTCATATAATGTTTTTAGAGCACACAATATATAAAATTAATAATATAGCAAAAATAAAGATGAATTTTTTTGGAAGGAAAATTGAATAGTTATAGAGGTTTTAGGTGATTGGGATGCACGAAGGATAGAACCCGGGACCTATTGGTTAATAGTCCAGTAACTTAACAATTTTACCAAAACGATCGTTCGGGTAGAAAAGTTGTTAACTGGCTTATATGCTCTTCACCACAGTACTCTCTCTCCAGTGAGTCGGAGGTGAGACGAACGATATGGCTGTTGAGTGGTGATGTAATATTAGCTGTTGTCTTAATGGGCCGGTACCCAGTTGAATAGTGCAAAGCGTGTGTGGGTGTTAATGCGCCAAGTGTGTCTGGCGACTTTGGGTTGCTGCGTCAAGTGAGCCTGACGACTTTGGGTTTGCTGCGCCAAGTGAGTCTGACGACTTTGGGTTTGCTGCATCAAGTGAGTCTGACGACTTTGGGTTTGCTGCGTCAAGTGAGCCTGACGACTTTGGGTTTGCTGCGTCAAGTGAGCCTGACAACTTTGGTTGCAGGTAGATGGCGCCACAACAGCTGTACGAAGGTTGAAGGTTCATTGTCCGAGGTCACCAATGAGGCGGTAAGCGATGCATGTAGGATAGAACCTGGGACCTTTTGGTTAGCAGTCCAGTAACTTAACAATTTTACCAAAACGATCGTTCGGGTAGAAGAGTTGTTAACTGGCTTATATGCTATTCACCACAAGGTCTATTTAGTTTGTATTATCAAATCATCTGCAAAACAATTGTATTGAGTTTGCATTGCACGAGCTTCAAATGATTCTTTGTTGTTGAAGAATATTTTTCCATGATGGGGCAATTTACATTCTCTAAGAAAGCAGATATACATCCTATGTATGAGGCTTCGAATTATAACAATGAGAGGTGGTAAGATTATACCATGGATATTTCCCCAATAAGACAAAACTGAATCGCAAAATTTTGATGCATTTACACTGGGTGATGCGAGAATAGTTCATTTGATGTAAAAAAACTAGTTGTGCACAGCTTGACTCTCAACTTTTCACTTTTAATCTCATGTCATTATACAAAAAAATATTTCTTTACATGTATTTTACTAATAGTTATAGTTTAGCCCATGAATCCAGAGATATTCTATGCGTGAGTATATTTGATAAACTATTTTTAAGTTAAAGGAATAATCAAATTCCTATTCCAGGAAATTAACAAATTAATTGAATTGAATTCATTTAATTTTCCGAATTAAATTTACAAATAATCTTTTTGGATTTCTGTAATAAAAGTAAAAAAATTTCTTCTTAAAAAAATTTTTATACCTAATCTTCTGTAAAAAGTTTTATTACTAAATCTGCTGGCTTTCTTTTTAATTATTTCCTTCTTGATATAAGGTAGTAAATGTATCACATAAGATACCTAATTAAGTGGGTACTTGTATCACATATTTAGCTAATAAAGATGTGATTCGAGATTGATTTTTATCTCTTCTTTTTTAAGTAAAAAATCTTATCTTAAGAAAAGAATTTATATCTTAAATAAAGAATCATATCTTAAAGTAAAAAATTTAACATATACAGTTTGAAAAATACACTTTTATTCATGAATTAAAGAATTAATTTCATTAAATTTAATTATTATCTACTTTTTAAAGGATAATGTATGATTCATTATTACAAATAGTAGAAGATGTGTCTATTCAGGCAGGCCAACAATATCGCAGACATGATTGTCATCGTTTAACTAACAAAAGTTGTAGTAGAAAATATCTTTCATTTAGGCAGTGAGGTTAAGAATTTTTTTTCTTTCTTTTTGATTTTATATGTACCACATTTCAAATGCAAATGTATAGAATGTATTCATGAATGCTCAAATGAAAAATAATTGCTAAAATTGATTTAAAACAAGTAGTGATTTCCTAACAAAAAGAAATTAGATGATGTAGGTTTGGAATAAAAAGGTTGAACTTCTTAAAATAAATGAATTCTACCAAACATAAATACAGAGAAATAAAATATGTATGTTTAAATTAAGGATAAAATGAATAAATTTAAAGCACTTGAGATATTACAAATATTGCATAAAAGAAAATTAATTGATCTCCAGAATAATATCAGCTTTTGAAAATGCTAAAATCTACATTTCTACAGAAATGCAAAGTAAAAATAATGCTGAAAAAATAATAGCAGCGCTCAATTCATTAATATTTGATATAGTCCAATATAAAAAAAATGTAAATAAAATATGAAGTTTGTGATCTCACATCTACATAACATTCAGCAGCATAACAGTTTACAAGTAATCATCAAAATAGGATTAAGAGAGGTCTGATCTGACAGAAAAAAATGCACTGCAAAATACAAAATTAAAAAACAAATAAACTGCTAAATTGTAAATAGTAATAGTAATAGTGTAGTTAGTGTTAGTCACAGATATGTTCATAAAAATTTCCAGGTTCACTCACATTCATTCTTTGCACACATAAAGCAAGCAAAAACACTAGATAGCCAAATGAGAAATTGGTTACACTCCAAAATAATATTACAAGCATCTGTATACAATTCTTATATAAAAAGAATATGGAATCCCAGCATCCATTTTTTAAAATTCTTTAATAGTTGACACCACGAGTATGAAATTGTAATTTAACTCATCCTTTAATTTAGAATGTCAATAACGTATTGTCATCAAGAAAACATAAGTGTACAAAATTTCAAATTCAGTCCTTACAAACATGAACTATTCAAAAAGTTCATTCAAAAGTGTTTAAAAAAATATTCACAGTAATCAAAATCAAATAAAATTTATACATTACCAACTTCAAGATGCCAATTGGAATTTGAATGCTTTTCAACCTTTCAAGAAGAACTTTCCCATACTTTTCTAAAGTTGAATACCTTTTCTCCATGACTAAAACATTTCCATCAACAATTTTAGGTTCATCACTGTGTCCTAATATAGTGAAGTCAGATGTCGTTGGCTGAGCTCCTGAAATTTAAAACTTTGTTTTTCAGGGTTGTTTACAGCCAAATAAAATTTTCCACATTTTTCAACATATAGCTGATAAATTCATAATTGAATATACCCAGTATCATATTTTCACCTTGTATTTATGTCATTCGCTTATTTTTCACTTTATATAATGGGATAGATATGTGATTTTAAATATTGGTACATTGTTTGATATTGCTGTACAGTATACTATGTCTTCTATCTTTTGGACACTGTGATACTTTTTTTTTATGCTTATGTGTATTACATTTTTTTTATGTACTTTTCAACTTAGTTTCTTGAACCCAGAATTGGTTTACTATCAATTTAATTAAAAAAATTTATTTTAGTCAAATGAACTATAATGTATACCTTTATTTACTGTTCATATTCTGGCAATGACTGTAAGTCTTTCAATAAATAAATAAATAATGATTCTCTCCCAGGAAATCTTCAAGGTCTTACACCCTTTCAAGTAAGAGGGTCATCATAGGACAGACTGTCGTGGGTTTATGTAGATAAATTAATAAACAATTGTAATTACTGCACATTCTAATCACGAAACAGAGATTACTATATTCTTCTCTTAAAAGTTGATCTTCCTGGTGATGTGCAAAGTGATTACAGTCCTATGTGCTAAGTGATAAAATCAATAAACTCAGAATAATGCATTCATGCAATGCTTATAAAGTAAAATTATAAAGACAAATTGTTGTTATACTGTTAAAAAAGATCTTTAATAAAAAAGAAAAAGCAAGTTAATATGTTCTTGGTGTTTTAAAATACTACCTCTGTAAAAGAAAAAATAAAGCAGAACACTGTATAGTATACTAATGATGCACTGACATGAATAATTTAATGCAAAATTCTAAAATATTTTTTTCTTTTTATCTTCATTTTATAAACTGAATATATAAGGGAATGAAAATTAGATACGTTTTTCAAAATATTGCAATAACTATTTATAAAATGATAGCATTTAATCACATACTTACAGGCAAAAAAAAAGTTTTAATTCAATATCAGCATTAAAAATTAATTAAAATTACTATTTAAAATTTAATTCAATACCATCAGTCCAGTCATTACCAGGGTCTTCATAAAGATAATTTCATTTCCATAGTTAAACTACTCGAGTATTATTTTTTTATTGCTTTATTTAACAAGTAAACCCAACCTTTTAAACAATTTTCTGTTGGCATATATCACTCATTAGTCAGATTTTCAAGTGAAAGGTCATTTTAAAATGTTCATTATTTTTTATTTACCAAATTGTAAAAATGTTTTAATGCCTATGCATTAAACTTTTTTTTCAAGTTAGTTTCACAATTATCTTAATTTACATTTTTTTGTCCTAATTTAAATAATCTCATAGAAATTTATTTTTAAATTAATGTGGATATGAACAAGTCAAAATTTGATCTAATTTCTGTTCCCCCTTTTTATACAGTTCTGATAGAGCTGTTATTATAGAGATATATTAATATTTACCCTCTGAAGACATAATATGCAAAATATTTAATATGCCTTGTAGAACAGTTCTACTCCCTAACTAGGAATCGTTGATACTAAACATTCCAAATGAGAGGTTTTGTAATACAATGAAGAAAAAAAATTAAAACTAATAAAACTACAGAATACTTTAGAATGTACATCAATAAAAAGAAAATCAATAAGACATTCAGAATTTTTAACATTAATAATTTCTATATCAAAAGAAAATAAGTAAAAAATTATTTTTTACTATATAATTTTGATCATAGATATAAGAATATAAAGAAAATAATACAAAACATATTACCAGCATCTAAAGAAACAGATGAATTTTCAATTCCAAGAATATAATTAATAAGAGTAGATTTGCCAGTACTCCATGGTCCAAGAAGGGTTACCATAGGCAAAGAAAAAATTTCACCTTCTAAAAAAATATTAAAAAATTATTAGTGGAAATATTTCAAATTTCAAAAAAATTTTAAGAGATTAATTATTTTAAAACTAAATTATCATTAAATTTATAAAAACATCAATTATATTCTATATCTTAAAAATAAACTTAGATCAAAGTTTATGAAAGAAACATAAAGTTCGCCATTTCTCTGTTAGCTTAAAAAACATTAATATGGACATGAAATGATTTTTTTTTTTGAAATTTATATAGCTGCAAAAAATTACACTTGTCATAAATATAAAGAAATTTTATGAGTAGAAGTCAGTAAGAAATAACATATTTATCTGCTTTCACTTGGGATAATGGGAAAATTGTACAGCTTTGAAATTAATATATAAAATAATTACCATTCATTATGTGATGCTTCATATCATTGTATTTGTAGGCATCTTCTAAAGGTTTAATAGACTTTATATATAAATTAAGAAGTTTATCCAAAGTGAGTTTAATTAAGTCTTTATCATAAAAATCTGTAATGTTCTCTAGATTCAAAATCCGTTCAAAATGTTCTCGGGATCTCAGTGACAATTCTTCTGAGGATGATCCAATTTTCCTTTTCATTTGGGATGAAGTACCTAAAAAATATATATACATATTAATATACATCAGACAATTAATATCTAATTTCATAAAGGAAAACTTATGAAAAGTATGAACTTTATTTTTTTAAGTTTTTAAAAACTGAAGAATTGAAAGTTGAAAAAAAAATCAACGGATGTATTTTTCTTTGACTTTATATTAACACAATATTATGCATTTTGTGCTTTGTATTACAATGAAGGAAACTGAGTAATCATTTTGAATATTTTCTATTTTTCTCAGTAGAATCAATATTTGATATACAATTTTCATAACAGAACTACATACTAGAATTCCTTTATCTAACAGGTCGCATTTTTGCATTATTGTATTCACACAATGACAAGTGCATAGATTGACAAACAATTAATACTTTGATGAATTTAGTCCAAACTATGATACAGATCTATGATGCTGATGACAAAATCACATGGCAAATGCAATGCTTCTAGTTCTCAGATTACGGCATTCATATTTACATAGATCGAATTCCAATAAACAAATTTCAGTCAAAATTTGATAGAAATCAAAAAATTATTATTTAGAACTGTTATGTTCACAGAGAGAACCAGTACTAAAAATTGTATTCTTATGCTGAAAAAATTTGTCAAAATCTTAAAATCATTTTTTTTGGTTACGATTTCTTTGTTTTACATAACTTATACACAAGAGAGATGAAAAAAATTTGTCTTTGTGTTTGTGTGTTTTGTAATAGCACTCAAAGCATGTGACTTACTTGCTCAACCTTAGTTGTAACTATAAACTAAATTCAGAGTTGATAAGTTTCTGATATAAAAACAAAACATCCAATCAGGTAAACACCAGTCCTGTTCTTAAATATTTATTTTCAACAAGTAAAATCAGATTTGTTATTCCCATAAAATTTTTTACTTCAATTGATAATTCTTATCAATATTTTTTCATAAAAAAAATCCTTATTGGGGAATAAAATCTTTATTCTAAAAATATCAAATAACTATACAAAATCCAAACATAAAAAAGTGTTCAAAAATGAAAATATGCATTAAAAAAGTCTCTTAAAATAGCAGCTACATACATTGCACTTGTCACACAACAAAAACAACAGGGGAAAATCTATGTATCGGCCCAATCTGTCTCCTTCTATCCCTTATTTTTATTGCACTTGCCACACAACAACAACAACAGGGAAAATCTATGTATGATGAGCATAAATACTATAGTTGTATGAATTTAAAAAATCATTTTGAGAGATGAAGAATATTTACAATAACATTATTGGAAGAAAAAACAATTTTATTAAAGCATTATGAGGAGTGCTGTAATTTCTTTCAAAGATAAACACATCTCCAAGGGGTGCTATCTGAGTTTGTAATAAAACACATTTAGATATGACTTTTTAAATTTCAGATGGATCAACAGATTACATATGGATGAATTTATCTTTAGTATAAAGGATTATAAAATACAAATTTAAGAATGATTCAAGAATAAGAAACTGACTATTACTTTTTGTTTAAAAATGACTCATAATATATTTCATTTTTAACAAAGTTATTTTTATAAAAATCTAAATTAAAATGATTTCTGAATGAAGAATAACAGAAAAAATATGGTATATTGCAGTTAAAAAATAAGATAGAATGTAATTTAACTCTAGTTTTCTTAAAGAAAAAGATTTTTATTGGAATAAATTTTTGTAAGTCTTTAAAATCTACATTGATTTGTTAACAAATAGCAGAAAAAAATGATAATCTGAGAAAATATTAAAAATGCAACTATATGCGTCAGATTTTGAATTTTCTCTTATATAATCTCTAAAAACCTATTCTATGCATATAAATGATCTTATTTAAATCATTTCCTTTTAATATACAAATTCTTATTTGAGGATTTTTTTTTTTTCAAAACTATCAACTACATACAACTCTACAAACCTATGATTATAATATTATTTTCTAGGATAACTTAAAACTAAATCCATTTATGTTACCGTCATATAGAAATCAATTCAAACGGTGAAAAAGAGAAAACTATACGAATCTATTTTCGTTAATTTTAATATTAAAAATATGTGATAAATTTACCTTGTGCGAGTAGATCAACACTGCATTGTAAAATTATGAAAGCAATTAAGAGAAACATTTTTTAAGATCAGATGATGAGTCTGGGAGATAAATTTTGAAATTTTATATGACTATAAAGTTAAAACTGGGTTTTCCAAATAGAGAAGCAGGAAATTAGCAGATAATTTATTGCAATTATTAGGCAATGTTTACATTTTACACCGGTACAATTAAAATAGTAGTAAAGTTACAGTTAAATAGTTTCTTTTATTTAACGATTCTATGAAAAAAAAATCTTCTGTGTTTATATATATAGTTTTTATTTTTGTAGGTTGTAAAATTTTTTATTATGTTCTGATAAGTAGAAGCACTCCACTACAACAAAAAATAAAAACATGCTAACTATTTATCATCACGCTTTTCAGAACGAGATTCTGATTTGTTTGCTACTTAATTTAAATTTGTTTTATTTGTTGATATTCATTAAAAACATTTTGGACTTTTCACATTGATCCTTCAAAATTCCTCTGATTTTTAAGGCTCATCTATTAAATTGATTCGACCTACGTTCCACCAATCTTGAGTTTCTTTTTTGTTTACATTTTCCTTCAGTACGTAATTTGTCAACATGGCAGATGGAATCAGTAGGGAAGAAAAGTTAGCTGCTGGATTAAAAAAGGTAATTAGTACTTAATTATGAGAAAAATATTTTAATTGGAAGAGTTTTTTTGTAAGAAATTTAGCATTTTCTTTCTCATAAAAGTCTCAATTTGTCTTATAATTATAATTCAATGTAAATGTAATACCACTTATTCTGACGTGTAACAATATGATAAGATGTTATTTGACAAATCATTGTGAAAAAGCAAAACATGATATTGATCGTATAAGGATGTCTATGGCAGCTGGCAAAATAACTAACTTATATTGATATAAGTATATTTAATTAAGTGGAAAGTACATAAATATTCCATAACATCTTCAATTCCGTACTTCACGCACTGAAGGTTTGATTAAAGTAACCTAATTTTTAAAATTTTATTGACATTCTTGTAAAACAGTTATTTAGATGCTTCATTCAATTTATATATATATATATATATATATCCACAGAATTAGGGACATCATAATATGCATTTTATTCTTGTATCTTTAGTTTCGAAAGCTTTGACAAGGTCTCAAATTTATCATGTTGCCGGTTAATGCGTCCGGAAAATAGAACATATGAATATTTATAACCTGCATGTTTATCAGTAAGAATTAAATTACAGTTTGTCATAGTGGGTTTACTTCCATTCTTTTAATTATATTCATTATTTTCTAGTTATTAATAATGAATGAAAAACAAAATTGTCCTATTCTGTTTTTTATTATAATGAATTTTCCTTGAAGGCAGTGAATTTGTGCGTTATGTAAATTAATGTTGTCTTTATGAACTTAAAGAAGCAAGGCTTCTGTTAAGAATTGGAATTGACAGGTTTCTTGATGTTGCACATATCACGATTTTAATATTCAATATCAATGCTGTATTGTATTCCAATTATTTAGTTTGTACAACTTTTTTACATCGTTCTTTTTTTATATTTAGCTTATCATTTTTCATTATATTGTTGCATTCATTAACCATTGTATTATGCGCAAACTTGTATTTATCTGTCAGTTTTAACAAATTACTGACTATTATGTTGCTAAGTATAAAAATGTAAATTATATATATATCAGCTTCTATAAATGCCTATTATTTTTTTATCCATATTTGTATGCATTGTTAATTTTTTTCAATTAAACATTTATTTATTATTTTATGTAAAATATTTAAGGTACTGAATTTTTTTAAAATTATGTACTGTTTGTGTAAAATGAAATTAAGTTTTGAAGAAGTCCTATATGTTAAATTTCATTTTGATACTTTTGTATTAACGCCTATACCAACAATTAATTGCCAAAGTTGCCATGCCAATTTATTTATTATATTCACCAATGACATGCTATTAAACTTTAATTTCACCAATAGCATGCAATTAATACACAAGTACCTTATTTGAATTTATTAGAGTAATGAACAAATTAAGTGTTTGATTTGGTGAATTGACTATATTTAATCTAAAAAATGTGTGTTCAAATTAATCTCCTAATTAGAATTACTTTTACTGAATTAACCTCCTAATTTAAATTATTTTCTGTCTATGAATGTCATACTTTATTATCAATATATTAGTTTTTATTAAAATAAAATATTTAGTGAATACTTTTATCTAGATGATCATGGACAATATATTTATAGGTTTGCATTTTTTTCTGTATAAATTTAATCTTATTATTTGTTTAATATTAGTAGAATCTGCATGGCTTTGCCTATGACATGATGAATGTCAGTGAAATTACAATAAGAGAAATTAAATTATAAAAACAAACCAAAAAATAATGATTTTGGAATTGAAATTTTTTGGTGGTAATATCAACTGGTAAAGTTTAAAAATAAAGATGGAAAAAAAAAATGCTCTAAAGAAAAAGAGATAGGTTGTTGCAAGTTGTGTAATTAAAATTTAAATTTCATAAATAATATTTATTATTATTGATTTTTCTAATTTGGCTGCTATGCAGATCAGCAAATGAATAAGCTTTTTTCTGCAGACCAATTATTGGGTGATTCTTTTAGGATTAATGTAACATTGCAAAGATTTTATCAAGCTATAATATGACAAAATATTCTTAAATGCTCTTAGAAATTTTTTTTTTATCTTTATGTCTTATATAATATTAATGAGTATAACTTATACATGCAGAAATTATTTTAACAAATAATGATTCAAACAAGTTAAATTTTAGCTTTGTGACTAACGTAACAATTTAGTTACCAAATAAAAAAAATGGTACTTTTTAGCTCTAGAAAATGGCAAATTTTAGCACTAGAATTTTCTGAATTTTTATGATAAATTTTTTTAACAAATTAATAATAGAAATGTTATGTTTATGGTAAGAACAGTTTTATATTGATTCATAATTAACAATAATTATGTATTGATATTTTTATTATTTCAATGGTGTGACTATCATAATGAGGTATTTCTCTTTCGCATAGCTAAATGTTATAAGAATGATTGATATTATAGTGTTAAATTGAATTTTGCACTTATGTTAAACAATATTTTCCTTCTAAAATTAAAACATTTAGTCATTTTTTTCTCATCTAATTACTTACAATTCTTTTAATACTTATTAATTAACAATGTAAGATTGGTGATTCGTCGGCAATAATTTCGTTCTTTCTGTAAACTTTGCATTAACAGCGTAAGCCGATGCTTATTTATTTCTTTAAGTTAGAAACTCGCTCATAGAGTTGCAATGTCAATTTATTTTTGGTGAGTTTTAGGCTCTTTCACCTTTCATTAATAAGTACCTTTTTTTCGTGTAAAAAACTAAAAATTCATACTTTTGGAAAAACAGTTTTAAATTTAAAATTATGCATCAGAAAAGCCTAAGTAAAGAAATAAAGATATTTTTATATTATACCTCTCCTTCCAGCCTACTTGATGATTTTAAATTATATTATGGTTGTCACCAAGCTCCATTATGCATCTTCATGATATGTCTCAAATTGTTTGATAATTTGATCTGGGAATCATAATAATTTTTTTTAAGCAAATGGCACATTTCTCTGAAAGCAGATATTTTATAATGTTGTTTCCACTATATTTTAGTTTTAAAACTTTTAATTCACTTCTAACATAGAGTAACTTTATTTCGTAGAAATCAAAATAGTATACTAGTGCTGGAAAGTGTTGAATTTCAGCTACAAGATTTATTGTGCGAGTTGAATTGCCGAAAATTAAAATTATCTAATCATGTTTACACTATTGAATATTAATAAATATCTGTGTGGTAATAAAAACTTATCATAACCTTTTTTATAGCTAAAACAATTCCAACAGCAGCGTTCAAAAGCTAAAGGATCTCGAAAAAAACCGACTTCGATGCAAACGAACTCATCTGAAGGCAGCACTCCAACTGAAACATCTGCTGAAAAAATTCCTCAAGAAGTATATTACATTTTTCTAAGTAACTTTAAAGTATTACAATTTTCGTATATTTTGTAATCCTTTTCTTTTTATTTAAATTTGATTCTTCTATAATTTAGGTGCCTACTTTTGATGATACAAAATACAATCTGGAACAGTCCATTAACAGGTAACTTTCAGTAATAAATAAGTTTTGAAAAATTCCGTAAAATAAATTTTGAAGGTTTAAATTGATAATTTCATAAATTATTTTCTCTATGTAAGTATATCCTATTTCTATTTTTATTCCTTTTAAGACTAATTGACAGCAATAATGTAGTTGAGAATCAACTGCTTTTTAGGACTTTTAATGCACTACTGTAACTTGACCTAAATGCATGACTACACTAAATGCAATACTGTAACTTGACCTACTGTAATTTGACCTAATTTGCTATATATAAATTATATATTCATAGGACCTAAATAATTGTAATGGAAACTTTTATCTATTGTGGGTGGGAGGGGTGTATTTAGATTAGATGGATATTTTCACAAAATAATGTACATTTTCTATAATCTTTTGTGAAAACATCTCAAAATAGGAATTTTTATTATTTGTTTTAAAACTGTCTATTTCTTATCAATTATAAATGATGATTTGATTAAAATTTCTTAAATACTGTTTAAAATATTGATATTATTAATAATGTAACAGTGAATTCTTTTAGATAATTAAAAAAAATTTCTGCATCTATTTAAAAAGTTAATTACTGTAATACTATTATAGATGTTCTTTTTTGCAGTTGGTGATATTTTATTACTTATATATTTTTTAAAATGTTGATTGTTCATTATGAGTTCATGCTTAAAGTTAAACCAATTTTAAATAAATGTTGTAAAGATATTGATATACCATAGTTATTTAGTGTTCTTAATTATATACCATCATGAGATTGAAAATTTATTTTTGATGTAATATTGCATTAATTATGGAATGAATTTCTATAAGAACATTTGTTTTAGTATTTATTTTTACATTGATGCTTTTTTTATTTATATATAAAAATATTTATTAGTTACCTTCAGGTTTCTTTTTCCTTCCTTTAACTGCAAACAAAGGTTATTACATTAAGGGAGTTCTTAATATGTATTTGTAAAGAGAATATTATTGGCTAAAATAGCATATTTAAAATTTATTCCATTCTTTATTCTAATTTGGTTACTAATAATTTCTGTGAAAAAAAATGTTTCCCTCACTCTGAATGTAGATATAATTTTAAAAATAAATTATTTATTTAACCCTATGAGCTCTGACCACCCGATATTGCCCGTTTAATAGGGGTCTGATTCAGGCACTTTGAGTCGGTAAAATGAGTTTAAATTAGCACTCGCCGAGAAATACATTTTGCCTCTTAAACTCATTTAATCGCCCCAAAGAGCCTGAGTCAGGCCCTTATAAAACGGGGTGATATCAGGCGGTCAGGGCTGATAGGGTTAAGAGAACCAAGAAAAGAATGGTAGGGAGCTCCTTAAATCTGTGCAATAGGATGTATTATAAATTGATTTAATTTACTACATTGGTTAATTTGGTTGAAGCTATTGCTGTACTTGTTTTACAACCTGAGAATGTAACTATGTACCCAATTCGGACTCAAAGCCCATAGTTTAAGAACTAATGTGCTTCAAGCATTACTTTTACTCAGAAAAAGCAGTGGGGAGGGTATTAAGTGAGCATTAGAAACAAAAGTAAAGAGAGATTAATCTATCGTAAGTTTTTTCTTGTGATATGAACTTATTGTATTGAAGAATTTCTGCTTTCTTACAGGGGCTCCAGTACTTTAAGTTTAAATACCAGTGTGGACAACAGTGAAGAAACTGATACAGCAAAGGGCAGCTCAGTAACGATCCAGAAATCCAAATCAGATTTACAGCTAAATAATCCAAAGTTAGTTTTGATTATAATTTTATTATTAATTTATTGTATTACATCTTGCATAATTTGGTATGAATTACAAAATTTTTCAACAAATATTTGCTTAAAATAATTTATTCAAAATTCAAAGTAAATAGATTTTGTAAGCTAGTATGAAAATAATTTTCCATTAATATGAATATCTTTAAAATCGTTTTAATGAATAAAGTTCCCCATAAATAGGATTTTGGAGAAAACCCCTAAAACTTCCTCATTTATTTCAACTGATTTTTCTTATGAAACTCTAATATTCATATATTGGAGTATCATAAAAGATGAATAGGAACATGAAAAAAAAAATATCTGCTATATGCCATTACATCAAAAACTTGAAGGATATTAAGAGATAAGTAAATTAAAATGTAATAAGAAACAATTTTCTGTACTTCAGTAACATAACTTTAAACTTTTAAAACATTCCTATCTCTTAGCCCTTTTGCTTTGCTATAAATAAAAAGAAAGAAAAACAGTGATTCATATGTATATAAAAAAAAAAACACTCTTTGTGAGAACTCTTTAGTGTAGCTAACAATTTGGAAATAACTTGGGTCATTAAAGCATCAATTAAGTATAGGCAAAAGAAAAGTTAATTTATATTTTTATTTGAAAAATTGGTATTTTTTATTTATTTCTTTGTTTTACAGGTATTAAAGTCATGATAAAAATATGATTTCTATGCTTTAATTAAACTTTAAAGTACTTCATTAAATAAGGTTCTTTATTTGATGAATTTTGTTAAATTTTGAAGTAATATTGTCCTGCACTGCATATTAAAAAAAATACTTCAGCTGTCATTTTTTTTAATTCTAACTACTGAGTGATTTTTTATAACTTCAGGAATTTGTTTCTGTTATTTATTAAAACTAAATTTTGTTTAAACATTTTTATTTTTTGTAAAATATCTAATAACGTTTATATGTATTTTAAAAAGCAAGTTTTTATTAAATATTCAGAATGTTATACATTCCAAAAAATACCTTTTTTAAACTTTAGAAGTAAGAAATAATAAAATATTTTTTTACAATTTGGCCATATCTGCATGCTGCTTTCTTTCTATTAAAAAAAATGATCTAAAGGACTCGTTTGGAATGTGGCATTATTCCATCATCAATTTCATGGCAGTTTTGTCAGTCTTATAATGATAATAATGATGGAATTCTATAGTTCTATTTACTTATAATTTTAGCTTTAGTTAGTTTTGGTTATAATTTTAGCTTTATAAGATTGCAATTAAAATTACTAAATATAGTGAACTTATGCAGGAGAAAATTTATTCTTTCCATCCCAGCCTTGTCCGATTTTATTTGTTGTCACAAAATACAATAAAAAATAGAAAAACTAATATTAAATATTAAAACTGATAGGTCTATGCATAATGGTCTGTCCTTTAGTGCATTAACACACAGATTTACATTATTATTAATGAATATATTATTCTGTACTTCATTTGAAATAGTTGAATATTATAACAATAAACAAAAATGTAATATTTCTCTTTAAGCATTATCTTGTGCATTTGAGTGTTTCGCATTTAGTTGAAGTATTTTTTTTTGTTATTAATTCTTATTTATTGCATTCTGCAGAGAATATTCATCCACAGAAAGCCTTAGACAGATCTCCTTACAAGTTAACGGATTAATGAGTGAAACTAATGCATTTATGAATGGAACTGTAGATCAAGAAGATTCAATTAGTTCTGAAGAAAATAGCTTAGAGAAACGGAATCAAGAGTTAGCTTTATTAGTGAATAATTTAAGGCAGGCTAATGATCAACTGCATTTTCAACTGCAGGAACTGGTAAAGTTGTTTACTTTTATTTTGGTTTCTTTTTAATTATTTTTCTATGTTATAATATCCTTTATACATAAATTTCTTTATCTCAGTCTAAAATCAAAAGTTTTGCCCCTTTGTCATTTCGTATTTATTTAAGATAACTACTGTCAGCTAGTAATAAAATTTTATGCACTTTAAAATTTTTATATTTAAATAATTGTTTTGATACTTTATGTATATTTCATCTCTGCAGAAAAACCTTTAATTTTTTTACAAATTAAAAAATTTCTCTCTTTAATTTTTTTTAAAAAAATTTCCTTTAGTTATGTTTATAGAATTTTATTTTTATAAATAAATTAACAAACAAATAATTGATTTTTATTTTATGAAAATTGCTAGATACTTTTAAAAAAATTATTTATATTGAGTACTGTCGTGTAACAGGTCAGTTGAAAAGAACTCCGTGTTCAGTTCATTTCTAGTTAAATAAAATTTTGAAAATATTAAATTTGCAGTTTATGATAAATAGTTAGAAGCAGTATGCATATAAATTTAAGAGTGTAGAATATTTAGTTATTTGAAAATAGTTGTTTTGATAAAAGCTTGCAATATTTACTAATGTTTTTCTGCCATAGTGTTACCTAACTTCTCAAAGTTATTTACCTACTTTTAGATTTTTTTTAGTAAAAAAGAAATTTATTTGTAAATTAAAAACAGATATGAAATGTTCTTTTCACAAGATCATAAATTTACTTAGAATTGCTGTTAAATTCTATAACGAGTCATAAACTCAAATGCTGCACATGTCAAATAAAAAGTATATAGTAAAAGTCTAAGCATATATAGAGCTAAGGATACATAGACTACAAAAGAAACCTTTTAACTTTATAGAAATATTGGTTTATTTTATAAACAAGGTATTAATCAAAGGACAGTAGTAAAAATTTTCTTTTGGATTTTTCTATAATTTTTCTGCTTTGAAGAATTCTATAACAATTAATTTCATAATTGAGAATAGGAATGTCAGTAATGGGACATTTCATTGAGAATGTCAGTGATTGATTATCTGTTTAGGTGAAAACAATTGCTTGCTCCATTGAACAACACTTCTTGCATAGGAATAATTTAATATATCAATTTTTAAATGTTTCCAAACCTAATTAATGAATATGTATAGACTTCAGGCATCCCAATTTCACCAAAATTGAGCAGCATCAGTAAATTAATAAAATTTCAATTTAATTGGAATTTTATTTCTATTTACACATGGTTTCATGCTGATTCTAAATATGTGGAAGAAAATTGAAGAATATAAATCTATTTTTGCCTTCAAGGATTTTACATCTTTTAACTTTATTTGAAATAAATTCCTTCAAATAAAGTTTGATGTTAAAGTTGATAAATGTTTTATGCAATGAGATTAATAATCAGTAATTAAAAATGTTATGAATCACTATTAATAATTATATAATGAGTAGGAATTATGATATTTTTAATATTTGCCAATGACATTAATAAAAAGAACAACTGCAAATTTTTTGGATTGAAGAAATATTTATTGCTGGAATTTGATGCCTTATAACCTACCCATTTTTTTTGTTCTAATGATATGTTTTTAAATCATCAGAAAGCAAAGAATAAAAGGCTCAATCAGAACTTTGACCAAGAAAGAAAGGAGCTTCACGAAAAATCTCATAAAGAACAAGTGGCCCTTAAAGATCAACTTCAAGTGCATATTCAAACTATTGGTATTCTTGTTGCAGAGAAAACAGAATTGCAGTCTTCACTTTCTTTAAGCCAACAGACAGCTAAACAAAAAGCTGGTAAATAATATAGTTTTCTTACTGTTACTATATTTTCTACTCGAAAAAATATGCAATGTGATTTCATGATATTTTGTAAAAGCTGTTGTATATTCAAATATATATTTTTTTCAGATTGATTTCTTGTTATATAATTATATCTATTTGGTTTTGTTTTGACAAGATAGATTTTGTAATTTTATTTTTAATTGTAAGATTCTACTCTCTCATCTGAAATTAAAATCTTGAAAGATTTTGCTGTAGATCTTGATAGTAAATTGCTCTTAATATGATTATAAGTACTTATTGCTACTTAATATCATAAATATGATTATAAATCAAATCTAACTTTAGCTATTAATGAAAAAAATTTTAGTTTCTGAAATTTTACTGACTATATGTGTAATATTTTATATATTCATTACCTCATAATTTCTCATTATCATAAACAGGCAGAATTTAGGCTCCAGTATTAGTTGAAATCAGAAGGTTATGACTTCCAAAACATTATTTCACCAAATATCAATTGTGTATTAGACTTTTGGTACATATAAAATATTTTCATCACTAACACCTTCCTACTGGTATGTTGTGGAAATTTAGAAACTTAATTACCGTTTTCATTGTCTTAGTCATCATTCAGAATTGCTAATTTAGTGTGATAGTTATCCAAAACAGCTTTAGAAGAACTTCAAAAAGGAATAATAATGTAATTAAAATAAACTGAATATCTTAGTAAAAATACAATAATCACTTTTGAATTTTTTTATATATATGCCTGAAACTGTATTGAGAAGACATTGAATAATTCTTTAATTGTTATTCTGAAATGTATATTTATATGTAAAATTATTTTAGGTGAAATAGAAGAATTACAAGGAAGATTAAGAGCATCAAGACAGCGAGCCTCCGATCTTGAAAGGGAGATTATTGCATTGAGTAATTCCAATCAACAATTAGAAAAAGTATGCAATGACTTTTAACTTTTTGAAAATGTTTATTAAAAAAATATTTTAATTTATATACAGATATCTGGAATGGTGAAGGCAAAATTTAGTATTATTAAGCGAAATTCTAATTTATATGCACCCTTATCATTAATTTATAAAGACAGATAAACTAATTAAAAATAGGCTGTGATAAAAACTTATTATACAGCCTGTTTATGCATAGGATTTTATTAAGAATATCTTTCATTTTATAAAGAAATAAAGACATTTTTATTATCTTATTAAATTATGTATAATCGATTTAGTTTTGTCATCTTTCTCTGTTTCTTCTTAAACTGTGCCATCTTTCTATAACATCTGAAATAACCATTCTCATTTTTGTATGAAATATTTTTAGATTTTTAACTATTAAATAATTTTTATGGAAAAAAAGAAACGGTAATCTCTAGATAATATAAATGAAAAATATGGAAAATGAAGTATGTGATGGTATGTAGATTATTATGATCCATGCAGGAAGCAACAGGACGAATATTTTTAGGAACATTTCTTTTAATAATCACATTCACACACTAAACAAGCACAAAGACAAGACATTCATACGTGCGGCTTCACAGTTCAGCATCACATCTCATTCTAATTATAATCGCAATGCACTATGGAATGACATGCGGGATGGCCTAATCAGGCATCGCCATCTAGTATCCAAAAGAGAAGATAAGAGTAATGCAACTGCTACAATTATAATATTCCAATCAACAAATGAACTTGAACAATTATAGACCTGACACCATATAGACCAATTACCTGACAATTGTACACATTAGGGGGAGGCTATCATTATTATGTTAGAAAATGATGCTTCTTCTAACCATTTTATATAGATTGTTTTCTTCAATTTGATCAATTGATAATATTTCATTAAATTAACTATTAAATTTTGTGAAAGCAATACATAATTGATGAAACATTTCTAATCCCATAAAAAAACATCAAATCTTGAAAATCATTAAAATCTTGTATTCAGAGTTAAATGTTTTATTTTTAGTTTATAGAGGTTCTTGGAGAATTATCTTTTTCATAATTTATTTGTATGCATCAACACAATATGAAACATGTATTATAATTATTATACATCTCTTAGTTCACTTAACAGATCATGATATCTCTTCATTTTAGCTTCGTGAATTATGGTTTTTTCATCCCCTTCACTTATGTTTAGTTATGAAAAATTTAACTTTTTTATACTTAAACTATAATAATTGTACACCATTGTGATTTATTTATACTTGATTTATCATTGAATTGCAAGTTTAATAAGAGTTCATTTGAGCATATTTAGATGAGAATTTCTTATCTGTGATATATTAACTGTAAAAACTTCCAATTTTTTTTATTATTTTTGTTTTATCAATTAATTCCAATATATATATTTATTTAATTTCAGGCAAGTAAAGAGTCTGCAAAAGATATAGAAAGGCTGAAATCAGAAAATTATAGAATAAGGTTAGTTCTTTTTTCTTTGACAAATTGATTGGGTATTTTGTTATTATTAAGCTTTAGTATTGTGCAAATTGTCATTTTTTTAAGGACAACAATGGCCAAAATGTATTTTGATGTCAGTTTTCTTATATTTCAAAATATTAGATTATTAGCCAACCCTTCTTTTTCTGACTCATTTTGGTTATTGTAGAATTAATAGATAAATATAATTTTTTTCATACTTATTTTCAAGTTTTGAATATTCTCACATGTATCTTATTATTGCAGCAAATTAAATGAAGAACTGAAGTCAGCTAATGCTGAATTGACTGAAAAATTGAATAAAAAAGTAAGCACATACATTTTTTTAATGTATTTTAGTTAAAGATATAACATGAAACATTAAAAAATTATCAAGATGATGTTTTAGTAAAAAAACAATTTTGATTACTCTGTAATTTATGAAAAAAAAAATACACAACATGTTAATATTATGAATTTAAGCATTAAAATGTAACAGTAATTTGTGTTATCCTTTGTTATTCTTCGTTTAATGATAGCTTCATTTTTCTTGTCCAAAATAAAACAGTGTGCATTGTACATTGTTTTATTTTAGTATTTTAAGAAAGAAACTGTTTCTTAAGAAATGCTTCTATAGAAAAGAAAAAAAAAAAAAAAGAAATATTTGTGTTTGCTCAGGGTTTTCTTGTTGAAGAAGTTTACTGTAAATTATTACTATGTATTTTTTTTTAATTATTTATCTTAACTTTTTCCAGAATAATTTATTTTGCATATATTTATATTTCTTACTTTATAGATTAAAGATTTACAAGCTCTTGAGCTAGAGTTTGCTGAATGCCAGAAAAAATTGTCTCTCGCTCAAACTCAGGCTCAGCAGTTTGATGCAAATGGTGAAAACGAAAATAGATCACAGTTAGAAGAAGTTTATCAGCAGAAATTAGAATTAGAGAAAAGATTGTCTTTGGTAAGTTGGTTTTTGTTTCTTATTTGTATATTTCACAGTGGATATTAGAATTTATTTTAATTATTATATTTGCTAAATATTAAATTGGCAATTCATCCTCTCAACTTTCAAAAATACTTTTATGCATTCATATGTTAATGTGAATAACAGGCTTTCAACTTCAAGAATTGCAAATTATTACACACAATTGTTCCTCATCCATCATAATCAATTCATAATTTTTTAAAATTCTGCTTTTTATGATCTGATAGACTATTAAAATGTCTATTCAAATTCTGTAAAACTCCCATTTTGTACTTATAAAAAAACTTTAGTCAGACTTAAAATTGGATTTCAAATAATTAAAAACTAAACTTGCTTTGTTTCAAAATGGCTTAGAATGATAATAATTATTATTTAATTCTTGCTATAGTTTTAACAAAATCCTACTAATGAAACTGTCTTAATAATAAGTAAAAAGAAATAAATTTAAAATTGAGAATTTTTTAAAGAAAATTTTACGAATGGGAGTATTATATTCTTCTTTATTTGCTGCAATAATCTAGTAGTTATCAGAATAGAAAACTGCTAGATTAGCAAAATAAAAGAAGTTCATTTAAAAAATGCATTTTAATTACAAAATACACTGGATTATTCAGAAAATTATGTGCAATAAATATTGCAAAATATTATTAAAATTCATATTTTGTACAGGCCAAGGTCTCTGAAATTTGTATGCAATTCTTGCTTCTCTTTTAACACTCCCCATTCACTCTTCCGAAATTGCTAGATTGGAATAGTGCATATTGTAATAATGAACAAGCAAAAATAAATTATATGTGTGAAAACAAAATTTATATAACTATGCATTATATCTGTGGTTGATTTTTATCATAAATTTGCAGTAAAAAAATCTGCTTAACTTTTTAAATCTTACTTTATTTAAAAATAAAATGTTCTCTAGTTAATGTAAATGGATAATTAATGATAATCTTTTTAATGTAATTATTTGTGCTGATGCAATTGAAGAAAAAGTTCCAGAAAACTTATTCTGAAGAAAGCATTTAATATTTGATAGAACTGATAAAGACTTTTTTCATTGATTTGTTATTTATACAAAATATAGCATCTCATTGTCTTCATATAGAATATTAAGAAGAAAATTGTAATTAGAGAATTCATAGGTTATTATTATGAGTATTATTATTTGGGAATCAAAATGCATATACAATATTTTGCAGTTCATTGCAAAATAATAATAATAATAATAATAATAATTTTATTATTATATATGCATATACTTCCTTAAAAAAAATTTTTTTTTAATTTTATTTAGAACAAAAATTCTGTAAGTAAACTGATAATGGAAAGAGATCAGATGGCAGATCAATATCAGCAGTATATTACACAACTGAGCCAACAAGTAACATCACTGCGTGATGAGGTAAGTTATGCTTGAATAACATTTCCTGTTATTTTAAAAAAATGACACATTTCCTGTTTTTCTCTAATAATCTATTCATGTTTATCTGTGGTGTCTTATTGTAGATAAAGCAACATTCCAGTGAGAAAGAGCAGCTGTCCAAAGAGCGAAACCTTCTTCAGGAAAAGTTAGAGGCTATTCAGCAGCAAAATAGTAATTATTTAAAATTTTATAGATTGTGTGTTTTATAATATTATAATACAATAATAAGTTTATTTTGGGTAACCATAGAAGGAAAAAAATCATAACCTTTAAAGAATTTTTATTAATGCTTTGAATGAGCATATCCTTTGTTAAGCCTTGGATCAGCCAAGTTATGAAATTTGAAAGTAATGTTCATTTTTTACAAAGTATTCTATTTATGTATGTTTATGTATTGTTTATATAAAAAGTTTAAATTTTAATATGAGTATTAATTTACAAGATCCTTTCCCCATGTCTGCTCATATTTTTTTGGTAAAAAGTAGTTATTTAAATTGATAATTTTGATATATTTACTGATCTAATTTCAATTCTTCAAAGCATATGGGTGTTTCATTTTGGTAATTATTTTATGCATCATTTTATTGCTTTCTTTCAATATTCAAACTATTTTTGTCCTGTATATGTCCAGAAAGTTAATATATTAATTTGCATGAAAGGACAAACTTTTGAATACATTGGGAAATTGTTATATGTTGAAATGTAGAATGTGATTATATCAGTTTTAAAGTATCTTAAATTATATATTTATAAATCTTTATGACAGATTTAAATTTCAGTTTTTCAAGAAAAGAAATAGTATATGTTTCAAATAAGATATATTTTATTTGAAACATGTAAGATAAAGTAATTTAGCTGCAATATGCACCAGCTGTGTATAACACAGTAGATAACACAAAATTGATAAGAGGAAAACAGGATGATAAAATTTAGTTTATGTTTGCAGTGAGAGCATAGAATTAGTGTGTATCAAAGAAATATCCATGTGTCCTCTTAAATATGTAAATATCCATGTTTCCTCTTAAATATGTAAAT
>JAPMOR010035860.1:430596-459556 GCA_026543865.1 Argiope aurantia
TCCTCTTAAATATGTAAATATCCATGTTTCCTCTTAAATATGTAAATATCCATGTGTCCTCTTAAATATGTAAATATATAGCTCTGCAAAAAAAAAAAAAAAAAGAGAGAGAGAGAGAGAGATAAAATTTGGACTTAAATGGGAGAAGGGCTGAAAGGAAAGTTTTGTAATATAAAACCTTATTGAAATTTCTCTTAATTTATTTTTATATTTTTAAATGACATTTGGGATGATAAGATATTTATCTTAGACATTAAGATGAATATCTGTTTAATATTTTTAATGTTTAAGATGTTTCTGTTTAATATTTTTTTCATATCAGCTATTGTTTTAAAGATATTTAAATATCCTAATGGTAAAGTTTTTTAAATGTCTGCTGTTTACTTTAAAAATGTTCATAATCCAAAAGAACCAAAGCAAAAAGATTTTCAAAAATAACAAAACTGTTATTTGAATTAGATTTTTGAATAATTATTGGGAATATTTACTAACATTTTTCTAATAAAATTATGAATTTAATATCTCATGTCTAAAAAATTATGAATTTTATTTCTCATTTGAAGTTAAATTTCTATATAGGCTTAAAATCTTTCAATTTTGTAATTTTTATATTTGATTCCACTTTAAGTATAGACCCTGTGACATGTATATTATTTTACTGCAACAGTATTTAATTAAGATTGTTTGATTTAATTCAGACAAAGACTTTCAATGCTTTTTTTTATATTATGCCATTCACTTATTGTTTTGATTTGATAATGTATATATGTTGCAATTGAAGTAATAGATGCTGTTAATATTAACATTAATCAATTAATTACAGTGGTTGTAACATAAATATTTGCATTGTAAGTTTCATATTCTTTTTTTTTAAAGGTAACATTGCTAAAGATGACCCATCAGAATTAAAAGTGCAAATAAACATTCTAAAAAATCAAAATGAAGAACTCAATCAGAAATTACAAAATGAGGTAAATGTTCTGTTAATATCTTCCTTTCAGATGTAAATCTTGATTTACTAAATCCATTTTAAATACTTCTATTTATATATATATATATTTTGATTAAGATAGATCAGTTCATAAGCAACAAATTTACAGATAATTTTATGCTGATATTATTTATTTTATTTAGAACATATAATAAGTAAGTAAAATTTAATAAATTCATTGAATTTTTTTCTAAATTAAATTATTAATTGAAGATGAATTAAATAGTCAAGTAAATCAAGAATTTAGGACAAAACTATTAAACTATAGTAAAATATAAAAAAGAATTTCTTTTGAATTCCTGTATTACATATAAATAAATAACTTTAAATGACAGTGCTTCAACCTCACGATCTTGCCAATTGATGATGTATGCCAGTTGAATTCTGTTTAGGAATTTGAAATTCATATTAATTTGTTTAATAAAGTAAAAAAGAAACAGTAGAATGCAATGAATAGGAAAGTAGTAAAAAGGAAATATGGTTTAGCCACATAAGTAAAATATGCCCTATGAATAGATTACTTAACACTAACAGCTCCAGATATATGTCATATATTAATTTAACAAAACATTAATGTAATCTTTTAGTAAGGAATAGATAGTTGTGTACGTCTTGCAAGTGAATAGCAAATAGATTTAAATTTATTGGTGAAATATTTTAAGTAATAAATTTATAAAAATTGGATAAATGAATTATTGAAGAATGCTGATATGATGTAGGTCTATTTAGTTTCTGGTATTTTCTTGATTGTATTAGATATTTTTCTATTATTTTGTCATCTTTTTATGCCTTAGAGCATGTAAGTTTGTCAGATTCGTGACATTACAATTACTATATCCAGGCCATTGCAGCTCTAGAAAAGCATTTCTAGTCAACATTTATGATTGGCAAGCAATAGTATCAATATTAATGAAAAATAATATTTTATTATGTGTCTTGATTTGTTTCATATACACATCTCCATTTGTTTTTGATAAAATATAATTTCTCTTAATATTTTATTTTATAGATTTCCAATACTGAGATTATGAAAGAACAATTTGAAGCACAAAATAATAAAATAGCTGAGCTTGAAAAAATTATAGCCCGTCTAAAAGAGGATCAAGTAGACAAAAGTCGATTGATGGAAACTATGGAAAGTGATAAAGTTGCTGCTAGCCGTGCTGTCACTCAGAATAGAGAATTGAAGAAGCAGCTTGAGGAATTGCAAACTGGTTTTGTTGCTATGGTAATTTAGGTTTTCTTTTTCCTGAAATATCTTCTAATATCCAAATTGATTATGGTCTGGAATTTTTACTCCCTTTAATCCTGAATTTCCAGATCCCCATCCCAAATTAATCTAATTGTGCTTTGATGCAAGATGATAATGTAACTAAAACTAAAGTGAACCACATTTTGTTTCAATAAAAAATGTCATTCAGAGATTAATTGCAACAAAATTTAGAATATTTTTGAAGAATGAAAGTCTTGGTTCTACACAGACTGTAAAATGTGTTCTCATTAAGTAAAAATACAAAATTTTTGAATCTCAAAAGGGCTTTCAAGGATCTATTTATGGGTTTTAGTGAGAATCTGAAAATGCCTTTCAAGGATCTATTTATGGGTTTTAGTGAGAATCTGAAAATGCCTTTCAAGGATCTATTTATAGGTTTTAGTGACTATTTATTAAAAAGGAGGCTATTTTCCATGAACCATTTATTTTCTGTAAATAGTTTCTGGTTGGTAGTTTCCACATTTCCAACACTGGTTAAATTTTAGAGTATTGGCTACTAAAAATCTGAAATTCTTTCAATTTGAATATTTTGATGAAGGAATGAGAAAATTATTTCTCCTCTTTTTGAAATAAATAAAAAATAAAGTTTGATCTTCCTTGACTATTCTTTGAGGATTTTTTGTTTGTTTGTTTGTTTTGTTTTGTTTTCTCTAATCAGCAATTATCCCATCTTGCAGACGGTAACTGAATGGCCACAGGAGTAAAACGTTTAGCTAGGTAATTAGAGAAGAAGCAGATTACTCCTCTAAGGTGTGGGTGAAATCTTTTACCAGTACAATATTTATGTGAATCCATTAGTAAAAATTTGCTCATACAATATCTATATTCACCTTAAAAAAAGGCTATCTTTGAATTATAACTATGAAAAGTTAGAGATGTCAAATCTTTTCATGCAATAGATATTTGTAAGTTATACATTTATACAATTTATATACAGAGCAGTTTACTAATGTAGGAATTCATAAAGCTTACAACAGAAAAAAAAATGAGAGAAACTTATTAAAATGAGATATTAATTTATTATCTTGGAATGATAAAAAACAAGAAAGATATAAAATGATGTAAAGAGTTAATATCACTGCTAATAATTTGAAAAGTTATTATTAAGAAAGTTGCTTGAAAAACTTTTGTGTGATCATGTAGTGCCTATTTTGTTTTAAGTATTTGTGTAATCTAGAATATTCAAAACTATTTAAAATTTTTACTCTGTAGTAGTTTTCAAGACTTTTAAATTGTCTCAGTCATTCTTGTGATAGTATAATTTTTTATTATCTTACTCAGTTTACTTATTTATTTATTCAATTTTTATTAATTTCTAGAGCAATGATAAATTAAAACTAGTTGAAGAACTTGATTCTCAAAAGCACATTACTAAAGAACTTGGAGAAAGGTTAAGCCAACAGGAGAAAGAACTTCATGAGCTACAAGAACAGGTAGGAATTATATCTTCAGTTTCATTTACTCAAATAAAACTTACTTTATTTGCAATTTTGGCAAGCATTTATAAATATTGATATAATTTTTTTAACAGTTGATATATTTCTGTTTTCAAATTGTAAAGATAGTGTAATTATATTTTCTGCATTAAATTTTGCGATTAAAATTTTTTTCAGCTTTCACAGAGAGAAGAGGAATTACAAAAATTACATACATCTAGTACAAAAGGAATTTATCAACAGAACCAAATAGCTGATAGAATGAGACATTATGAAGCACAAGGTCAACTTACTGAAATGTTGCAGAAGGAACTGCATCAAGCTCAGGTAATTTCAATTTTTACAGACTTTTTATTTATTTTTCTTATTTCAAACTGCCATTTTATTTAAGGATTATTTAATTTCCTCCTCCTGCTTTCTAATTTTTTTTCACTGATAAACTTCTGTTAACACACTGCGTAGGGCCACGAGATTTTACGTTTTTAGCAGGCAGAACATTATGGCCGGGCCACGAGATATCTTGTTTTCATGTTTTTTTGGCTGAATCTATGCATAACCAACCAGAGGCAAATATTTTTACCAGGGTAACAAAGCCTTACTTATTCTTATGACAAATGATTAGCAAAATAACTGAATATTGACATTCTAAAGATGGGGAAACAATCGATCAGTGTAGCCAGTACATTGGTAGATTTCTGCTGATCGTTTACTACACCTTATAAAGTGTTTTATTATTGTGCATTTTGTTATTTCAAAGTTCATGTTTTAATTTATAAGGAAACAGTGTAAATGTAAAAAATCTTCTATAATAAATAGATGTAAGAAATATATAGTAATATTTAAGAATATTTTATGTAAATATAATACCAACTGCAAATTCATATATGCATCCTAGTGCTTGCCAAGTATGCTTCAAGAACATTAAAAAATGTGCAGGCCCTGGGAGCATGTTGAAAGTGCAGAGCACTGTATGCAATGTGTTAAAATCTGTTTCAATACTATTTTAAACTTGTTGTACATGTGAAGTTATGCAAAATCAACATTAATTTTTATGTTAAATAAAAGTGATACTGAAATGCAATGAATTACTGTCTTTAATTCTGCAAATTCATGCATACTTCAGTTTCAGAATAATTTGTTTTTGTAAAACCATAAGTATAATTTTAAATGTTATTAACACTTAAAATTACAAATTTTTCTCTATTGCTTATATAATTAAAGGAAGATATTCTGTTCTATAAGTTATGAAACTAAGTCAAAATGTGTGCAACTTAATTGTTTATAAGCATTCAATGTTATTATTTATTCTCTCAGGAAGAAATAAAAGCATTTTCTAATTAAATAATGTAAATAAAATTCAAAGTATTAATCTTTAGAATTTAATTTATAATAATAAAATGAAAACTATTCTTAAAATTCTACCTTGAAAACTCTTTTTATTGGTATTAGTATTATTCAGTATAAATTGCTTACTCTAAATTTTAGTGTTTGCAGTGTAATTTCAGAATACAATAACTTAAGAAATAATTTTCTTCCTCTTTCTGATTGATAAAATTGTGAATATAGTTCTTTATTATTCACACTTCAAAATCTGAGAACAATCAGTGATTATTTATTTTTATATAATTATTGCAGAAATTTATTTTTAGCAGACCAACTCTACTAAGTATTGTTCTTTTGTCAAATGCCTAAGATTAATCATAGGAAGAAGAAAAAAAGTTACAATATATTTTAAATTTTTTTCTAAAGTCATTTTTTGTTTATTTTAGGAACAAATAAATGTCCTAACCAATCAAAATTCTGAATTACGAATGGCATTAGCAACACAGAGTGTAAGTGATGAAAGCCAGAAAGAGGATAAAGATGCTTCTAAAAGAAATGATTTAGTAAGTTTCCCCCCCTTTTTTTCTAATGTTTTATGTTATTTCTACTTGGTTTGGTGATAAATATACAGGATTGAAAGAAATTTCTTGATCTATTTTTGCTTTTTTTTACAAAAATTATTACTATAAAGAGTTTTTTTGGCAAAGAAAATTGTATAATTTAACAGTTTTATATCATTGTCAATTCCAACCATTTTGGAGAGTGTTATCTGGGGTATCTTGGGCATAGAAGCATATTAACATAGATATTTTTCTGTGCTTTGATGAAAGTGACATAAAATGTTCTTAAGCCTAATGCATTGTAAAACAGTTGTTTAAATTTTAAATAACATCATAATATTCCAAGAAAAGTAAAATTACAAATTGGGTTTACTTTTGGTTAAAAAAGAATCTATAATTAAATCAAACACCATTTGTGATAATTTATTCAAGGAAGAATTATAATAGTGATTATATTTGTATTATGGATGATAATTGATATAATTTGAGGATTTAATTCTTTCTGTCAGTATATATTAATCTTGTGATCAAAGTATGTTTTTCTTTGAAAAAATTGCTAAAGTAATATAATTGCGCCAAGTTCACAGCTAATTCTTATCACTGACTTTGGTTATATTTATTTTCAATCCAACTTAAGAAAGGATTATTGTAATTTTGATATCATTAGTGGACAATCAGATCTCATAGTAAGGTTTATTTTAATTTGATTATTAGTGCAAGTCATACTTTATATTAGGGAAAGCAACTTTTTCTACTGCTCAAAGGTTTTTTATTTTTTTAATTCATTTCTTTTTACATGCCATTTCAAAAGACATTTCTTAATAAAAAAAATTGCAGTAAATTATTTTTGTAAGAAAGTAACTGTTATTTTTTCACCCTACTCTAATCTTGAGATTTGCTACAGTGCCTTTATAGAAAATGAATAAAATTTCAATCATCAAGGAAATTTTAAATTGTTATTTCTTAAAATTGATTAGAAGCAAATAGTAATAATAATACAAAAAAACAACAATATATACAAAAAAAGCACCTTATATGTGAGAGATTTGCTTTATGTGTGAGGCCATAATGGGTGATAATATTTTTTATTATAGTTGTCATCATAATCTGATAATTAAATTCTTATATATAAATTATTATATATCCAATATAAATTATTCTGATATCCAAATTAGAATTTTGAATAATAGCTTTCTAGTTGAAGTTGTAATCCAGATCCAATCATAAATTTTTGTTTTGGTCCTTTTAATCTACATCCAATTCCATCATATTCCCAGAATCAGTGATCTAAATTATATCTGCTCAATAGTAGAGTTTATTTTCTTAGGCAATTATAAATTAGTATTTTATCCTTTCTGTCTTAGTAAATATATCAGATTCTCAAAATCAAAGTTTTGAATGAATGGACATGCTTAAGTAAGATATAGATCTGTCATGTGCCATCTTATTAGATGTTATTGAATCTGTCAGCTTTCATTCTTTTCACTTATAATCATTACTATGTATTGACATGTATGTTGTAAAATGTTTAACCATCCATTTATAGGAATAATTTTCATCCTTAGATTAGAAATACATCCTATGGACATAAAATCTATTCTATGATCATTCAACCTTGATAATTTTTCATTTATAATAAAAATAAAGACAGAAATTGACAGATTAATAATAATAATTAATCTGTCAAATATTCTATAAGTAATACATTCTAAACAAGTATAAGATGTAGATTTGTGTATAAAAATGGTTATTACAATTAACAGAATTAATAAAATTATTTAATGATGCCAAATTTGGAATTGTTACTTGTCTTAACTTTATCATACATTGGTTATGGTTATTAAAAAAAGTATCCAATTTAATTATTTTGTATTTAATGAAGTATAAATTAGACATGAACCATCTACATACTAATGAAAAGAGGAAGTTTTAAAGTTTTTAACACAATTTATAAATGCTTAGTATGTCCTCCTTTGCTGCATGGCTAACATTTAAATGACAGCAGATTCATCCCACATAGAACAAAGCATTTCTTGTGTTACTTAGTGCACCACAGCAGTGGTAAGGTTTCACAGGTCAGCCAGAATTGTTCTTAGAGGTGGAACATAAAAAGTCTCTTAACATACCCTTAAAAGAAAAAGTCACATGGCATGAAATCAGGAGATCTTGGTGGCCAGAAATGTAATGTCAAGTCTTGATTTCCCATATGATTTATCCATCACTGAAGATTCGATTAATCGTGTATAACAGTGCCAACTTGGTGGACCTTTATCCTATGGGAAAATGAAGTCTTCTGAATATTCGATAAGTTTAGGAAAAAGCAGTTGTTCCAATGTGTACAGATATGTTATTTCATTCGCAGTGCTTTTCATGCTTTTCACAAAAAAGAATAATCCATATACTTTTGTGTAATAAGGCACTGAATGTTTAGTTTCGCCAAGTCTCTCTCATGTTGTAACGGTGTACAGGGATTTTGTAGACGACTTATGCAAACATTGTATCTATTTACTTTTTCACTAAGATAGAATGTAGCTTTATTGCTAAAAATTAAGTGTAGTAAAAGCATGTCTTCTTCTGTCATTTTTAGCACATGAACACAAAATTCATTAAGCTTTTCTTTATCATTTTCAAAGAAAGCCTGTTTAAATTGAAGTGGTAAGGCTTGTATAGCAAATGCTGTCTCAAAACTCACCATGTAGTTGGTTGGGATACTTCTAGTTCTGTACTAGCTCTATTGATTAACTTTTTGGGGCTATGAACAAAACTGCCTTCTATTCATCTGATGCCATTCTCTGATATGTAGTTTGGCTCTGGCTTTTTCCTTTGCAGAGACATCCATTTTCTTGAAATTGTGTAAATTAACATGTTACGCTTTGCTCTGTTGATGATTCAGTCCCGAATTGGAGACGAAAGCTTGCTGCACTGTAACTGCTAACTCACTTACAAACTGAAGAGTGCAAAAAAAAAAAAAAAAAAATATGCTGTAATGTAGTCACCCTTTTCACAACTAATGGTGAAATGACATGCTTGCTTATTGCTTGCTAATATACTAGCAGCTATCACTAGTATATTTGTATGTCTTGATACGTAATAAAACATAGCAACTTTTTTTCATCAGTATATAGACAATTTATTTCCAATTTATATTTTGTGAAATACAGATAAATAAATTGGTTCCATCTTTTTTTGAAAAACCCTGTATGTTCTACATCTTAATTTATTAGAAAATTTTTATTTTAAACTTACTTAGTTTATTTTTATATATATAGGTTGCACAATTATCTGCATCTGTCCGCCAGTTAGAAATGGAAAGGGACCAAATGATAAAACAGTTGGAAGAACAGAAGTCAAATAGAATGCAGTTAGTTGAACAACTAAAAGAGAAAGCAACTCTGTTAAATGATGGTAATTTTTTCCAAAGTGTGTAATGAATTGTTTGTATTCTAATTTTTGAAATTCTCCAAAAATTAATGAAAATTGATAATTTTTTTCATATTTTGCAAATATGAAAAAATTGAAATAAAAAATATTTTAATCAATTTTTTTTTTTTACTCACTTTCATTTTGATATTAATAAATATACTGTGTATTCTGGATGACAATGCACAATTTTAATATTTTCAAACCATCTGCTTCATTTAATCTATAAATTTAATTAAATTTTTATTATATAAAAACTGGTGCCATCTGTTAGTAAATAAATGTGAAAGAAAAATTGATTGTAATTTTTGTAATGGTGAGTTAAAAATTAAAAAAATAATTAAAGTAAAAATAAAATTTTACTTTTCTATGCATTTGTGAAAGTGTTTATTTTAAATATTAAATTTATTATTATTTGCAGATGACAATGGAAGTAGTGATGTTGTATCAAGAAAAGAATATGCTATGATTAGGAATGCTATGACGCAGTTGGAAGTGAGTGTTTTTCAAAAAATTTCACTTTTTTTTTTTGGTACACATTTTGGAATTTTATTCCTTTTTAACAGTAATTAGGAATGTTATTCTGCTTGGTAAAGCCCAATAATATTCCAAAAATAGAGCATTTTAGAATGTTAACCAGGTAATTAACATAATTAATCAATTTTATAGTGAAATATTTCATCATATCCAGTTAACAGGTTAATGAATCTTTTATTTAATTGCATTTTTTTTTCTGCTGGTATACTAAGACTTTGTATGTCTGCATGTGTGATAGTATTTTTACTAACAATATATAATTGCAAATTTTCTGATTTTATCTATTGTAGATTGAATTTATATTCTTATATTTATATTAATAAGATTACCATTATTCCAAATTTCAATATTTTTTCTTAAATAGCATTTGCATGTCATGTGTATTCAACTAATTGCCATCTAACACAGTTGTTGAATGCTATTCCATATATTTATTCGGTATTAAAGATTTATCAGCTCAAAACTGAGATTTAATTAGTTTTGTTTATAGTTTAGTTGCTGGAATTGAAATTTTCATATTAGATAAAATGTAGACATTTGTTACACAAATATGTTATGTACATGAATTGCAAATCAATAAAAATGCTAATTGGCATTTTAATCCTGTTAACATGAACTGTATTTTTCCTTCCTTTAAGTTAAATTCCAGAACAAGAAATTCATATTTATTTTTTTGCTGCAATGCATTTTCATATAATCAAATGAATATGATATTGAAAAAGATTCAATTATGTTTTCAAAAAGTGTGATTCATTTACTTAAAACCTGTTTCTTAAAGTTTGAAATTATTAAATCAAGATCAATAGATGCTGCTTGAAAGAATAATTTGTTTTTCTAGAGCTAGTAGCTTTGTGCTTTTTATTTAGGCTTAATATCACTTCATACAATGCAGTAAATGTGACTTTTACTAAAGAATATTGAATTTGTGAAGGAAAATAATTGAAGAAATTTGTATAATTTTTTTATTGCTTTAAATTTTAATTTCATTATCTAATGCTACTTTATGGAAATGATAATTATTAAATTAGAATTTGGTTTTAAAAAAATCCTGAAATTTTTTTAATGCTTGTTCTTTCATTATAAAAAGACAAATTACTCAATTTTGTAATATTTTGTAAGAATTCAAACTAAATTGTGCACTTCATTTTTTAAAGGAAAGATTCAAGCAAACTATGAATCGAATTGCAGAACTCTCTGATGAAAGACAACAATTAGAGCATTTAGTGTTGCAGTTGCAAGGCGAAACTGACACTATAGGTAATGCACTTAAATTCTATATTTTTCCAAAGCTCTTTCACTTTTAGTATTTAGTTATGAAGACATTAAATTGCATCTATATATATAGCATGATCATAACTCTTCTTTTGTTTTAATAGAAGTAATATTTATTTCATTTGAAAATTTTTTAAATTTTTTTAAGAGTGGATTTTAAATAATCTATAATATTCCATTTTTGAGATGCTGTATGCTTTGAAATATTATAAGTGCCAAATAATGGCTTTAAAAAAATTTTGCTGAGTAGATTTTTAATAATCTATAATATTCCATTTTTGACAATGCTCTATGTTTTGAAATATTATAAATGCCAAATAGTAGCTTTAAAACAATTTTGCAGAGGGGATTTTTAATTATCTATAATTTTCCATTTCTGAGATGCTGTATGCTTTTGAAATATTATAAATGTCAAGTCAAGATACAAACATGTAGAAAACTAAAAAACATTAGTTTAATTATAGAATTTTATTTCACCTAACATTGATTATTGGTGTTCAAAACTCAATTGTAATTCATCTGGATCTTTGGTTTTAAATACTTTAGTGCTATATTCTGAACTATTTGATAGATCATAATGATATACATCACATGCCTTTTGCCTTGTGATCTTGAATCTCATTGATTTTAACTATTTAATTGAATTATTTAATTTACTATAATATATTTATTATTATTAATTTATTATTACTAACTATTTAATTTTATTTTTAAATATTAATATGCTTAAGATATCTTTATTTGCACAAGAAAAATATTCAAGAATCATTCATTTAAAACAAATACAGATGTATTCCATTCTCAGTGTTTAAAATATATGGAGTGAATTTTTATTACACTCTAACGGAATCCACATGGTGTGTTGCCTGTTGATAAGAGATTTTGATTAGAGATTGTCAATGAAATCATAACTACAGCATAAAATAAGGCTTTGAAAACAAAGTAAAAAAAATAATAACAATGCCTTAATGTGTGTGCATGTTTTTATGATAATGATCATTTGCTGAGCTGCAGATGATAAAAATCAAAATAAATAACTGAAAATGAAGGTGTTCTAAAAAGAGGGAATGGCAATGAAATTAGAAATTTATTTTGTAAATAATACTATTAGAATTCAAATTATATTAATCTTCATTGTTCTTGATTATTCAAATTGATTCCTGACTAAATAAGTGAAACGTTAAAACTTTCCCCTTACATCTATGTTTGTGGTTTGAAATTAAGGCAGGGTAGGGTTAGTTAAATGTTAATTAAAAATCAGTAAAAGAAGGCATTTTGATAATTTTTATTTTAAATAATTGAGAAATATTTAGATAATCTTCACATACAGCTAGAAAAAGATAATAGAATGTTGGATGTAGGAATTTTAATTTCAATTCTTAAAATATTTCAGGAAAAGTCATTAATCTTAAAATTGAGCAGATTATATCAGATGTAAAACAAAATTCTTTAGGATGACTATGTTTCTTTTTTCTATGATAATGTATAGAATTTTTTCTGCAATTATTATCAAGAATAAACAAATGCAATAAAAAAACCCTTCAAAATGTAAAATAGAAATTTTTTACATTAAATTTGTGATTTAAGCTTCAAAGTGCATTGAGTCACTATTAAAATTGTCTGTATTAGAAATTTCATGGCTGTGCGATAAATATGTTTGAACATCTCAAACGTACATGCACAAACCCTTTTATAAGTAAAGACAGCTTTGAATTGAAATATAGTTTTACATAAATATTACAAATAGTATTATAAATTTTCATTCCTGAAAAAAAATACTTGGAAAAGAAATATATAATGCTTTTATTATGTGAACTTTTAGAGCAACTAGCATAGCTTAGTACAAAAAAAAAAAAAAAAAAATTCTTTTCTGAAAATCAACTTAAAACTCATCCAAAATTTTCAAATTTTTCTTATCTAATTTTTTACAAGATTGCAAATTGATTTTTCATTGTAGAAGGCAATTTCTATAGGAATAATGCATTTTTACTACATAAATATATATTTTTAACAATAAAAATATGATCTTCAATTGCATAAAGTAATATGGAAAATGATGATACAAGTGATACTGAACAATTTTATCTTATACCATTTCTCATTGCATATATTCATAGTGATATCTAGTGAGGCTTTAAGGCATTATTTCAGTTCAAAGTTGTAAGTTAATTAAAACTCACTCTGAAATTCATATAATTTGTATTGCTTGTCTATTTGAAATGTTTAAAATCATTTTAGTTTCCTTCATTTATATCAAATCATTCAATTTTAGGTGATTATATTGCTCTGTATCAGATTCAGAGAGGTTTAATGCGAAAAAGAGCTTCAGAAAAAGATGAATATATTGCTCAGCTCGCCAGAGACAGAGAAGATATGAAAGTAAGATGGCTTTAATATTCTGCCATTTTCTTTGTTATTTAAATGTTCACATTCTTGTGATCAATATTCTATAAGTTGAGAAATGTATATTTTAAATTTGAAGTTTTAATTATTTTCTGCTTTTATTTTTTGTCTCTTCTCTCTTAGGCAAAATTAGGAGAACTTCAGAATCTTGTGATGAGGTTACTCGAAGAAAGAAAGCTTTTCCAGTCTCGGACGCAAATTTTAGATGACAAAATAAATTTTGCTGAAATCTCTGATTTAGCAAGCAATAAAAAAGCAATATGTAAGTTCATTTTTTTTTTCATTCATTCTTATAATTTTTTTACATTTTTGTTTTGAGATAAATGTTGTGTTCTTAAACTTTGATCAGTAGAATTTTTCTTTTAATCAGCTGTCAATTCAAAAGATTTCTATAATTGGTATCTATTAATATAATAGATTTAATAATTAATATAATAGATTAATATAATTAATTTCATTTCATTCTTCAAAAACAGTATATTTATTATTTGAGGATTTACGAAAATATATTTAAAACTTCGTGATGAATTCAACAAAACTGTTATATTTCTATAGAGGATCATTTTAAATAAGCTACTAGCATTGTAAATGCTTAATTCATTCATGTTTACAGCACACACAGTACCGACACAGTCTGTTTAAAACTTAAAATCAAATTCTTCATTTTAAATGCCATTACATCACTTTATTAGTGACAATAAATGCTAACAATTTCTCAAATATTCCATCTTAGAAATTATTTAACAAATTCCTTGATTTAAAAAATTAAAGGTTATTATTTTGGTAACAGCATGGAACAATAATATTAATCCTTGAAAACTCCTTGCGTGAAAAATCTAAAATGTTTAATATTATTAATTAAAATTTTATTATATATAATATTATATTCAGATTTGCTGTCTCTATTCTATTCTTGTATATAATGCAATAGCATATAATCATCAGTTTTTTGAAATACCATTCATTTTTTTAATTCACTCTCAGAATATAATCTTTAGTAATATTATTGAACTAAATTTACTTTTAATTACTTACAAAAATAGATTTTTTGATATTAAATATCTTTTAAAATTTCCAACCTTAAATATTTGTTGCTTCTGTAAGATTTTTTTTTTTTTTTTTGTATAAAGCATTTGTATAATTTTGACATCGTCCATATCTTGGAGATTTCATTAATATCAATATGCAAAATAAGATATATATGTAATGATATTTTAAAATCTAATTTCAATTCTAATTAATTTCCTAAGTTCTATCTTAAATTAGCTTATATTAAATTCATTCTAAAATATTCTCTTATTTTCAGATCCAATTCCACCTTTTTTTATGTAATTAATGCAACAGAAGCTCTGTAAAATTGCTGACGTCGAAAAATTGTAACATTGCTTTATCCCACACTCCAAGTGAAGGGATAAATATTTGTCGAGCTAACACATTCTTTTAAAAAATCCCTATGTTCCCTTATCCTCATGTAAAGAAATTCCTATCATAATCTCGCTGTATATAAACACTGGGGGAAATATATTTTTTCTCTTTTTACGCTCTTTGGCTCTTGTGCCACACTGTGAACTGGTGTCGGTCGCTCTTGCTTCTTGTACATAAATTATGCCTCCCGAGATGGAATAAAATTGAAGTTTAAAATTTGAAAGTGTCTTCTTCTCTACTCGACCAGGCTTCTGTTTAAAAACTTATGTGTGTGTGTATATACAACCCACAGGAACCAATAATGTAAATGATTTTTTCCTAACTCCAAATTTCCTTTTGAAATTTTTTTTGACTATTTTTTATATATTGATTTGTGTATTTACTATTTTTAGCTAAAGAGCTAATTGATGGAAGCAGTGAACGAGAAATAAAGGTGGAAGAAGATGAAAGTTCTTCAGAAACTGAATCATCTAAAAAGCCAGAAACTACTGCTAAGAAAATTATAGATCTGTTAACTGAAATAGAATCAACGAACCTTGTAGAGAAACCAGTCCTGGAAAATTTTCATCCATGTCCTGTGTGTTCTGGCAGATTAATCACTGTGTAAAAATAATATATATTTCAAATTAGTCTTACTAAAATGCAAAAGGTGTGCCTAAATGAAAATATTGCCACATAAAGAACTTCAGAGCCCTATTGCACTGTGTCAAGAAATGCATCTTTGAAGGTAGAGGAAAAAACACAATGCAAAACTTGTTGTAAATATCAATTACCTTTGTAGATAATTTGGAGAACAAAAATTCTCAGTTGCTTTGTGCGAATTTGTTTTCTCTACTGTTCATCACCTTCTGAATTTCATTTGTGCCTTTTATTTATAATCAAAAAGGGAAAAGCATTCCATTTGTTACTGAAAATTTGTCTGGGTTCAGTATTTTTATAGTTTTTCTTTACTTGTGATTTTTTCAAGCTTAGCAATTTTAGGCCAGTATAAAAATAAAGCTTTTTGATATGTTAAATGCAACATTAACACAGGGCTTCACAAACTGTTTTCATCAATGACACCATTTTGGAAACAAAAATAATTTGCAATTCCATTGTTAACAAAAAGAAAGAGAAAAGTTTCACTACCTTAAATAAATATACTAAATAAAAAAAGTAAGAAAGATAATGAGTAATTAATGATAAGCAAAAAGAAATGTAATTAAGTTTTCTGAATTATTTTTCATCTCAAATTGCTATTGCTATGTACTTTTCTTTTTGTATCCATTTGGAGCCAGTAGTCATTGATTTAAGAAGCTCTATGTTAATAATTTTACTAGCAGTAGAATTTATGGTATATTTTATTACTCATTCTTTTTTAATTAATATTATCTATATTGTATGGTTTTGATATTGATTAATATTATTCTTTTAAGTTACATGAAAAATCGAATTTATACACTAATTTTTTAGCACTTTTAAAATGTAATAAAGTTTTTAGTTAATCGAAATTTTGATTTCAAATAATAATAGCTTGCATTTACATTTTTTAAATAATAATTTGGAATGTTTTGTCCTGAGCCGCTTAACTGTTTTGAAAGTGTATTGTTGCATTGATTCAATTAATAATCAATTGATTACTTATAAAATTTATAGATTCTGCATAGTTTTTATTTTAGATTGTAATGTCTCATCAACTTAATTTTTTTAAGTTTAAAAATGTTATAATCGATGCATCCATGGTACGCAGTTGAGTGGCTAAGATTATAAAAGGATCGCATTCCCTTGGAAAGGTAATCCTCATATATTCTCTTAGCAGAAATGTAATATGGGCAACAGGGGAAAAAAAAATCCTGTTTCTAGTCTCTATTTTCTGAAATGGACATGAACTAACCATGAAACGGGGCCTTGAAATGTGATATTTACTTGTACTACTTTTGTAACCTATTTGTATTATAATAAATGAGTTCTGAAATGTTTATATGTACCCCATATGTAAAGAACTTGGCTTCCATTGAATAATTCATAGTCAATTTTTAGTTCTTTGTCCCTGAAATGATACGAAATTAAATTTATTATTTTATTTAAATACATAAGTAAAATTTTTTTGTTTATTATTAAATCAATTCAAACCTTGCTGTTGCTTTAGAATTCGTTGGTTTTATTTTCTTTTAAGCACTATTTAAGAAAAATTTATATTTCATTTTTTAATTACAACCTTTAACTTTTTTTTAAAATTTACTAATTATATTTATTTGAATGAAAATGTAGTCAGTTTATAATTGCCATATGTTTAAATATGCTATTATTTAATATGTAACTGTTCAATTGTTACTCTTTTATTTTACTGATAAATATGAAAACTTAGTTGGTGCGTGTGTTTTTTGTAAATATAAAGTTTATTTAGATAAACTGACAATTTAAAATGTTTAATGCTGTTATTTTCTTCATTCTTGTTGCAATAAAGTGTCCGCTAAAATATTTTTTTAAATAAATGGTCTTTTGCAAATTTTTACATCAAACCTCCAAATTGAGTTATATGGGTGAATTGTGTTTAATACTCAAAAATATTTTCTTTGCATGGTCTGATAATAAGAATCTATCTGTTAAATTCACTTTCAAATAAGGTATTCTACAGATGTCAAATTCTATTTTTTTAAACTAAATACCTGTTAATTTAAGATTTATAAATAAAAAGTAATGTGCTGAATTTAAATATAAAATTTAATGAGTTAGATCGGAATCCTTCGAACTGACTGGAAATTGTAGGCAAAGAAAACGTAACATCGAAAAGATGAAATAAAAATGTTTCCAAAGAATGGAAATAATGAATCATTTTGCAGTTCATGACGAGAATTTCGTATTGTAAATGATGATATCAGAAATAAATGAACGGGCCATGAAGAAAGACTGCTGAAGAAGTGTTGGGAAAAAATCACTCTAAACGGAAATAAGGATTATACATCTGAAGAACTACTTAAACGACAGTGGACGCCGCTTGTACTCTTTGTGTCCAAGCCAAGGTTATTACTTCATCCGAGTAATCAGTATATCCAAATATTACTATTCTGTATATTCCTTAAAAGTAATAAAATTCTATAGATATGCTATAAAAAATACAAACAAAACATCATTCATAAGATTTATTGATTTTAATCTTTAAAAAAATTGGTACAATGTATAGAATTGAAAAATATTCATATTTATTTAATTCTAAATAAATATTTTTTAAAAATTGGAAACTTTTTTTTTATTTATCAAGCATTCGTTGTAAATGCTTTCGTTTGAATAATGTTAAGTAAAATAATTAGCATAATATTTGATTGATCTTTTTAAGTTTCAAAAGACTTGCAGAATATTTGCGAAATTTCCACAAAATTCCGCAAAGTCGATGACAATCAACATATCCATCGTATAGTTAAATAAGCTCAGCAACAAGTAAGGACGTTTATTCAACAAGAATACACAAACGATAAAACATAGCCGAGATGTACATTAGAACAACAGCAAAACGGTAATCAACAAAGCACAGCAAGAAGAGACTTCACACAACTATTCTCGTTCCTCCAAATGTCTGCTATTCTCCACTATGTCCTCGTTTTAACTGTACTCAGCTGCCGACTTGCCACTGATTTTACTATACAACTGGTTACTCAGAATAGGACTCGATGATGCTTCAATACTTGACGACAAGACACAGCTCAATCCTTAATTCACTAACTTGAGCTCAACAGAACTGTCTCAATGTTTGACCTGACAGATTCCACCTAGACTGCAATTCCGTCTCCTAGCGTTTTATAATTTCCAAAACAGGGCGCTGAAACTTTTCGAAAGATCACTAACTTGATTTTTAATGATCCTCTATCGCCAGAATTCCTAGAGATTCAATTCCCGCATTCATCAGTGCTATATATAAACTATCTTTTACTATGGAATTAACTGCGCTGGAAGCAATATTACAGATTCGTAACAATATTGTGGACTAATTTTTGTTCCTCTTTATCGTCATTTCTTTTAAGCATCCGTGCACAACAAATTGTTTCCCTTATTTTATATATATATATATATATATTCCCAGCTATCCTGCATTTACATCGACAATTGAACCAGGTCTTATAATCTTCAGAAAAAGTCAGTGGGTTGGGGTTAGCATAATGTTCAGAAAATCGGGCCATTTTCTGTTGATAAAACTTCTATGCCGAACTATACGATTATCGAAATTGATCTACGGTGGATTTTCTATATATTTAGATATGAAAGATTCGTTCCGCGCTTCCCAATCAGTACAACCGATTGATCGTTACGTCCTCGATCACTATAAGTAGCGACAATTGTTAAAATGAGAAGGGAAATTAAGGTATGAAATCAAAAGGGTGAAATTAAGATATCCACTGCACACACCAAGAAGTACACGGAGTTTTAAAAAAAAATTGCAAGGATGGACAAGAAAATTTTTATCCCTTATTTTGAGCGTGTGCAAGTGCTGATTAAAGCAGTTTTATAGAGCTCGTGTAGCGTTAATTAAATATAAAAGGTGGAATTGGATCAGGAAATAAGAGAACGCTTTAGAATGTGGTTAATATGGGTTTAATTAGGATTTAAATTAGATTTTAAAATATTATACACACAAATGTAAGTTTTGCCATTAACGCGCTTTTTTTCTTCCAATTTTTACTATTAGCTCACACTCTCTCTATATATATATCTTGTTCAAATTTTCAATCGTTAATAAAATACTTTTTATTCATCCACTCAAGTTAAAAAAGAACGTATTTGAACTTGTAGTGGATGACACTTGATGTTAATAGAGTTTTTTTTCCAGTAATTTCTATTTGGTCGTCATATCGGTCACCGATTTTTAAATTATTTAATAAAATGTAACTAAAATAAATTTTTTTTGTTGTTGTTGACCTAAGTAGGAATTGATTTAAAAATTTTTTTGTTATTATATATTACTTGTTTTATTGTATGTAAAGTAACTAGAGAAGGTTAATATTCGGTTTCACTGCATCAGTTACAGCTTGATACTGTTACTCGAATGTACTTGATACAGACGATATTGGTTCTCGCACATGCACCGATAACAGAGTTGAGTTGATGCTCAATTTTGCAGTAGTAGGAGCAGACTGATACTAATATTCTATTATTCTTGATAGTTTTATATCCGATACATTAGGTAACCAATTCCTTTGTCTTCAATGCCTATTTGTCAATACATATTAGTTTGTTATTTCTACCCAAATTGTTTTTTACCTATAACTTTGGTTATTAATTCCAATTTTTTTTTTTCTTTTGGTTATTTAAAGTATTATTAAAAAAATTTGTTATTTAGAACATTATTTTTATAAAAAATTTAAAGATTGATAGCAACAGTTTAATTTTGCTTTTAAATATTTCATCACATATTTATTGAGAAAATATTCATACTTTTAGTTTTAAAGAAATAAATATTTTCTTTTTAAGTACATTTTTAAATTCTGAACATTCTGATTGATGGGTGGTTCAGAAGAGGAAATGAAAGGCTTTATTGATATAATTATAATGATATAAAGTAAGGATCCTTCAATAGTATGTAAAACATTTCATGCAGGACAATTTGGGTAAGGATGATGCATATAATTAAAAAAACACAACATGGATATTTATAGCAGTATCGAAGCAACATAGCAAACTAGAATATAAAAACCTGCTACTTTGAAACAGAATAATATAATATTAACCAATTGGTAAAGAATGAGGTCAAGGTGATTACTAATCAGTATCAATTGAGTACCCCAATAGTGTCAATATATTTGAAAAAATGTTTTAAAATTTTGTGAGATTTAAATTGTTAGTGCAGAAAATCATATGTAGATGCATTTTTTTAAATAAAAATTGAATTGTTTTGTTAATATACATAGCAATGAAAGGATGTCAAGAAATTAGATTTCTAAAATAAATATATATTGAAGTTATAACAAAAAGCAAATTATTAATAATCTTCAAAAGCTTAGTCTATTTAATAGGCTATTGCATTGAATAGGTTGACAGAATACTTTCATGTGAATTTATTATTTTTAAATGTAAACTAGCAGTTCCTGCTCAGCATTGCCCATGGCATAACATCCAAGAAGGAAAATTTAGCTTTAAACTTCAGTCAGATTATTATCTTTGTAATTCAATTGCAGTGTGATTTAAAAAAAGATGGTACTTCGCTCAACAAAAGACTACTACCATAAGCATGGACACTCTTTCTCTGATGCTCACTAACTTTTCTCTTTTTCTTCCTCTACATTTTCATTATCACGCAACAAACAAAGTGTTTTGGCACTTAATGTGCTCTGGCAAAGGTTGGATTTCCTTTTTTTGGCATAATGAGTTTTGAATTTCTGTTTAAAAATCAGATGTAAACAAAGAAATGTATCCCATATGCATACCACAGCTCTTTCTATTTGCGCATGCGCAGTTTGAGGTTTTCGCAGATGCGCAGATAAGTGCAAAGCACAGATACTGCTGTTTTACGTATGCATGAATCGTAGCAGGAAAATAATTAAAATCGCAATTATAAAACTCCATTTTTTATTTTGATATAACTTTAATATACTAAAACCTTCCCCAATAAATGCCCTAAAAATGGTACAAATATCTCCAATATCAGTTAAACATCTCTCAAGTTTTTCTCTTTCAAAGATACAGACGCTTTCCGAAGACTTCATTTTATACTCTGTATAGATAAAAAGCGATTTATTTCAATTTGAAGGAAGAAGTCTGTAGCTATCGTTATTCAGCAACAGCTAAATAAAATTGCTGTAAAGAGAATGCATATAAAAAACAAATCATAAAAGATAATCTTAATTAATTGCCAAAATATTTTCTTGTAACCCTTTCCACATTTTCTAGCATAATCGATGAAAATTTATAGGTTAAAGATAGTCTCAATTTGAATTATGGCAGATTTGCCATCGTCAACTCAGACAAAACAACTGTATGATGAGTATCAGCATTTAAATATAATGAAAGGATTAAAGAAAATTGACCACGAAACAATCTATAATTAGTTATATTAAATCCTGTTTTAAAACAACATAAAAATTATTTTGCGATGGACTTTGTAATTTTTAACTATGATCATATGACAACATCCGAGTCAACTTCCCTCCTCTTCAAGATCAGACTTAATGTCCCAAATCAGATTAAATGTGCAACAAACTTATATAAATATAGAATTAAGTTTGAAACCTGGCTGTAATCTGAATGCAAAGCGATATCATCAGTCAACTTTAATCCACAATTTACAAAGATATCTAATGGAAATAAGTACAGAGTATAACATTACTCCATGCTTTAAAATTAAATAACCACATCATGTCACATATTTTATCATAAGAAACCATACAGCACAACTGACCACATAACTGGTTTATGAACCACAGTTTGTCAATTCCGCTTCACATCAGAGATCATTTCAAATAATATAACATTTTTACACATAGTTTCATGATATAACATTCCCATATTATCCATTTGGCTCTTGAACGCAAGCACATTGAGGCATAGACAAATGTTTTACACTAGAAGAAACTAAAGTGATCAAACAAATGATTTAAGAATCACACTTCGGTAATTCCTGATAATTTAGAAAATGTGGATTCATTTCGACTAGCAGTGTGAAACAATGTGTAAAATGTAATAAAACATTCATACACAATATCCATTTGCCCCTAGAAAACAATCATTTCAAATTACACATAAATGAATTATGTTTTGCCATGAAAAACTGAACTGTTAGATAGGCCAAACAATTGGATTAAAGGTCAATTGCAAGCCTGGTTTAGAAAGCTCAATTTGTATTATGATAATGTACTCACTTGTACACACACAAGCAAAATTCCATCATTCAGGTTTTTGAAAGTTGTTTGTAAATGGAATAAGAATGGCATAAATCATTAAATATAAGAACATTTATTATTTAAATTAGATATAAGTATACATTTGCTTTGAAAAAATATATATTTGGTAGTAAATGTGTAAACCATAAGCAGTTCAAAGGTAAACACATAAAAATGATATTTTTACAATGCAATGTAAACTGAACACTTATCAATTAATCCAAATACTGATAAATACAAATACTGAAAATCCAACGTAACTTTGTTAAAAGCAATTGAAAATGTTAAAAAAACTCATCACATATAACTTTGGTGATAGATAGGAACATGTTAAAGGAAAAAAAAAAAAAGTCTGCAATATATTTAAAATACCCCTTCTAATACTGAAATCTGTTCCTTAAAAAACATTGTTTATAAATTATTAAAATATAAAACTTTGCACAACATCTAGGCAAAAAGTTAGATTTAAAAACAGCACAAAAAATACAAATTCAATTCCTCAAAATTTCCATCTACAAACAATACGCATTTGAAAATGTCAATGCTTTTTTGCAATAAAGTGCAAGATGATTTGGATGATATATATGAACTGTTTATAAACTCTTTTAATGAAATGGTTGATCACCGGTCAGGATAGCTTTCTATGAAGATGGGCCTAGGTCTTTGGTTACATATGGGCTTGTGCCAAGTCCAGTCTCTTGTTTGGCATGCAGAACTACAATAACGAGTGACTTGACATAAACCACAAATGCTAAATTCTTGAGGCCTTTGTTCCATTTTAGTACATGGCGGATAGTGGCATTCAAAATACCTTTCTTCTTCTATAAAATGAAATTATATCATTTTCAATAGCAATAAATTAATCATTAAATTTTAATATAGGACTTCAAAAACTATTTCTAGTACTTATTTATCTTTATGGCCTCCTGGATAAATAGTACCAAAATTCAAATTGTCGCCATATTGGTGACTCAGCATTGGCGATCTAGGCATAATCTGAAAAATCACCAAATGAAACTATTATCATGGCATAGTCTAAAAATCGTAGAGTAAGTCCATTATATGGTATTCTAAGAGTAATCATCGAAAAATTACCAAATAAACCAAGAATACAACCAACTAGGTATCTTATGTATAACAGAACTTGTTGATCTTGGTAATATATCTGAAAACTACCAAATAAACCTGGAGGCCATAAAAATAAATAATTACCCCATTTCGACTCATAATTCCCTCTGAATGCAAAAATAATCAGGAAGCTCTTTTAAGAACAAAATTCTCATATTAAGGGGAAGGGACAACAATTAAGGATGAATTCAAAGAAATTAAGTAAAATGTTTGTAACTTCTTTAATTTGCAGTTCAAATAAGGATGATTTTTTAAAATTATTTTTACTGATGAATTTGATAGTGACACTTATTTTAAAGTGTTTATGACTCCTGTTTCTTATTTCATTTGGTGTTGAGAGCTATAGTTTAAACAGCCCTGATTAAATATAAATAAAATTTTAAATGGAGTTGGTGATTTATAAAAAAAATTAAAAAACAAAATTTCAACATTTCTACAGTCTGAAATTTTTTTAATGTCTTTTTTTTTACAAAGTTAGCAAATAACCAGCATGAAAAGGAAATAAAATTTAAAAAATCTTTTAAAGTTTTGAAAGTAACGCGAATAGCAATGAATATTAAATGTAAAATTCAAAAGATATAGAATAATTCACTTGGACTATGTACCTACCTATATCCCTTCCTATATAAATAAAATGTTGCGATACGGAATGGCAAAAAGGATATTAATTTCACTATTGATAAAGCAAAGTTAAGTTTTCAAATCAAGATCAAATTAAAAGAAGTTTGCACAAAAAAAAACTTTTATTTCTCATATTGAAGTGAACTTCACTGAACATTAGCTGCAATAATATGAATAACGATTTTAATTTTTGTGAACATGGAGAAATTTTAAATATGCATGATGCTGAAATAATCAGTATCTATGTTTTAGCTATTATGAATATTGTACAGTCAAACTTGTTTTTGTGCAGTAAACAGGAATTGCATTTAAAAAAAAAAAAAAAAACGTATAAAAAACATTCTGAAATCTCATAAAAATTTATAACAAATAATTTTTTATAACATATTAAAGAAAAAAAAAATTTTTGCAGAAAAGGGGGGGGACACATAAAAAAAGTCTCGCTAAGAAAATCTACCAAGGATTTATGAAATGAGAAAATGCTTTCCTAATAAAATAATTAAATTACATACGGAAACATTAAAAAAAATGTACTTCTAATTTTAAACATGGGGAAATTTTCAAAATGCACATAATTCAATTTCCACATCTTCTTATGATCATCTAGTTCAAAATCACTTTCATCACTTGAAGAATTGATTTATTTTTGGAACATATTTTATTTGTGAATATTAAAATTAGTCAACGTGGTGTGTACATACATTTTATTCCATATACATTGCATTAGTATACATATGTAAACTGATAGAAAACATATCTATAGTGTAATAACACCAGCACCATTGAAATTCAGATATTCATATTAAAAAAATCACAAAATAAGATGACATAAGAAAAAAAAGAAGAAAAAAAGTGCATATAAACAGGTTTTACTGTTTATTATTTAACAATCTATATTTTAAAAATTCTGACAAAGTTGCCACTCAAATCTGGGGAAATTCCCTGCGTTTTCCCTGTATGTATATGCAATAAAAGAAGAAATGTGTGAACAGCACTCATAGACTAGTAATAATGGAATAACAATACCATATAGTTTTAATGAATAGAAAAAGCAAGATTCATCAATAAATATGGATGGAATACAAGATGCAGTTTATAAAGCAGTAAAATTTTTGGACATATGTTCAAATATTTTTTTATAGAATTCTTCTCAAATATAAAAATTCTGAAAAAAAAAAAGAAAAAAAAAGTATTCTTTTTTTCCAGTTTCAGTAGCTTCACTAGCAACTTACGGTCATTATTCCATATTGTTATTTTTTCTCCGTCATATATTTTTAAGGATTACCAAACTATTAAAAATAAGCTGTCTTATATTTTTGCTACTTCGATCATGCATCTTTTGACAGTATTTTTTCCACTACTGCTCAACATGAATGCCGAAAAAAATCTGTAATAAAATATGTTCTTGAAAAAAAAAAATCCATAACAAATAATGTACTACATTTTTCTACAATCTATAGTACATCTTTTGGCTATTTCACTATTAGTGGATATATGTGAAAATATTTCTATCATTGAATACATGCACGAATATGGTGCAACAAATTTTAATGCCTACACTAGTTCTGCTTTCGATTATCATTCTTGATCTAAAAAGTTCGAAATCAGCTTATTTTCAAATTTGATGTTTTCAGACTTAAAATGCCATCTTCTTCCTGTATTCCTATTAACCCTATATCAACAATGACTATTTTCAACTGGCATATAATTTTGAAGTAAGTGTCTGTTTTCTCATATTACTTAAGCTTATAAGCTTCTTACAAAGCAAGCAGTATACAACAAAGGGATTTTGTGGAATTTCTCAAACCAATTCAGTGAAGTCAAGATTAATATTTTTATCAGCAAAATACGTATTAAATGCAGATTTTAAGCAGCCCATTATTTAATAAGTTCTCTAATCTACTCCGATTAAGCTCACAATTTTTCAAATAATGAACAAACCATTCAATAAACTCACTAACTAAACACCACCAAGATGATTCCACAGATTAAATGTTGCAATTCCTGCCCAAGAAATATATTCCATTCTCTCATATATTTATAGCAGTCTTGCGCATCTTCAATAGCTACAATCCACGAGTCTCATAAAAAGAGAACTATCTGTGAAATCGAAATTAGACTCATCCATACAAAAAAACAAAAAAATAAAGGAGTAGAAAAGGACCAAATTTTTACGATTACATATTTGCTCCATTTTTGGTGCTATGGTTAGATCCTTTATTCCTGCAATGTTCCCAGATAGGAATTTTTTTTAGTTGGAATAAAAAAAGAATTAAATTTCCTTGCATTTTCCCAATTTTTACAGAATTTTTAAAATTTCCCTGCATTTTCCTTTTTTTATATATAGACAATTTTCAAATTCCTTGTATTTTCCTGTTTTACAGATTCTCCCAGTGCCCTAGCAACCATGTCTGAAGAATAGACATTAGGACCCAAAGTCTGCATAGGATTTGATAAATAATTTAATTGTACTTTAAAATGTTTAGGAAATATAACAAATTGAAATGAATTTAATCAACTTTTAATATATTTTTCTTTAAGAAAATTGTTTAAATTTTGACTCCATATTGTCAAACAACAATTCTTTAAAAAACATTCACTAGAATACGATACATAAATATTTTTATTCAGACTAATTTATGCAACAAGGAAACAATTACAAATTACATATTCAAAGACATAAATTTTTTTTTTAACTGTCTTTTTAAAAAATTACTGCATTGTTAGAAATAGGTTGTATAACAGGTTACAGCTGATTTTTTTACAGCAAATTACTCAACAATTAGACACAGTTAAGTTTATTAACTGTGTCTAAATGTTGAGTAGTCTGCTGTAAAAAAAATCAGCAAATTATTAGACATTTAAGCACAGTAAACATTAAATCTGCTGTTTCTAAGGTTTACTGTGAAGAATACCGTTTTAGAAATACTGATTGTTTCACTATTGAATAACAGTAAGTAAATACAATACAAGAATGGGAAAATTGAAACTTTTGAATTTACACAATTTAATCATTATTTAGGTCAATCTATTATTCCCATAAACTAATTTAATCTAATTTTTTAAAGATATTTAAAAAAATTTAATAGTACTATAATAAATTCAAAATATCAATGCATACTCACTCATTAAAGACAGTTCTTCTTGTGATGTGAACAATTTCATGTAGAGAGGTTCAGCCTGGTAAATTAAATAAATACTTCAATAAAACCACTTTTAAACATACATAAGAAGGATTTATTAAAATATCAACAAGATATCAATAATTATCTAAATTAACTAGCCCTAATATTATTTTAAAAACACATCTTACTTTCTTATTTAAAAAAAAAAGTACTCAAATAAGGTATATTTCTCATTATTATTTAGATATTGCATTACTTACTGAAAAAGAATCAATTTTAACTGTAGTAAAATTTAAAAAAATGTATTTGTCAATTTTAAGCAAAAACTGAAAATGCAGAATGTAAGAATATTATAAGTAAAAGTACTGCAGATGTTATCTTTCATCACAATAAAATCAAAATAAAGGTTTTTACAATAGATCAAGTTATAAAGTAGAAGTAAATCTCAAAATTTTATAGTGAAAAGAGGAAGTTTATACAGGGCAGCTGTAGAAAAAGTGAAAAACATTTCTTTGATTAAATTTGCAACATTTCTCCACTTTCCAGATACTAATTATATTATATATATGTTGCCTTTTCTTTACTCATAAACATTAAATAGTTTCAATATAGATTCTTAAAAACACTTTTACAAATTATTTAATATAAAACAACATTTTAATAAAGTTTCTTTTTTTTTAAATAGAATAAACATCTAAAAAAACTATTAAAATGGTATATTGCATTTCTTATGTGGAAAAAATACTGGTAATTTTATTACAATACTTTGCTTTAAAAACTGCATTGGAATTCTAAGAATCAACACAAGTTAAATTACTTTAATAATAAAGATTATTATGATCTATGTTATAAAAATTTACCCCCCCCAGAAAAAAAAACTTACCAAAATATTACTTCAAATCTTTTTTTCTTTAACAAATCACAAGAAATCATTTGCTCTAATCAAAAACTTATGCTTTTATAAGTGAATAAAAAAATTTTAATTCCATCTTTTAATTAAAAATGTTAGATGCAAGATACTAAGATAATAAAATCAAGTAACAAACAAATGCTTGCCTATTACAATTAAAGTTAATTAAAAATTATGTAAAATAATAACAAATAAAAAAGTCCTCAACTCGTAAACTCTTTTTTTTTAGTTGAAAATTATTATCGTTATTCAGCTTCTACTTCTTTAAGCTAAGACTTTCTTTCTTCTTTTCATATGTTCACTAAATTCCTCTCCCCCCACCACCACCATTCTTTCATTTCTTCTCTTTATAATCTTCATAATTGGCTCATGAATTCTTCATATTTAAAATCAAATGTTTCAACACTTCAAAATTACCTATTCCACTATTAGCTGGAATGATGTAAACAATTCTTCCTGCAATGAGTTCTTGTTTCATTTTCACTCATAAAACATTTTTTATTGATTGAAAATCCACTTTTAATAATATTGCTGTCATGAGAGAGTACCATTATCATCTTTAAGTACGATAAATGAAATTTAAACAAATTTCATTAAATCACTGTAACTTATGTTTTAAAATCCCACCACTCTATTCAAAATTGTCTAAAATAACAGTATATAATAAAACCAGTAATATCTAGTTAAAA
>JAPMOR010035876.1:0-13120 GCA_026543865.1 Argiope aurantia
ATGTAAGGATAAAATTCAGTGTAACTTTGAAAGGAAAATAACGAGATACATTTTTTCTGAATGTGTGTGTTGAAAAATGTGCTTTATTAATTGTGTTTTTTCTGAGCGGATCCTTTTCTAAAAGTTGAACTGTTAGTTTGCTTTAAACAAGGCCGTTATCTGTTCTTCCTCAATTTTGATCTTTGCATCACTGTCTGATAAGAAAAACAAACAAGCAATGCTATTATACTGCAGAAGTTGAGCTGGGAATTTTATTTTGCGTAATGAGCCTAACATTCAGGACTTTTCAGCATGGAATGTGCTCATCGGTGCGAATATTTTTAGTTCTTCCCTTTAAAAAGCCAAAGTTGGGAGTGAAATCTGCAAAATTATGAGTAGAAATCAGCATCACGATTTCTAATATTATTTTCAGACGACTTTTCGTCAGTCTTAAATAACTCGGTAGGATATAGCAATTAGGTGTATCGAAAAAAATACAATTTTTCATAAAACATTTATTTTGGAATTAGATTAGCTCGTGACATAACCGAATTTTATCAATTATTCATGAAATAAAAGAAAACAAATTTATTATTTTTACCATTACTGTAGTCCAGGAAGAAAGAAAGAAATGTTTCACAAAATGTTAACAATCTAAACGAATTTGCTCTCCGTAAGGAAATATTTCTCCCAACAAATTAATGTTTCCATTTTTATTACTTTTTAGTATAATCGAATATAATATTCCAAAATTTTCTCCACTTAGAAGTCTTAATGAAAAGAAAATTTTTTGTATTAATGTTAACAATTTATTCGAAGTTTGGCGTTAAGTATTTTAAAAAAAGAAATAATTTTCAGAAAGGCTGGTTTCAGTTTGTATGCATTCCGTGCCAGTTGGCAGAAAAGTTTTGACTCTCTTTTATGATGAAATAACGACTAAAAAAAGAAAAGAACGACAATTGCTTTAATTGCAACTTAATCAAAATAAAATAATCTCGGAAAGTAAATTATTTTTAGCTCTTTTCAGTTTGAATATTACTTTGTGACACAACCGAATGCAAGCAAATTAAAGCAATCCAATTTCCATGCAAATTTTCTTAAATTTCAACACCTCTTTCTGCTTAGATAATAAATAGAGCATAAAAAGTGATTACAAGAATTAAAATGTTTTTCTCCTTTTAAAGATGTTACAAAGGAAAAAAAAGTATAACAAAATATTTTCCTCGGTTTCTTCTTTAAAAGAAAAAAAAGCGAGTGAAAATATTAAAGAAAACCGAACTAATTTAGGGCTTTCAGGAGGACACAATTTTTTTAAGTTCTTTTCAAGTTTTTTCTAATCCTGAAACGTCGTTAAGTTAGTGTAGTCTACATTGGTCACCTTATAAATATTTAACATTTTCCTCATCCTAGCATTTAAGTTCTTTTCTAATTTGCCAAGATCACCAAGCTGGCTCAGAGCTTTTGTTTAGTGCGTAACTTCGATAAATTAAATCTGTTTTACAGAAAAGGAAAAAAAAAAGCATTATTCCTCGCTTCCCCCCCCCCCCCCCAAAAAAAAGAGCCTTCCAACAAAAACTTTCAGGTGAAGAGGTTTTTCCCTTTCCTCGTTTAAGAGATGAAATTTGCGTAGAGGAATAAGAGCAAAACCGGTTAATTATTTTTCCTTTCTTCGTGAAGTTAATTATGTTTTTCAGTCTAACGTTCCTGAATCTTGAAAAGCTAACTGGATTTGCCACGGAAAATCACTGTTTTTAAAAAGTGTGCATAAAAGTCAAGGGTTGGGGAAAAAATGTCTTTATTGTGTCAACTAAAAGAATTTGTTGCTCCTAGTTTTTAAAACGAGTGAGATTTTCCTATGAAAAGATTAATCGTGAAAGTTTAAAAACTCCTTCCACTTGATGCATGACTTTTCTGTGGAATATTATTTATTATTTGCATTTAAACTTCCTTTACCGTGATTCACAATAATCTGAATATACTTTAGTATACTAAAGTACTATATTGAGTATACTTTATTTCAACTTTTATAATGCTATCAAATGTATATTTATGTATAGAAACTTCCATTAATAAAAACTTTGATCGCATAATTTTGCTTTAACATTTAAGTTAATTATTAATTAATAATTATAATTATTATTTTTGAAATATTATTGTGTCATTATCCACCAAAGAAAAGAAAGAAAATATAATTTCTAGAGAAATTTTTCTAAGAAATAACATCTCTTATCTAACTTACATCTCAAACAATGCACATTGATATATATTTTTATTTGAAATTCTAAATAAATTTGCTTAATAAAATAAATGAATAGTTTTTCTGAAATCAATCTTAGTCCCAAAAAATTTTAATAATGCCATTGTTAGAAAAAAAATTTCCATCAAAAGTATTTTAGTGATTATTTTACTAACCCTTAATAACATTTAATCTTAAGTTGCCGAAACAGTAAGCCGTATTCTTATAAAGATAAATCATGTAAATCATGCGACCAACAAATGAATCTGTGTTTCTAGATATGACCACATTAGAATTTTTATTTTGTTCCAGGGTTATAATTAAAATCTGAAATTTCCCCTGCAGTACCCTAAGCATTTGATTCATTTTCGTCTAATGGATTTTATTATCTGTAGTATCTAGAGAAAAATTAATTTTCTAACCATGGTTATAAGAAATAAATGATATAACTAATACATTAGAAGCTGATACTGTTATAAATGTTTTATTTTGTCTTTTAATATCTGCTTTTATTTTATATTCAAATACTGTTTGTGTTAAATTTCGGGAATTATTTATCTTTCTTAATATTTGTCATACACTTCTTGTGAATCGTTTAAATTTTATTCTAATATATATACTCTATATACGTAAAGCTTATAAAGGGGGGGAGGAGGGGATTGTATCCTGGCTGATAATGATCTTTAGAACTCGATCATAGTATTTCCCGCTTTATATAGTCCCATCCGATCATTCAGATTTTTCCGCGAGCATATGCGCGGTTTGGCCTACTTATTTTTGATACTTGATTTATACCTTTCAAAAACGACTTTTGAAAGTAAAGAACACGAAGATTTTGATACACTGGTAGTTGAGGGATTCTGTACCTGATAAAAATAAGGAATCAATATTTATCGGTCTCTGATTTTTGTAGATTGATAATAATAATTACTAATTTTTAATAAGAATAAAAACTTTTTTTTATGTTCTCAAGGTGCCATCATATTCATTACAAAATAAGTAGGAGTAATATATTGGAGTTGCTTAAATGCAGTGCTGTAGATCGTTGGCTTTTTTTATACATAACGATGTAAGCAATATTCACGAAATGTAAAATTATGGCCAATGTTCAAATTCGATTCAATTTTCGACCTTATGTTAAATTTCAAAACAGACATCTCAGTGACATGATAACATTAAAACATTTCTGATATTATAATTTTTGCATGATATTTTGCATTATGTTAATTTCTGGTAAACCATGAAAATTTCAGTTCCACATTTTTAATATTAATAAATGCAAAAGTTGAATAATTTTTAAGAAAAAAAAATCCTATAAGAGTTTTTCTAGCTTCAAATTTATATCCGTACTTCTCCTCTTAGAATTTCGATATCAGAATAAGAAACTTTTACATCAGAGGTTAAGAAACAAACAAAAAAAGAAATTCATCATTATAAAAATCAATTTCTTCCATGATAAGTTGAAAAACGAACAAAAATGTTTACGTCGAAAAGCAACTTATTGGTCAGAAAAATGCTTCAGTAATGAAAGATAAACGAAATATCATTCTTCCTGAAAACTTTATTAGAAGAATTTTATTAGTATTAAGTTAAGTAAAAAAAAGGGGGGGGGAGGGAAAGAATCAAAAGAAAAATCAAATATTTTGGTCTATAAATACCTGTATTCTGAAATAATTTTTTTTTAATTAAAGGAAAAATTTGAGAATAATAAAATAACTAAATATTTGTTTGGGTGGGAAAGAGGATTTTAAAATTACGACTTCTTTTAAATTAAGACATCCTAAATCACAATGATTCAGGAATTTTATTTAAAATAATTCTAATTAATATTCTTATTTTATTCACTGATGCCTAATTCAAAGATATTATATTCATTTTTTTTTTCTAAACATCTCATTTTTTTTATTTTGTTAATACATGGTTACACTTTAAAATCAGATGAAAGACTTAGATTTGTTTCATGAAGTAAAAAAAAAATATCAAACAATAAAATATTTTACACTTAGTTTTAAACTTTATATTCAATATATTCCCTTGTAAAAAGTTAAATGAGTGGAATAAGGAAAAAATAGCTTTCATTTTAAAAATGTTTTGATATTTTTTTGTGTATATAGAACAAAAATCCTTTTATCTGAAAGAGTAGAATATTTGCGCATTTTTTTAGGCATTTATTCCTCACTTTAAATTGCAATTCTTCAAACATTTTTGCACTTTATGTAAATTTTTCATAATATATATAAAATATCTTGTATATAAGTTTACAGTTCCAAAAAGTGATTAAAATAATAATAATTTTAATTTGTCTTTCCTTTTAATTTGAAAATGATATTCACACTTAAACATGCGAATTAACTTCCTCATTAATTGACTCCTCCTAAGACATTTATTGTTATTTTAATTCTTATAACAATATAAGGGGCATCTGAGATACTGGAAATTTCTAAGTGAATTTTGCCTTTTAAATTAATACTTTCGCTAAATTGCAAATTTAAAATGCAGTAATGTGATGCGCGAGTCAGATGTGTTATTTTATACAAAGGGATTAATATTCAAAGTAACAACTAAAGCATTTAAATTACGTGTTGTTGTATTTTAAAAATTATATACTTTTTCAAAAAATACTTGAATTTACTTAAAAAGTGAGACCGTTTGGATGCATCCACGAGCATTTTCCACTAAATAAAAAGGTCCCAGAAACTTTCTTAAAAGTCTCGAAAGCCATGTCCTCGAAAGAATCGTTGTCCTCAAAGGCGGCCGCTACTAATGGCAAGGGTGAGGCCGAGTCGTTTAATAATAGGTCGTCGGGCTGGAACTTCTGCTTTATCATGTCCAACGAAGCAACGGAAGTCTATCACATTGGTCCCGTCAGCCGACTCAATGGAATTGAGTGAACGCAGCTGTCGCTTGTCCAAACGAAATTGGATGCGTTCAACTGAGAACTACCTCGTGTCCAAATCTTTCCCCTGGTTTTTTTTTCTCCTCTTTTTTTTAACAAAAAAGAGGAGACGTAGGAAAAATTCCTCTTGACATTCTGTTCTTTCCTTTTCCTCTCTCCATTGTTCTGTTTTTAAAATTTCCTTCAATCCTTTAGGCGTTTCTCCCAGATTACAATTCTCGGTCGATGTTGATTGAATATCGATGTTGGATCATCGATTTTTGTTGCCAGCGTTCTGAATCGTTTCGGGAAAGACTTCACATCGAAGAAGAGTTGTAGGCAATTTGAAAAATAAAATAAAAAATAATAATGGTTTGAGAGCTCGTAAGAACGATGAATTTTTCGGAAAAAGTGAATGCAGAAAGGAGGATTGCGTCATGTAAAAACACTTTCTCGGTCTTTAAAAATACCGACTTCCGGGTATTATTTGATTACTGATAGACGTACAAAACATAAAGAAACATTGAAAACTAAGAGTAAAATTCATGAAGTGTTTAAACCTTATGCATCTACCTAACGCAATATCACAGTTCACAGATATAATAATTGTTCAAAAACAAATTTTAATATTATTTTTTTTATTTCATGAAGGACTTTATAAGATAATTATTTTTTTATCTTGAAACCATCCATTTTAAAACTCACAAAAGTTATCATGAGGTAAAGGCCCTCGTAATCAACAATTCTTATTCTTCTCTATCTTCAAAGAGCATTTGTGATAGTTTGTCCATGATGACAATGACATAGTTCTCGCTTATTTTCCTTTTTTAAGGTAAAAGTTAATAAATACACAATTGAGAATGCAAATAATTAATGGAATGGTAGGATATAATAAAATATTTAAATAAATAACTGAATGCATAAAAAGTAATAAAAAAAGTATAGATAACTTATGAAAAATTCAAATTTAAATAAGAATTTAAATTTTAAAAAATATAATAAATAAGATGGATATGTTTGTTTTTCATATGTATATTTGATCGTAAATATGGAATAATTATTATAATCTGAATATATTTTTAAAACTACTTTTTAAAACAGCTATTTATCCTTTTATGCAAATTTTTAGGAAGTAATTTCTAGACCCAAAAAATTAATTGATATTTGTATAATGTAAAATAGAATCCCAAATCCCAAATAGAATCCCAAATGCAATGGTAATATATTTTGAATTACTTCTCAATCAATTATTTACTATCAATAAGCAAAACAATAAAACACAGAATTGACGTCAGAGGAGGTGCAGATCGTATTGTTCTGTAATTTCGAGGATGAGTGTTCTTGGCTTTCATTTTAATTACTATCACTTCTATCATTTGTAGATTATATGTGTTATTTATATTATTCTCAATTATATTTATAGATTCAATATATTAATTTTTTTCAATATTTTATATATATTATTATTACTTTTTTTGAATTTCTAGCACTTTACAAAAATAAGTAACAATGTGAACGTTTCAGTATAAGCAAGTAATAGTAAAATAATTATTTTTATCGTTGTATATAGAAAACTTTCCTTGGCTATTTGTTCGAAAATTGCAACGCGCAATGATTACAATTCTCCTGTCTTCTTTCCTTCGGAATTAATTTAATTGTTTTAAATGAACCGAAACCAATCAACCGAACCAAGCTGAACAAGACTAAAATCATTCTTTAATCCAGCATGAGCTTAATATTTTTTCCAAGGACCGTTTTATTGTTTCCAACTGGAAATGTAACTTCCCATCCTCCCCCAAAACATCTTTGAACCCAGCTCGATAAAGTGATAAAAACAAGCAGAGGTGAAGGGGCCAAACAGAAGAAAAACACGCCCAAAGAAAACAATCGAGAACGAAGATGTATCTTCATCTTCCGCATCACCTCGGGGATAATAAGAGGGTGCTCGTAGGCCCCTCCAGCATGTCATTTTGCTGCACAGGAATTCCATCCACCCTTATGAGGCCCTTGCGACGAGGCGGGTCGATAGACCAATCGAATATTGCCTACCCACCTGTAAGGTAGCACAAAAAGAAAGAAAAAATCTTGCTAATGGAATCTAAACGTATAATGGTCATTTAAAGAAAGAATTTAATGCTTTCCTTACAAAGAAACTCAAATATTAAGTTTTACGCAAATAAAAGTTTCGCAAACATATTCTAAATACGATAAAAAAAATTCTACAATTTTCATTCACGGAAATTTTAACAGAAAAATGCTCATATATGCAAAAATAAATAAATATTAAAAAATAAAATAATTTTTAAAAAGCTTTGAAAAAATTTTAATTAGTTTGTCAAATAGCAGAATTTTTTTATTTTATCCCTTTTTTTTTATTTTTTAGTCTTAAAATATTCTGTTTCCCAAACTCACTACCAGATAGTGCCTCTAATATGATATAAAAATTTAATTTCTTTAACAACAAAAGACTTTTAAAAAAATCAATTGCTAAGGGAAATGCACAAGCACACAGAATTGCATCCTTCAAACACACGAAAAAGTAAGTGAAAAAATTGGTTCAATGTTAAGTCATTAACAGCATCAAACGCGTCAAATGAAAGTGTATAAATGACAATTTATGTTGACGGTGTAAGATAAGCGATGAGGGATTTTAATCTGCATTTTTTTTTGAAGAAAATTGGTAGATTTGGAAGAAAGAAATCTGAGAAAAAAATTAATTGGTAAAAATGACTGATATTTTATGCGCTATAATTCCAACACTAAGACGAAAGCTGAGGAGTCCATTTTTATAACATCAAAACATTTAAAAGGGCATAATAAATGAACATCGATTAATCCATTGAAGCTTTCCCTATTGATTGTGGATATTGTTATATAAGGTTAAGGCTAAAATATTACATTGATTATTATTACTGGAGTTGAAATTTAAAATAAGAGTTTTGTTCTGAGGAAAGTTTTGAAGAATTTTATTTTCATATTTAATATAAGGTCTTGTCACATTTTTTATTTCTAATGTCTCGTTTCTTTAATTTAATAAATTTTTGCTTATTATCTGGTTTGCACTTATTTCCATTTACGAAACGAAGTCTTCCACTGCATCCCGAACAATTAAAAATACGTTAATACGACATTTGTTACTAAGCTCATAAGTGAAAACTCTAAAAATGGCAAAATTAAGCTAGAAAAGTGAAAATTTGCAAAATGATTTTTTCTGGGGCTTTCCATTTACACTCGGTTGGAAGAATTTATTTTAATAAAAATTTGCTTCTTTCTTTAAGTTTACCCATTCTGGAGAGAATCTGACAGAAACTACATAGATTCCTCTATAATTATGCAGTGTGTCTTTTTCTTCAGAGAGTACTTTCTAGAAGAAGAATTGGAATATCCTAATAATCAAAAAAGCCAGTGGAGTGGACTCCCTAAAACATTCTCGCATATTCTCTAAAAACGGAGAAATTATATTTTAGATACATTTCTTCCCAACAGATTTAAATCAAAATTTGACACACACCTAGAATTGCAGTCACAAAATCACATGTCAAATTTATATATTTAAATAATTACGTTTTTGAGCATTGTTGCATTTGCAGGCATAATATTGCATTTACAAGCATAATAATTGCATTTACAGGCTTCTGAAAATACAGACCGATCAACTTTCAACTTTTTGTTAGATTTGGTTCAAAATTTGTTAAGTGTCTACAACATAGATGTTAAATCTATATAACGAATTTCATCCATTTAGCAGTCTTCTTTTTGTAGTTATCGTATTTACTTATGTTTAGACAATCAGAGGCACAGCAGACTTCCTCAAAATGGAACTTGTTCATTATTTAATAGAAATCTACAAATTTGGTGTAAGAAGCATATATCAAATTTCATCTGTCTAGCTCTAAACCTTTTTGATTTATTTTAGTCACAGACAAACTTAGAGAGGACTAAAACGTGTAGACCCATCGAAATCTCGAGTTCAGATATTTTGACGATTATAACACTTTTTCAATGCTTCAAATACAAGAAAGTAAACATATAATCTCATGTTCCAGCTTGGAAATTTCAAGCTGAGGTTGATTCTGAATCTCGGTTTCATTACTTCTAAAGCCCGAAACTTGCGATCATTTCACTCCAAGCAAATTAAGGATGCGTGATTCATCCCAGAATGAATTCGCGCTTCGGAGTCCAGTCGAATTGGATTGAAATCCGTGTAAGATCCAGTCATTCATCCAATAGTGGACAGAAGACTTTGCGAGGTGAGAAGATCTTGCTTTATCTGAGCCACGGTGTGAAAGTTTCCATAAAAGTTTTTTAAAGAAATGGGGCTACTCTCAGTAATGATGGAACAATAGAAAGGATTCAATGGAACAAAAGGTAAGAACCAGGTTTTAATTGTTTTAACTGCAATTTATATAGCTAATTTTCAGCAAAAAAATAAAGTTAGAGGCTATTGAATAGTGCAGGAGAAAATTTTTATAACGATGAGAAATGTTGAAAAGTAAAATAGTGTTGTCCCTTTATAGAATGAGGAGTTTATGAACTTTTCATTTTATTAATATATTATTATTGCTAATAAAAATGTCAAATTATATTAGCAATAACATATGTGGAAGCAAACTTCTGTATTAAAACCTTTCTTTAGTTTCTAATGCCAGCATTTTTTTTCCTTTTCTTTGCGGAAGTTATCAACCGCTATATTTTTAGATTAATTCAGATTAATACTTTTAGATTAATTCAGTTTTAATTTTAAAAATAACAAGATTAATTAATTTCAAATCAATAGCCTCATCCATTCTCTAATAATTTCATCAATCAGAGGGTTTGTTTTCCGTGCTTTCTTTCAAAGTAAAAGAAAAATTGTATTAGTGAGAAATTCTCTGAATTGATAGAGATTAGAATTTCGAAAGTGGGAGTTGGGCTTATAGATTGAATAAAGGACCAGAATGATTAGCACTGAACCGAATTAACTATCCTAAATGGATGAAATGACAAACTGGAATGATGTGAATTGTGAAGTGGTGAAGAGTGCAATCCGTCTATAACTGCCCGAACACTTTTCACTGCTCCCAATTTAAAAATATGTTATATGAATTTACATTGTACTGTTTTTAGTATTTTATGCAATCAGTCATCTTCAAATTTTCCAATGGAAGCCATCTATTTTAAAAAACTCACCGAATATGAAATTTTATGTAACTTGGCAAAAAAAAGAAGCGTTGCAACATCTACTGAATATTTTATTTTATTTTATTTTTATTCACATTTGTTGAGCGTAAGTGACAAATTCTATGTTATTTATATAAAAAAGATTCAAACTATGTCTCTCACTTCGCAAAATAATTTTCTGTCTTTTATCTTACTGGAATTATTTTTGCAAAGACTGTTGTGTTTCACTGTATTAAACCAGAGACAATGGTCTTCCCGTAGCCTTCTCTCGTACACTCTTATAAAGGTGTTATTCTCTATCAGCCAGGGCCGCGGTGGCCTGGTGGTAAGGTCTCGGCTTCGGAACCGGAGGGTTTCAGGTTCGAGACCCGATTCCCCCCAAGAACCGTCGTGTAAGGGGGTCTGTTAATCCGTCCTGCACGTTAAATCCGTCCTGACCAAACGTCCTCCAGCTGGTGTGGTGTGGTGTGCAGAGGGGGGTGCCAGCTCAGGTGTCGTCCTCGTCATTTGACCGCGTTCAAAATTACGAGGTCCGTCCCAAAACAGCCCTAGTGTTGCTTCAAACGGGACGTTAATATAACTCAACTAAAACTCCTCAATCAGCCTCAAAATTTTTGGAACTTGAGTAAGGCAGATGACGCTTTATTTAGCACTGGAGTACAATAACTGGGAAATACTACTCTTTATCATGAATTCAGCACTTTTACTGAGTCTATCGTGGGATTCTTGGCGAGTATTTTGTCAGTTATTGTACTCTGTATCTGTAGCATGTGGTTAATAACACCCGAAAATCAAATTGGGTTTTAATCGCATTTTTTCCAACCGGTTGAAATAAAAATTTGATACAGGAATACAGTTTGGTGTCACAAAATCCCGTATTGTATTTGATACATTTAAATCTATGTATTTCTGAGTTACTATGTTCACAGGCTTCTGAAAGTACAGCCCGATAAATGGTCAACTCTGTGTTGGATATGACTTAAAATTCGAAAGATGTCTACATTATAGACGTTGAATCTGCGTATCGAGTTTTATTTATCTTACTCTCTTCGTTTTTATCTAATTATTTCATATTCATCTAAGTTATATTCGAACAGCCGATTAGGTAGACTTCCTCTAAATGGATTTTGCACACAATTTGATTTTAAAAAAATTTGGTGTAAAGACCATGTGCCAAATTTAATCTGTCTTGCTCAAAGCATTTTTAAATTATATTTTTCACAGATATACATCATTCAAAAATGTGCTTTTCTGACTCAGGGGAAATCTCAAACGTCAAATTCTCGAGTTCGAATTTTTTGACGGTTACAATATTTTCTCTACATTTCATACATAAAAAAGTAAAAAAAAAAAAATTCAATCTAAGATATCAAAACGGAATTTGAAAAATTTCTTTGTGTTCGTTCTATTTCTTTCTCCTTTCAAAAGTGACATTTAAAAGCTTCTTAACGACTTGAGGAAAAATTAAATCTTCGAATCAGCCGGGAGCTACCTAATCTGAGTCTAAAACACCTGGCGCCTCCCCTTCCTTTCTCCACTAACTTCTATATTGCGATCAATAGCTCCCAAATTGTCTTTGCGACATCATTCTTCAATGTCTCTGCTAATCCCCAGAGGAATTAGCCCCCCCCCCCCCTCTTCCACTCCAGAGAGAAGTTCCTTCCACTCAGAAATCTACCATTTAACATGGAACTGCGGAAAGCTTCTTAATTTCTCAAATTTCCGCTCGCCTCAAATACCATTTGCTCGATAGGGTATCACTGGCCCAACACTTCTTGTCGTGTTACGTTAATCTTTGCATCTTTTACATTTTGCCTTCATTCACGCAGCTGTCTTGTAACATACCGTAATTTAAGGGGTGCAAAGTTGTCTTATTACTTTCTCGTATATGAGGCATACAAAGAGAATGTAATGTAGCCGTCGAGCTCGAAACACATAAATATCCACATTTCAAACCTCCCTGAGATAGAAAGACATATTTTTTGACTCAGAAATGCTTCGAGCTAGACGGATGAAATTTTGTGCATGGTCTTTATACCAAGTTTGTGGATTTCTATCAAATTTTGACCGTAATTCATTCACAAGAAGTGAGTCTATCTGGCTTTTGGAATCTTACAGTTTCAGATATCCGTAAGTCCAAAAACACATTTTCGGAAGCATGCCAATTTCTGAAGGGGGCCGCGGTGGCCTGGTGGTAAGGTGTCGGCTTGTGAGCCGTAGGGTTTCTGGCTCGAGACCCAATTGTACCGAAGAACCTTCGTGTAAGGAGGTCTGTTGCACGCTAAGCCCGTCAGGACCAAACGTCCACCCGCTGGTGTGGTGCAGTATGGAGAGGGAGTGACAGCTCAGGTGTCATCCTCGTCATCTGGACACGGTTTAAAATTACGGGGTCCGTCCTAAAATTGCCCAGTGTTGCGTTACAACAGGACGTTAATGTGACTAAACTAACTAAGCCCATTTGTGAACACGACAACTCAAAAAAATTTGCACAAAATTTGTATGTAGTAACTGTGATAATTTTAGATTTCGATAAAATTTTGGATGAAATTTTTCTTATTATATTTTAACATAACAAGAAAACAGAGACTAAAAGAAATAAAATTTGGTCCACAGAAATAAAGTCTAGAGAATCTATTTATGAAATTAAAGACCAATATTGTCAAAAATTTAACCGTCCATTTTTTGCATGCTTGTAAACGCGATAATTATAAAACGCAATAATACAATTTGGAATATGATTTTGTAGCTGTAATCGAAATTCTTTGTGAAATTTGTGTTTAATTAGTCGGAAATAAACGACTCCCAAAATGCACATTCAATTTCAGGTACACGAATCACGATTATTATCAAGGTATCACGATTATTATCAA
>JAPMOR010035883.1:0-17200 GCA_026543865.1 Argiope aurantia
TCGAGCTCCAGTATATATATATATATATATATATATATATATATATTAACAATATTTCAATTATATTCAAGTACTTACTTTTCTATAAAAGAGAAAAGTCAATATTGCGTAAAACGTTTAAAAAAAATAATTAAAAAATAATTTGATTAAAAGCTCAGAATTCTTTTTATTATTATTTTAGTTTTGTTAATTTATTATTCGGATGGAAAGAAATTATCCAATGTTGCAAGTAAATTCTACAAGGAAGACAGAGCAACTACTGGTGAGTGAGGGCACAGATTTGAGGAATAGCGGCCAAATTTGCTGGCAAATGCTAAAGGGGAAGCTTTGATAGTAGACAACTGGAAACTGAGGAGCCATAAAATAAACGAAATGAGGCTGAAAGCAGAAAGGGAATCAAAGCGGAAATTATGCATTTTCAAAGCTAAGAACCAATAATGCCTGTTTATAATTCTATGGTTTATGAAGTTGAAAGTATTTTGAATATATAATTAATGTCACACATTTTAGAATGGTACAGAAAGCACTTTGCATATCTTTCAGTAACGAAAATAACATCTCCTATAAGAGAAAATGCAAAGGTAAGGAAAAGGTGTATTTATACCATTTTGTAGGTATAGTATATATTGTCTAAATTGGTGTATACCTTTGATTTTAAAAACCGGTTTTGTTCTAAGTTAATTTTTAATATTAAAAATAAAAAGATAAAATAGAAAAAAAATGTTTTAAAGTTCAAAAATGAAAAAGAAAACCTTAAAGCTGAGATAAAGGAAATTTATATTAAAATTTAGAGAAAAGAATATTTGGTATATTAAATCTGAAAATATATATAATGAGGTTTTTTAAAGGTTTAGCTTTGCAGATATTTAAGTCCTTTATAAAATGTTTTAAATCTTTCTACAAGTTTTTAGAAAAGATGATTATTCAAAAGAAAGGTGGAAATATCTAACTAATACATGTGTTCAACTTAAGCAAAAAAAAAAAAAAGCAGCCAAAAACTGTTTGATTCTTTCATACTCAAGCTTTTGTAAAATCCATCAAGTTGGCATATACTGTTTACAATTTTTTATCAATTCCTTGAATAATAAGACAATAATCAAAAATGAATTCTTTTAAATAACATTCCTTTTTTTTCATTGATTTAAAACTATGCATATTAAATATAAATAAATTATGACTATTATTGCTCCAGCCATACTCTCTCCTTCTGTATAAACGTAAAGATCTCCTTTGGAATGAAATCTTTAGAAGATCGCTGGAAGCTGGAAATGTAAATCTAATCGGGAATTTTAACGTTGTCAGAAACGGCCTGAAGCTTCGAAGAAATGGCTTTGTATATAGGCCAAGAAAGAAAATATCCTCCATATCTTCTCAATAAAATTGGTATCTGTTCCAGACTGATCCGTGTGGTCTTCAAGCAATCATGATACGTGTTGGAAGATTTAGTAGAAGAAAAAACTTTGGTTTTGACCGTTCTCTCAGAAGTCACGGATGAATGAAATTCTTTGTCTTCCAACGATAGAAACGTGACCACTCCGTTTTTTTTTCTTTCTTTTATCCGCGCATTTATTGGTATATTTCAGAATTTTAAAAAAGATTTGTTCTTGGGAAAATTATCAAATTTATTCATTTATAAAGGATTGGAAAAAAAATTATTTTTGACTTAATAATTGATATAAAAAAATTATGTTTTGTTGAATATTTTGACGATTTAATTAAACTCAGGAAATCCATACAAAGATTTCGAAATTTAATAATCACTACATATTTCATCTTTTGCAAGTGACATTTTTTTTTATTTATGTATTTTTTAGAGTTTTTGAAAAATTCATAGTTAGGTAATGCGACTTCTTTTAAAATCTTGTTTAACTATAGACAATCTAAATTTTTGTAATATTGAGTTTTCGAAAACAGTCTCAAATGAAACTGCTCTTCGTTAATTGTTTCAAATTTTAAGTAAAATATAGTATTTAAGGAAGAAATAACTTATAATTTATATACACGCACTTAAGCAAAAGGACTAATATACATAATTAGAAGCATAACTTGCTTGGAATTCTTGCATCCTATCATTTTAGATATTTTCTGAAATTGCAAATATTATAATATCTTCATTTATTTTTCCAGGCATTAAAAAAAATGAGCAATAAAATTTATCCGAAATAGCCATGGAGTCCAGAAGTTAAGATCCACTTATTGTTAAGAATCTAATCAAACAGGCGACATAAAACTCAGAATATAATTTATTTTTTAATAATTTTACTATTGTGTCCTTAGATATTAAGTGTACTGTTCAAGAAAATTAGATTTCCAGATATAGTAATAGCTACTGAATGTACGCCCAATCAATGATCCCTTGCTTTGATGACAAACCTGGTGACCAGAAAATTTGAGAATCTTAACTGTAGTTCCATTTGGATTTAATATCTCACGTCTGTTCGAAGACTTTCCTTTTCCTGCCACAGAAACTGAAACTGATGAAGTAGAGGTGACGAAGATTCAGTCAGTTGAATTGAGCTCAAACGAGTTGTCAAGTGAAGCGTTTCCTTGTAGTTTTTACTTCATATGGTTTATCTTAGTGCTTTGGGCGTTGCGCTCGTTTAAAAGCGAGTATTTGCTTGTTCAATGTTTTCACTGCAAGTTCTACTCTTGTGTAGCTTCATCTATACGTTTTTGTTTCTTGTATACAGTGTTTTCGTGTGTGATTAAACAGTGTTAATTTACCGGTACTCTTTCTCTTTTTACCATACTACCCACTGATGGAATTTTGATTTAGTTTTCATGAACAATATTCTTAAATATAATATTTTTGTAATTAAAAATAAACCTTTTAAGTTCCTGTTACTAGAAAATTAAGATGGCTAAATACACCAATACATAAAAACAAATGAACATAGGTTTCAAACCATTCAAATTGAAGATTGTGTTGAAAAAAAATATTTGCTTCAAATACCGTCATTAAAAAAAAAGATGTAGCTGAAAATATATTTGTAACATTTAGCTAAAAAAGTACTGGAATACACTGCTTTACAGATTATTAGTTTTCAACAAAATTTGTTTTTAATGCTTTTATAATTTTCACTTTTACTGAATTATATAACTAGCATGTAAAAAAGCAGATAAATACTTCAGAAATTCTCGGAAATACTTCAGATATAGTAAGTTGAAGAACAGGTATGCATATCTGTTATGATAACCGACGGATTAAAACTTCATTCATCTCAATCTGCAAGAAACTTCATTTATTATCTAGAATCAAAATTTTAATGCAAAATGCTGTAATACCTCTTCTTATGTAGAAATTTATCTTGAAAAAAAGTGCTTATTTTGAATTTGTTAATTATTCTGCGAGGTTTAATAATATTTTACTATGTATGATATATTTAAATTATTACAACAAAGAATAAACAAAAAAATTAAATCTGCGATATTTAATAATAGAAAAATGCCATATTACATGAATTTCATCTAAATGACAACAGTCTAGTGCAATTTAATGTACATAATTTATAAAGGTGAATCTAATGAAATAATTATATTATAAATGAAATATTTTAAGGAGATAATATTTAATGTAAATAATTATATTATAAACAAAGTAAAATTGATGGAAGTGAATATAATACTACAAAGATATTTATATTATAGATGTGAATTCTCGTATAGAAAAGTATCTTGTAAGAAAATTAAAATACTCATTTTTTTTAAATATAGCCTGGTAAGTATTTTTAATATTCTAAGAAGTGATCGAATGGTAAAATTTAAAAAATAATTGAAACAAATAGGGATAATCAAAAATGGACAATTAAAACTCAACACGTATTTTTTAAATAGAAGAATTCCCTCATGATAAATAAAATTGAATTATTTTTGATGTGAAAAATTTGGCATGAGCAAAATTTGCAAAAAAGATAAATATTATGCTTAATATGTCGTAATAATATTCTTTCTTGAGGATTCTACTAAACATTTCATTTCAAAACCTTCTGAGATTTATGATGCTTCGCACTAAGCATGAAGATTTTACTGCTGTTTTAAAATTTTAAAATTCAGTCTGTTATTTTAAACTAGTCTGTATGCTTAGCGATTTCGTAATTTAAAAATCTTCATGTATAGTATTTTTAAAGTTAAAATTAATTTTGTACATATTACTATAATACACATAGCGCTTTTATTACGTTTGAGTAGTAATAAAAGCGTTACACAACGCTTTTATTACTACTGCACCGCTTGATTATCTACCTTTGGGCCTTGTCCAGTTGTATTCGTTTAAACTTGAAAATACGTCAGTTTCAGTTCCTCTTAACTAATAAAAAGTTTATAGTTATTTTATAATATTATAAATCATTTCTTTCTAAATGGATACTTAAATCTATAAAAAGATATGGAACAGAAATTATTGCATTCAAAAAGTTTTTGCGTTATGATTTAAAAAAGGCAAAAAAATGAAGAGTGTTGTATAGTATTATACAAATTTTTATAACACCACAAATCTTGTATTATTACCACACCACTTGATTGATTGTCTTTGTGACTTGTACATTTGTAATCACTTAAACATGAAAATAATTTTTTCTTCCTTTCAGTTATTTTCGAAGCCGTTAAATGGCTAATATAAGCCAATAAAAAATTCCCAAAGATATGGAAAAGAAATATACTGTATTTTAAAAGTTTTTGCTTTAAAAAAAATAATTAATAAAAATTGAAGAGAAACTTGCACAGAAAGGAATTTGCTGAAATACGCCCAATGATTCAGGAGTAGATATGAAATGAAATGAAATAACATGATTACATGTAATGAAATTAATGAAATTACATGATTGAAATTATCAATGAAAATGAAAAAAAAAGCTTTGAAATATCTTCATTTCAAAGAATTTTTTAATTTATTTTTTAACAAAAAAGGACCTCTATGTAGAGTGGAAGATGCCTATGGATATTTAAAATGCATGGGCATCACTCTGGAAACTTTGCTGTGAAACAAATCATCTACATCCACGATATATTTGTCAATTGTTCTTTTAAAAAATCCCCCTATGCGCCATAAAAGCATTCCTTTTTTTTTTTTTTTTTTTCATAGACAAGAAATCCACAATTCATATTATTTTGCATCCGTGTGTTTGTCATCTATTTCTTGTAAAAGAAGTTGAATGTTTACGGATTTTTCCATTCGTTTCAACCTAAATATTCCTTTCGTAAGCGACAGCACAATAACAGCACGAAAGAGTTCTATTTTTAGTTCAGGAAAAATGTTGAACGTGTCAAGCCTGTCAAAGTGTTATCAGTTTTGTTGTTGTTTTCGTTATTTCTCTTTGAAGTGCCTTTGTCAATATTCTCTATGAAGCGACTCGGAGATTTTAAATTCTCAACAGATTTTTAGATTTCTATTATTCTTCAACTAAAGAGAAAGCACCATCCATTTGTTTTCCCCGTCACTTTTTATATATTTTTTAAATTTTTTTATTTTCATATTTTGCATTTTTGTTCTTTTTATGCATAATGCACTCGTATTTTAGATCTATGCGTTTGAGAGTTTTATAGCAGAAGTTATTTTTATCTGTGTTTGTATCTTTTCACCGCGTTTGCTTATATATTTCTGCACAATATGCTTCTATTATTAATTTCTTTTTAACAAATTATCTTGATAATTGATTTTCCACTTTATAGACTTTCATTGAAATTCCATGCAGAATGGTTTTCTTTTTTTTTGCTTTTATTTATTCTCCATATTTTTTTTTAATTCTTATGTTCATTGTTTTTTATCATTTTCTATTTCGATTCAAAAATAAATGGAAAAAGCATAAACAAAATTTTAAAAGATTTTTACCAAAAGTTTTTTTTCTTTTCTTTTTTTACCAAAAAAAGAATTTGTTTTCTTTCAGAAAACAAGCTCTGAATTTAAATTTAAATTTTTCTATCTCAAAATAAAAATAAAACATAAAAAGTTAAAAAATACACGTTTTCTTTCTAATACAGTGAGAATACAAACATTGTAAATGCGTTTTAATAATAAAGATTAAAGAAACTTTAAATCCAATTCTCACTGCACAGTAAAATCTAACTATAATATTTATTTGAATATATTTTCCGATTCTTAATTAGTATTTTTTTGTTTCTTAAATATTTATTTATTTAAATACCATTCGTGATTTTAATTAAAACATTTAAATTTAAAATAATTCATACTTTTTAACATATTTTATAAATAACTTATTTTAACTAAAAATAAAATTGTTTATTCATAATAAGTTTGATTTAATGACAAACTTTACAAAATAATTTTGAAAAAAAATAAGAATAAATTTTTGTTGAATAATTACCGACACATGCGATGGAAAATTTTCTTTCGTTCTCATTTAGATTACTGTCTTTTTAGGGTTTGATTGGCATTAATCACAATCTTTACAGCAGTCAGGTGATATGGTGATTTGAATTATATTGAAAGTATGAATTCCAAATGGAATATATCATTAAAAAAAGATCGCTTTGTAATAATATTTCAAATGAAATTTCCGTGGACTAAAATTATTTTAAATCCGTCTATATACGTTGCATCCTATGCATACTGTTAATAATTTAAATAAAAAGATATTTTAGTCTAATTTTAATTTTAAACAATACGCCACAGGCAACTAGTAAATTTTTGTTTGTTCAGCTATTAATTATTTATTGTGAATCTATCTTTTAACTCAATATTGGTGGAATTCATGAAGCTGCTCGGTGGCTAAAGTGTAACCATTTTAAGAAAAGTATTGGAATCCGCATTCAACACATTTTTGTTTCTCGTTTCCAACTTGTTTAAAAGTACATAACAGTTACTGTATCAGGAGTTTCAACGAACGGATTACTGAGAATTTTTGAATGTATGCTCACTTTTTTTTAAATGCATTTATAAGCTCATCTAGAGCTTTTGAAATTATTATAAAATGACGTCACCATCAGGTGGGGATATTAGTTTGTTTCTGGTTTCTTAATCTTAAATAATTCATTCACTGTCATCAAAATTGATGAGGCAATTGACTGTTATCATGTGAGGACATGATGCTGTTTTGGTTCGGGGGTTTTGAAGCTCGAAATCGCGTAGGCAATGAATAAAGCATAAATGGCAATTTCCATCATCATCTTTTAATCGCATATATTTTTTGCCTGCTTTTACCAGTATTGCATTATTATTATGTATGATTCTTTCAAAGCAGATGTGTTTTTGAAGGGTTGACCTGCTTTTACCAGTATTGCTTTCTCAAAATCGATTGGGCTCCAAAACTTTGTTTGCCAGCTAGAAAAATTCAAAAATTATATATATAAAGAACACAGGTTTAAACGGCTTAATGACTTAAATTAATTAAGACAAATAATGATTTTGAAAATAAGAATTTTCTCACATGGTAACTGGAAATTTGCGATCGTAGATTTAATTTTAAATTTTCTCCAGTTTAATTTTTTTTTACACTCTTGTAATACCACATTCGTGTTTATGATATGAAGAATTCTTGAAACCATTTTATATCAGCATTCAGACAAATTTTAAGTGTTTTTAAAAAAATATGTGATGTAAATATTAGGTTATTATTTTAAATTGAAACTACATTATATTCATTGAATTTTACCACACATAAAATAGAGTTTAGAATATTCCAGTAATAGCGAACTTATAACCGACTTGCTTGCTACTGTTTATTTGTTGCTCTAAATCGAAAAAAATAAATGTTTCATGAGAAACGCTGAACAAAATAAGATTATGCATTCTGTCGACTATAGACAGTAGCTTTGTATGACAAACCGATTTTCATTCTGAGGAAGAAAATATCAAAGACACAGTCAAATGTTAACGAATTTTAACGAAGTCGTTAATATATTCAGATTTCTCATACGAATTAATAATAATTGTCGAAGAAACAAGTTGCAATCCTTTCGAATCCAAATCTTTCATTAGTTACGAAAGTTTCTTCCAGGTCACTAAGATGCTTTTTCTGTTCGTGAAATCAATTTCTGATTGTCTGAAGCAATTTTAACTACATATGGATGTGCAAAATATAGGGATTAATAGAAATTTCTGGATCAGCTGCGCTTTTGTAAGCACACTGAGATAACTTGCGAATTGTTGTATTTCAGCTTCTCAAGTCTCAAGTTTTCGTCAATTTATGTTTTTGTTATTATTAGCAAATTTTAAATTTCCTTCGGTAACTTTAATAACTACAAATTTAATTATGCTTGGGAATTAATGCATTTAAAATTTTGCAACGAATATCTAATTTCGGTGCGACTAATATAGCATTTTTAATGATGATATAAATGTTGGTCATTACTTAATCAGAGCCCCTTTATCATAACTGAAACATACAACAGGTTGAGTTCGATGCAGAACAGGCAAGAAGCAGAAATCATTCATTTTATCAGCGACGGTAATTGGCCGTTAAATGTTACAGCTGTGTCGCGACGGTTTTCTTAATGGTAATTTTGGACAGATCCAGGTTAGTAACTAAAGTTAGGACAACTTGATGTTGATGTTTGCTTTTACAGAGAGTGCTAAGCCTTTCACCAGAACTGGACCTATTAATTGCAGTAACTATATGAAGAGAATGGGATAAAAGAAGAAAATTTTATTAAATCATCAATATACCTCAATTAATAGTGGCATTTTATTAAATGACTATGAAAATACAGTAAAAAGTTGTCACTTAGAGAATTTCTATAAATTATGGACAAATATATCTAATCTGTAAAGCCTTTTGATTGTTTTCATTCATATTGAATCAAATAAATATCAATCAAAAATGACATTCCCTTATTCACATAATAATATACTCTATATACCGGCCAATTGAAATATTTCGGAGATAAAATGGCTGAAAAGATTTAAATGCATACGAATTTCGTGCCTATATTCGTTTAAAATATACTGATGAAAAATACAAAGCTGTCTATCAGAAATCAATTTACTTTTGTGAATCGGAATATAGAGTATGTTATTATTCACATAATGACTTACTATATATACGACTATGGAACATTTCAAAGAAAAGATGACTCAGAAGATTTACTTGTTGCAAATTTGGCACCTATTTTCTTTTAAAATATAAATGTACTGATATAAAATACAAAGCTACATACCAGAAATGATTCACTTTTATAAGTTTTAATTTCTGTTATAAAATCCATATTGTTTTAAATGTTTCTATTCTTATTCTTTATTATCTTCAATCGTATATAAATTTATTTCATACAGGTTGATGATAAATTGATTTAACTGCAAATATCAAATTCCGTGAGATTGAAAGATATTATTTTTGGAATTATACCGGTATGCCGAACTGTCTTTATTAACACGATAACTAAGAAATATTTCATATCATACGGAGGAAATTTGATGTGTGGTTTTTGTATTAATTTATCAAAATTTTAAGGAAAATCTGTCCACAGGAATCATATTTGTCTCAGAGCAAGTGAATATAAAATGAAAAAAAAGAGCTTGTCATATAATATTTGATAACATGCTTTAACATCTAATCAGTATTTGTTCAAATCATAAAACATATTCATCCAACAATTATTCATCTGTCGGTCTTAATTCTACTTAAATGCTGAAAACACGATATTCCAAAATTGCCTAAGATAAATAAAATTGTCTGCCTTTATCTTGTAATTAAAATTACATTTATGCATGAAACATATTACAATTGCTTGGCAAAAGGTCATCCAAAACTTATGCATATTTTTTATCATGTGAGAACATGATGTTGTTTTGGCTATGGGGATTTGAAGCTCGAAATCATGTAGGCAATGAATATTGATGCTCGAAACTACATATGCAATGATTAAAACATAAATGGCAATTTTAATCATCATTCTTTAATAACATATATTTTTTTACCTGCTTATACCAGTATCTCAATACTATTACGTATGAGTCTTTCAAAGCATATGCGATTTTGAAAGGGGGACCTATCTGCTTTTACCAGTATTGCCTTATTATTACGTATGCTTCTTTGAAAGCAGATGCGTTTTCAAAAGTTTGACGTTGAACTATGACATCCTAGCTGTTTTTTCATCTCAAAATCGGTCGAGCTCCAAAACTTTGTTTGCCAGCTAGAGAAATTAAAAATGAAAGTTTAAAAAAATTATCATATATATATATATGATAATTTGAAATTTGCGATCGTAGATTTCATTTTAATTTTTCTCCATTTTTTTTTTCATTTTTTCCACTCTATTATGAAACCAAAAGCTACAGCTTCGGGTGGCAGGCTTGGTAATCTGAATAATCATGGTCTTCCCGTCCTCACCATTTTTTATGCTGAATGACAAGGGAGGTAGCAACTTTATTAGAGAACATGTAAGAAAGCTTCATGAGATCGCTTCGACTTGCTTCATTTTCTTTTTATTTTGTGAGAATAAAGAAATTCTCTGAGATGAGAAAAATTGTCTCGGGGAATTTCGTCATATATGTGAGCAGCATACCGCTTATGAAATAAAACTGAAGCGATATCATTAGAGTCCTTTGAGTATTCATGGTCCTTCTTGGAGTAAAGGAATACATTTTTCTTTTTTGGTCAAATGGTACTTTGATGATTCGTGTCTAGTAATGAGATTATATAGGTACAATATTCTACTTTAATAGATCGACTGTCTGTTCAGGGTTTTATGGTAAGATTAAATACTTTTGGCAGTCAACATCTGGTGTTTATAGATCTTTTTTTTTTTTTTCCTCTTCCATCTTTCATATCTTAGAAAAAAAATTTCAGATATAAAAAAAATCTTACAACTTCCATTCTATGATAAGGGAATTTATTCCCTGCCATCTTGTACTCTTCATCAGCCTTTGCAGCTTAAGATGGAAGAGCACTAATATGAATCAGGTGTTGAATAGCTCTTTATAGTCCTGGCATAAATGCTTACCATCTGCAAACAATTTTTCTGAGAGCTCAAAATATTTTTAAATGATAAATAAGATATTCAAATGCTTAACATCGCATTAATAGCTCAAAAATACATTATGTCTATAATCCTATATCATTTGAATTCAAAAGTAGTAAGTATGCTTGCCGCTATTGGTTCACGTTGCGAGCGATTTCACAACAACATTTTAATTGTCATTAAAATTTAGTTCCCGGAAAGAGCGAACCAAGAAATAAAACACCATTGTATTGTTCTCCTTATGTATTACATATTCTTATATTTAATTATCAGTGCATTTTATTGAATTTATTGAATTGAAATTTTACATTATTTTTTTATATAAACAAAACCTGTTGGTGCAGTTGAAGCTACTTAACACTAGATTTACCGTGCAACTTCAATTCAAAATTCCTGCTACATTAAACATTTGCTTTCCAAAATGATGTTATGACTTTTGTAGCTATAAATAGAGAATACATTTTATGAACTTAATTTTACTTTATATATGTTAGAAACAAATATATTTTTTTGTTATAACTATTTATACCAGTACCAGTCAAAATGACTGGTGAATGTTTCTATGAAGGAATCATGAGACCGTGGAAATACAAATAGTGCCCATACGTCTTTTGTTCAATACTTTATAGTTATAGAGCCGATTTAGGTGATTACGGTGTCTTTAGGATTTTTTTACGAGTACTTAGTCCAAGTGATCTCCAAACGTAATCATTCATCTTTATCCATACAGGTAAGAAGGTAAGAAACATTTATGTGTATTTGAATATATTCAAAAATATATTCTTCGGCAAGTAGCCTGCCTGCATATCGTCAGCCCCTGAAAATGTCAAAACGAATAAAAGTTTCTACATATTTAGAAAATGCAACCAGCATACCTCAGGATTGTTCAGATGTGGAAAGTGAATTATATGATAGCGACGGTGAATTATTAGATACACAAATTGATCCACAAGGCAATGATGAAAAAAGTGCTATTATCCTGAGTAGTGATGAGGAAGTTCCTGAAGAAGAGAATATAGATCAAAACAAAAAAAAGTCTATGCGGAAAGTGTACAAGTAAGAAAATCTTCATATGTAGAAATTGTGAGCCTATAAAAAATTAAATGTTTTGTTATTTGAAGATGTCCATAAATCCATTTTTGTATAAAAATTAATATTGTTAAACCCTTTTCACCATTTTTTAAGAATGAATAAAGACTGGAAATCACGATGAGCATTTTTTCTTATACACCAGTCATATTGACTGGTTATGGTAGAAATAGATATATTTAAATGGCTGGTAAATCTAGTGTTAATATTCGGAATGACTTCATTTTTGATATGCTGATTATTTGATTACTGTAGTTTATGACATTTTAATTTATTTCTCATCTCAAAACATCTCTAAATTGTTATTAATAAAAGTTTATTATATAGCAACACATTTATTTTTATGAAGCGTAGTATAAACTTTTCTAACTTAAAAAAGAATCAAATTGTTTTAAATTACTTAAAACTAAGTAGTAAATATGTATTTACCTGTGAACATTTGAATATATTTTCACCCTTAAAGCCCATTGGTAAGTATGATAAAATTTTTTAATTAAGTGATGAATTCAATTGAATTTTGATTGAATATGTATGACACTAGTAGTATTAATATTTTGAAAAAAAAAACAGATTGCATGATTCAATTGCATGTAATATAATGAATTGCACAACAGATATTTCTATGCAAAAAAGAACTGAAAAAATGTCTTTTTTTTATCTTCATGAAAAAACGTTTTAAAAAACTTTTTTTTTCTTTTATAAATGAAATTTTCATGAACTTGAAATATATATATTTCTTTTCTTTATATATATATTTCTTTTATTGTCTTTCAAAATATTTCTTTTCTTTGGTTCTCCATTCTGAAGATATATTTCTGATTCTAAATAGTTTTAAAATAAATTTTTATATTAAAATATATTTCATAATTGCTAAATGTGTTGGATTATTATATTTTAAAAGTAAATCACGACTATAAAATAATCAGTGTTTAGTAAATGCTGGCTTAAAAATCATTGCAAATTTAGCGAAAGCACAAATTTTATATTAAAATATTACACATAAACATATTTATTTGCCAAATCTCCTTTCATTTTGAACTTCTTGAATTAAAAATATAAATTATACAAAAATATTTTTTCGAGAATCTAAATCTCACAAGCCCGTAATAATTGTGATTTCGTTTTCAGAATTTGAATTCTTCAAATATCATAAATAAAAGTTATTTCCATAATCATTGCAGACTTCATTCCAGACAGAATCCCTACATAGTTATTCATCTACCGAATTCACAAACCAATTAGATTCGACAACTTAATCGAAAGCCATTGGAATGTATAGTAATGATAATATCAAGCATTATATCTGCCAATCTGAAAATGAGGTTATGATTATATCTAAAACTGATTTCAATTAAAGTTTCCGCTAACTTGACACCCACATCTAATTAATTCCTTTTGACATTCAAGCACTTATTCTCGGAACTTAAAAAGAATATAATAATCTTCAATGTCGAAATTTCTTTGCCGTTTAATTTGCCCTTGGATAATTATTTTAAATGCCAGATAACAACTGGGAATGCCATCGAAAGAATTCGAGGTTCTACGAAGGAATTTTAGAATCACGTTCAAATTTTGAACTGTGGGAAATCTCAAATGAAATATCTTTGTGGCCTAACTTGTTTAAAAGCAGCATTATTCTGTTCGTGAATTTCTTTACTTATTTACAGTAATATCTTTCAACTGTAGAATTTTCAGTATGTTCTAGATAATTGATGTGTAAGGGTGTTGCAGTCCAAGAAATTGTCCAAAACAAAAAACATGGCTGTGCCTTAACGTTCTCATTCCTAAGATCATTTTAGTTCAAGTAGCTCAAAATTCTGGAACTCTCCAGTTTTTCTTAGCAAGATATAAAAAATTATGCACCTGCCTTTCCTTAAAAACCGCAGCTAAAGCCCTGATTCTTAAGGAGCTGATATACAACACAGTTATCCGATAAGCTAATAACTATTAAGCAAATGTAAGCTCTTATTTAAGTGTTCTTAGAAAATACTTCTGTTTCTGTCCCCGAAAACCATTTGGTTGAACGGCTCTGACGAACAAAGCAAGCGCCACAAGCCACATTTTACAGAAGAAAATTGAACTTGGTTGATGTGAAGCTTGGCTTGATGTAAAGGCGACTCGACCAGCTTCCGTAACTTCATTGAACAAGTTTTCCGTGTTGTTAGAATGAAAGACCTGTATATCAATTCACACCTATCTTCTTTTAAGTCATAAGATTGAAATGCCCGATGACTTTTCAAGTTTATTATGCATGAGGAGTATTTATAAGAAACTGTAACTGTGGTTCTTGTGGCATTGTTGAAAATGTTATGACATTGAGATATTTTTAGTACATGATTGTGAACGTCGAAAATATTTGACATAAAGTAATCAGTGTCAAGACATCATTGAGTGAAACTGAAGCGACAAATAAGTCGAAATCTGATGAAAATCTGATTTATAAGAATCATCATTCATCAGATTGTATTGGACAGAGGGCACGTCTCTTAGTACTGTTTCTGATAGAGTAATGATTTTTACATATAAGCATGATTGAGTTGATGCCATCCCATCGGTATATGAAATAAAATAATTGCACCATCAATAAATTGAAATGATTAGCATACACTGAGTATGATATAAATATATTCTTTGACTTTAAATGACAATTATACAAACAGATTTTCCTGACAAAAAATGAATTATTATGGCCGAGAAATTCATGATACTACGATACTACGACATTCATTTATGTTTTTCAAATTTTCTGGTGCAAGCAAGAAACTGCGATAGAAATTTCAAAGCTTTAACGTATGAAATAAGGCTGCTGTTATTTTTTAATCAATGATTTTAGTGCACATGAAAGTAAAAGTATTTTACCAAGACATGCAAGATGCATCAATTTAAAAAAAACTTGAGTTGAAGTGATTAAACTGAGATGGGAAGATCGCCTATCATTTTAAAAATAGCAGTTGTCCTTTTATGGTATAAATATGATTTCTAGATACGAATAATATTGTTTGTCTTGTATTTTTGGAGACTTAAAATACAAAGTTTTAAATAAAAGTCGTGACATTAAGGCAAACGAATATATGACAAAAACGAATTTCTGGAGGGTTTTCGAAATAATGATATTATTTAAAAAATATTTCATGTCTATAAAAGGCTAATAAAGCACTGTATCTCCTTTCAGTTAATATCCGTGTGATACCATTATTATTATATTATATATATCCGACTTTTCTGATTTAGTTTAGTTTTGATCAATTTTAAATAATACCTTTATTCAAATTTCGAAGCAAAAAAAATGAATAATAAATGCGAAATATTTGACAAAGAAAAAATAGTGCCAAAGTTCCTTTAAGAATATTCCATTACCGAATGATAATTTAATTACTATAATATCAGCTTCAAAATTATATCCCTCAAATAAAGTTTTCGTTAATTTTTTTATGAAAAACTGCTCTTCAAGCAAATAAGCCATAAAAACATTTTTAATTAAGTTTTAGTTTTTATATTAAACAAAATTAAACACTTTTTGTTTTAATCGGTTAAAATATATTTAAATATTCAAATAATAATCTGAAGCGAATTCTACATTCAATTAAATCTTTAATTTCAACTCATAATTTCACATTCAGTAATCAAGCTTCTATGCAACATTATTTCACTGTCAAATGATTTCACTACAATTTCAAAAATTTCTGAAATTACTAAAACGTATGCTGGGTTTCAATTCTATTCGCCTACTGTCATATCCGGAATCTAAAGAAAAACCTCAATCCGATTGAGAATGTTAGAGAAAAGTCCCCGGGCAACGAAAAAATGACTTTTTATGTAGGTCACAAAAGAAATCAAAAAAGCATTTGTATTCCGTCATAAGAATTGATATTGGTTCGAGATTGATCTATGTTTCTCTTCAAAAATCCATGATACGTGTTAGAAAGTTTAGTAGATAAACGAATAATGTTCGGATCATTCTATAAGAAGTTATGATAGAATGGAATCCACCTTTGACTCCAATTGGCGGAAGCAATGCTGAGTGATATATTTCTGGTCTGATACATGATAAAATTGGTGTTTTGATATAAGTTAGATTTTTAAAAAATCGTCAAATTTTGAAATTGAGGAATTACATGTGCAATAGGATTTGTTTAGAGGTCAGTGGTTGTAGTTATATTATATCTAAACATTTGCCACAGTTTTGCTGAAAATATTTACCTCAATGATTTTAATTTTTAATAAAATTAAAAGAAATTTATTAATGTCTGAGATAGAGCTTTTGTTAACTAACGTTACTTTTCTTTATTTATCTTAAGATGAAAGACTGCGTTTTTAGAAAATAAATATTTTCTCTTTTCTTTCTTGGATTTGTCGTGGTATTTGTTAAAATTCTATGTAACTTTATTGAATTTGAAATGGGAAAAAAGATTGTGGTATGAGTAAAATTTCAATTTCTCTATTCAATATCAAACTCTTCTATTTCTTAATTTAATAGAGTAATGATGACTGACCACAAAGATAAATAGTATACTTATCATCCACCAAATACTACAAATTAAAAAAAAATCATGTTGATAAAAAAATTCCCCTATAGGATATCATATTTTTATAACGGTTTACACGTAGCATCACTTTTCAAAGATAATAAATAGCATAGCCTTTGAGGAAAAAACAAAAGAAGAATTACAAAAAACCCAACAATTAATGCATGGCTTTTGAAAATTCTAGAATGTATTGACTTATTCCTATAGGCTAAAATGTGTAGGATATACAAATGTATAATCTGAATCAACATTATAAAGTAAAATGATACAAGTAATTTAAATCCTAAATTAAAAATTTATACATTTTGCTTCATTTTATCTACAGACTAATCGAAATCTATAAATAAATTCCCTCTTTGAAGTTTTTGAGAATAAATTTAACGAGAATATTCAAATTAGATTAGAAGTGAAAACAAACAATAATAATATATTTAAAAAGCTTAAAACGTCCATTTTTTTTGTAAAAAAATATGTGACTTTACACGTAATGCATTGCTCTCTTATCTAAGCAGAATCAATTTAGATAAGAGACCAAACTAAGGAAAATATCTAATAGATAAGAGACTTGTGTACTAAAGGAAAATATCTAATGAATTTCCAATTTCGTTCTTCAACACTAAGCCGTGCCTACGAGAACAAACTTGTGTACTAAAGGAAAATATCTAATAAAT
>JAPMOR010035896.1:0-18123 GCA_026543865.1 Argiope aurantia
ATATCTTTTATATCTTAACACTTGGCAAATTGCCATTTTATTTGCATAATAATTATTTAAAAAATAGTCAACATATTTAAAAAAAATGAATTAAAAACTTTTTTTTTGGCCACTTAAGTATAAAGAAATGCTATTTTAACTCAATTATTTGGAAAATTAAATGAAAATATTTTTGTGAGTTAATTCTATAGATCTGATACATGTACTTTGGGAGCTTAAGATAATGCTAAAGTTCAAATGGTAGCGGAATTTTATTTTTTTATTGTGTGCTTTACAAACATAAAATTACCTAAAGGCTGTTCATTTTTTGATGGTGGTATTTTTTCCAAGATATCCAAAAAGCTTTTATTATCCATGTCATCAGTTATAAAACTATCTGAAAAAGTAGAATGAAAAAAATGATATTATATGAAATTATTGAAATGAAAATTTGTTTGAATAATACAAATAATGGTTAATTTAGTGAAATGCAAATTATTAGGTAGGGTATATTAGAAAAAGAATTTACAAATGTTTAATGTTTCTCATCTTGTTTCTTAATGAAATATTTCTCTCATGTAGAATGCATATTGTATTCTATGAAGTATTTATAAAATTATAGACACTATTAGAAGTAATACACAAAATACATTGAAAATACCAAGATTCTGCAATTTTTAAGGAACAATAATCCAGAAAATAATCTTCTCTTTTAACTTAACAGTAGTTAAAAATGAAACAACAGAAAAAATTTATTGAAATGTCCAAAAAAAGTAACATTTAACTTAAATGAATATTCAATTTTAATTAGATTCAAAATCCAATTTACACACACACACACACACACACACACACACACACACACACACACACAAAAAAAAAAAAAAAAAAACAGAAATTGGCTAAATCAAAACACAATAAAAGTTTAATATGGCTAAAACAAAATATAAAATTTTAAGCTAAAATGGCAGCAAATATTTAATTTTGAAACTTAGCAAATGAGTTTAGTAATATAATTTAAAAAATTCCAATAAATTAATATGCAATGTTAATAAACAAATGATTTCCACACATTCTCAATACAAGAAATGTAGATTAAACTTTCAACATTTTAGAACTACACTTCAATGTATGTTACGAAGTGCTTTAAGTGTAAGTGAAATATTTTATTACACTTTTAACTGAATGTATGTACAGTAATTTTTCAACAAATAAATTATGGGAATTATTTGAATTACAGTTCACTTATAGTAACTGTGAACACAAAATAATACATAATTAATAAAAATATATAATTAATAAAAATAATTCAGAAATAATTGCTTTTTAATTTTGTCTTTGCAATTTAAATCTATTTTGGTTAATTTAGGCAATGCTACATATCACTAAGAAATTAAAAAATGAGGGAATAGCAAATGTTTTGTGCTAGAAAAAACATGATTTGTCCATGATTTCGAATTAAAAACATTCCAATTAGGTAATATGCACTAAATGCATTTTTTTTTGCTTCTCTAGCAATGAATTATACACTCCAATGAAGCAAATGATACAGATGTTATCTATATAGCTGTTAAGCCTATCTATATTTTATAACATTTAATAATAAAAGCGAATATGTGTGTTCTGCCACATTATTTGGAGCTACCAAATAGTGTGCTTAAATAAGCCTCAGAGGGTAAAAATGTGCACCTTGGAGCAGTTTTTTGCAAAAAAAATTTAGTTAAAAATTAATGCAGATTTTGGCAATTTTCCATGATAATACCACAGATATTATTGCATGATATTCATTTTTACAATACTTTAAAATTTAAAAATTGCTTTTTAATGATACTAATACAGTTGCCATACAAATTCTTCCTGATATTTGACAATTTAAAACTATTTTTCGGCATAATTTTCAACAGCAAATTTGATTATTGTTATGAAGTTCTATCCTTTTCATTGTTTGAACACATATTTAATTCATGATTTCTTTTTCCTTTGCTAAAATTAAGAAAGTATCCTGTTTAATATCTCTGTAGTTTATAAGGAAATTAAGAAAATGTCAATACCTGAAATGTATCATTTATCACCCAATTAAGATGATTTATATAATGAAAAACAGAACAGGTGTAAAATAAATCCATATAATATTAAAGTACAATTTGATTCTTAAAAACCTTTGTTGAGAGAACATCAAATAATGTATAAGAAATTTAATAGAAACTAAACAAAATTAATATTATCAGCAAATCAGCTAATTCCTGAAGTCAAATAGTATTGAATAAACCATAGCATGTGTTTATTTCCATACATGCATAAAATTGCAAAAAATATTAAAAATTTTAGAACATTGTTATTGTAAAAGTTTTCATTGTCATCAGAACAATATTTGTTAATATATATCCATATAAAAAGAACCAATATCATATTATATATATATTAATAATTTCAAGTAAGAAGTTTCTTTATCTTTAGCAGAAATGAAATCCAGAATTTTGATGAAAAATCTGTAGGAAATATTTTAAAAACAGATTCCTTTTCTTACATTATTAATAGCAATAAATTGCAGAAGAACCAAATGGAAAAAAACTTTTTAGAATTGCTACAATTAAAATGTGACAATAACATTAAAAAAAACAATTTAATTCACAGAGCAAAAAATTGCTTAGCTAAAGAGAAATGAACAAACCTGAATTTTAAAAATAGCAATATATATACACAATTATTGTTGTAAATACAAACAGATATTGATTATCTAATCAACAACATACATGCAAAATAAAAATAAAAAATTATTGAATTCATATTTATAATATAAAACTGATAATACATGTGTCTATCTGTCCTTAAATCCTTCTATTAAAGAATGAACAGTAGCAACATGAAATTGGCATATTCTATTTTGGGTTTCATTTTTTGATTAATCACACTATTTTCAATTTTACAAATTAATTTTTACAATTGACATATGTAGCAAAAAGAAACATTTTTTTTGGTCCAGTTTTTCTGCCAATGATTTTTAAGATAATCATCACATGAAAATATTTTATATTTCATTTAAGAAAGCAAATAATTTTCTTCTACTGGCATTAGTTTAATTACTAAGCAATATGTTGTTAAATTTGTAGAAGACTTTTAAATTACTCTAATTAATGTTGTATGGTCAATCTATGTTACAATTTTCCATTTTTTCATATGGAAGCAAGATGAAATAGGGAGAAATAACATAAGCTCTATGTGGTGGTTTTTCAAAATAAAAATATTAAAAAATACAGTGCAATATTTCTGGTTATAGCAATAAAAACCATAATATGAATGAAATTCTGTTATATTCACAATAATAATGGGTAGTGAAAATGAAATATTACTAGATTCCTACAAGAGGATTCAAAAAGAAATTTTACAGCTATATGAAAGATCAGATGACAGAGAAAGTAACCAAAAATCAGGAAAGATGCTGCAGTGAAAAATTGTTTTATAAATTTTAAAATATTATATCACACACACTTAGAAAAATATTTTTATCTGCATCAATACTAGGTATATATCAGATAGAATACTTTTAAAATTCGTTTAAAGTCATCTAAGTAGAGACATTAAAAAATCTGGATAATTAATTATTTCTTTTAAAGTCAATTTTGGGATTTTTTTCCCTTTTTGCAGTAGATATGTATTTAATCAAATTTTCATGAATACATAGAAAAGATAGAACTAAAATTTACTTAATCTCAAATGAAAGAAAATAATAAATCTAACACTATTTTCAATAGATAACAAAAGTTTTCTTACATTGTGAAACTATTTAAAAAGTAATATAAGATGTTATAACAGAAGTTGTTTTTCCATCGAACTTACCATTCCATGCTATGATTGACTCAGCACTTGGAAGTATAGGAGGACTTCGAGTTTGCAGAAAAAAAATTATCATCAAAGATATGGTGTAGGAATTAAACATCAAACCTTTTCCAATTATATCAAGATGTTTTGCCCAATAACGTATAGTCATCATTAATGGGGCCACACGATTGTCCAGTTTATGGTATAGATATAACAGCTTTGTGTTCGCAAATGCTACCCTATTGAAAAATATTTGAAGTTAAAATATAAAGAAAAAAATAGTCATTCATAATTCAATGTTCAAAAGTCAAATGGAAGAATTAAACATTATTCAATAAATTTAAATATCATTTGAATGACCTTTCTAGAGAGAGAACTTTTATTATGGGCCAAAAATCATTAATATTTCTGAAACTTATGGCAACTGGATAGAATACACATGACTCTTTATTTATTTTTAAATTTAAATACAAAATTTTTATAAGTTCAATGAGAAAGAATAAATAAACTAACATTTTTTTAAAGATCCTCATTTTTTTCCAACTCTTTTGAGATTCAAAGATACCTAATACAATAATAAATTATATAAGAAATTTTCAGAATAATCAAAAAATTTCAAATTTTATCATTTAAATTTATAGTAATAAACATTTGTAACTATTTTAATAGAATTTACACAACTTATTGCTTAGAAAAATTAGATTACAATGTTTAAGATATTTCTTGACAAGTTTCGATATTTTTCATAAAATTTATAAATTTTACAAGTAGAACACAAATTTTTAAATGCCTTAATGATGAATTAATTTAGCACAGTGGTGAATTAATTTAGATAAGAGAGCTTCATATAAACCTAATACACAGTTTTATAATAGTATTTTAAAAACAAGTAAGACAAATTGAGATAATACAGACAATTTGCTTTTAATTTATTAATTATTTAAAATACAAAAGAATCTTAAGGAGTTTTAACTGATACTGAACAATTTAGAGGGGTTCTTAGGCAATTAAAAGTACATTTTAGAATTTACTAGTTCAAATTTTTTTGTTATCATCTACAGAAATTGCAATATGCAAAATCTGCTGGTCTTGTTCATGATCAATTGACAACAGCTTAATAAATATTAATGAAAATTAAGTGGACTAGAATGTATACATATAATACTGTAGTCAGAAATCACGATTGAATGCCATTTAAAAATTAATATACATTATCACATGAAACATAGTGATTATTAAGGTGACATAATGAAATACCTGCACCTTACAAGATTATCATTGGATTTTTTTAAAAAAAATTAGTATGTGCACAATGAAGCTTTGTAATATGATGTGCCAATACAAATAAATATTGCTCAGCAAATTTTATGAAAATTTACAATACATCATTTGCTTCCTTAGATTTAACCTTCTTTATTTGCATTTCATCTTGATTCTCAATTCCTCATTAGCATCTTTATTCTTTTCTAGTACATATCAAATTATTTTCGTTTTCAAGGCCTAAATTTCAGGTAGAAAAGAATTATCTAAAGGTAGAAAGTGTGATAGGTAGGTGTAGAAAGGTAGTGTGGTAGAAAAGAATTATCTAAAATCACTCAGATCTAAATCTTCTCTTCACAAGACAATCTCTTAGGCCTAAATTTCAGATTTAAATTTATATTATTAACAGTGTTATTAGTTTGACATTGCAAGTTTATTTATACTGATTATGAGATATTTTATAATGTGTACAATGTAAATTAAATGGAGTATTGTAAATGATTAAATTAGTGCATTTTGCTTCATAAAAAAATAATTCTCACTTACTTATTTTTAAAAGTTAGGTCACATTTTAATCCAAATTTATCATGATGGAATCTGACAAGTGGTACATGTGCATTTATAAATATGGGTGCATCTTCAGATTCTCTGTAATATTCCAACAGCACATTATGAATGAAAAGAAGTTGCTCTTTAGGAGGTAATTCAGAGATTTGTTGAGGAGTGATTTTTCCACTAGTAACTTCACTAACTAGAGGTACATCTGGTGGTTCTAAATAAAAATTCTAAAAAAAAAAGGAATTTTTAAAAATTATATGAAGAAATTAAAAGTTTATTTAAAAAACAGAATACAATACCAATGAAACAAAATGAACTGTATTGAAGAAATATATAAAAACTACAAAAGTTTATAAAAAATATAATTTTTACAAGGTATATTTAAGGTGTCTGACATTTTTAAATATAGAATAAAATAAAGATGTAGAAATGCATGGTTAAAAAAAGTAAATTCTTTGCATGGTATAGAATTTGTCCTGCTAATTAAAACATTATGTTCCTAATTATTTTTTGTCAGACAAAACTATGAGTTGCATAAAAAAATAGCCTTTTGTTTACTTCAAAGTAGGACATTACCTAAACGAAAACAATTTCTTACCCATTTAAGCTTTGGTATTCAGCAGTAAATAATTCCTTAAATTAACAATGCAATAGGAAAAAGTATAACACATAGGTAGTTAAGAAAAGGAATAATAAAAATAAATATTTGAATAAAATATCAAAACCAAATGTCAAATTGTCATTACTGTATTAATTTAATAAGAAAGCATAAAAACACCATGATCAATTTGAATAGCAAAAATTGTTAAACAAACGGCATTAGAGTAAATTAACTAGAGTAACAAAATGGAATGAATCAATGAAACTATATTATTTTTAACAGCTTGAAGAAAAATGTGACAATAAATTTTAAAAAAGATATTTATCTTTAAAAAGTAAAAAGCAATTATATCTTTAAAAAATAAAATATGCAGGTTTTTTTGTAAATTCACAAAGCTTTTCAGATTAAAAAAAATTAATGATACTAAAGCACAGAATAGAAAAAGAATACATATTTAATAAAAATGAAGATTGAGTGATTTAACATTTCCTATAGAGAATTTTATGAATTAATATTCTTTATTACAACAAAATTAGAAGAATTCATATAAATATTGAAAATAAGTTAAAACTATAAACAAAATTTTAGCAAAAGAAATATAAAAATGCAAGCACATGGATCTACTAAACAGTAGCTTTGCTGTAATGACATTCTTTAAATAGCTTAAGACAATACTGAAGAGTATTTATTTTTGTATCATGTAAAAGCAGCAAGAAATTAATTAAAAGACCATGTTTTGGAATGCTCTAGTATTCTAAATAAAAGATAAGCTTTTATACTAATAAAAGCTAATAATATAATAATAATAAATAAAAATTTTCTGGAATAACACAAATACCATTAGAGACAGATCTACCATCCCACCTCCCAAAAATACATATAGTAAAACAGATCCCTTTAAGCAAAATGTCTTGAAATTTTGATTCCCCCCCTCCAGTATTTGTGAATTAATTGCACACCATTGGCAAACTTTTGATTTAACTGCATTCCATTGTGAATTTTAGGCTTAACTTCATGTGACTGGTGAACATAATCAATAGACTGACATGTTGCCTTTGGCAATTACTCGCTAACATATGGTAAAGAACAAGTACCAGTTTTTCAAGTACATGGGCAATGAGCACAAAAATTTGTAAAATGATTCATTGAAATTTTGAAGGATTTTTTCACAGATATTATAAACTGTAAATAAATTAACATCATATAGCTAAAATAAATATAGAATCAATAACATGGCTTTTAAAATTTTGTTTTGTCTCTCAAACCTTTTTCAATTAAAAGGCCATTTTATAATTCCCAAGTAATAAATAAAATATATGAAAAACATATATAAATTAAATATATGAAGGAAGAAGAAAATTCATGAATGGATATTAATAAAAGACAAAAAGAGAAAACCAGAAATTTCAACCACACATTTGGCAAATTTCAATCAATTGGTTCAACATATAATTATTATCGTTTCTTTTAGTATCCAAAGACTACCGATTTTTGATGATTCTATTTCGCAAAGGGGCAAGATCTGCAAGAATGAGTGATTTCCACTTCTACGAACTTGATTAAAGCTTCATTAGATACTTTTTCTTTTCAGTTTTCTTCCATACATGTATATGAGTACCATGTTGCTTCTTATTGTACTATTTTAATTCAAAATTGCATATTGATTGGTTACATGGGTAACTGAAATGGCAAAAGAGTGTTCAGAACTATCACGATAAATATTTTAGATAATATCATAAAATGTGACCAAGATTATCTACTTTTTTTAATTTCAAAATGTAACATAAAATTAAATAACAAAAAAAAGTATTTTAACATTAAAAAAACTATTATTTTAACAAAAGCAAATTACCAAATTTTAAGAACAGAAATTTTCCATTTATTCATCATAATTTAGGCCCCTTAGAGTAAATCAAAATTGCTCTAAAGTATTTTATTGTGAATTAGTATTTTTACATACAATATTACAAGATATTTGCAGTTTATACATCTCCCAATTTCGCAGATAATTCATATTATGCTCATTGTTAAGAGTAAACATATCCTTCTTTTATCTTTTTTTCACTTCTATTTTGACTAAATAAACATATATTGATGCATGCATTTGCATGACACATTAATGGAGGATTTTCAAGTTTGAGAATGAACAGTAATAATTTTGTTTTTTCAAACATTAAACATTTTAATAGTAGCATTGATCTTCAATAGTAAATGATATATACATCATACAGAAATAACACATTAAAAATTTTAATAAGTATTTTAATTGAAAGCTTAACAAAACTATAACTAAAATGAATAATGGTACTAAATGACAGAAAATTAACTGAGATAATTATTAAAAGTTATATTTCAAGTATTTAAACTGTGTAATTATTATGTTGATAAATAATAATAATTGCACATCATTATTATTTAAATGCTGGAATTAGTACTTCAAAAGAAAAAAAAATTGTAAAATTTGATCAATAATTTTATTAAAAAATAAAAAGGAATTACATTTCTAAATCATAATACAAAAATACCAAATATTTAATTGAATCAGAAATGCATTAAATATAAAATACTAGCGAAAAACTATTTTAAATATTAAAATGATTTAAGATGCATTTCCTAATAAGTTATTGTTTTAACTCATTAAAAAATTGCATAATTTCTATAAAATATCCCTTGGCACAAAATGTCTTGACATTTTTGTGTTTTTCAATTGTTTGATTAAATTACCACAATAGTTTAAACAATTTGATTAAACTATTAATGATGCAGTTATTTTATAAACCACTATTAGAAGCTAATCTTTAAAATATTACAGATTTTCAGAAGACTTGCCATGGAAATCAACATAGAGTTATCAGGAAGATCATCTTTAAGAATTTTGGACAGGGAAATATTTTTATTAAAGAAAAATAAATTAATAAATCACCTGTTTTTGAAAAAAAACACACAAAAACAGTCGAATGTAAAACCTGTTCCAATCTAAAGTATATTTGAAATAGCAAAATTTATGATGAATTATGTTTTCAAAAAGTAAACACATGTCATGATTGAATCCCTTCATAAAAATAATAATATCACATCCTCTTATATTTTCAGAGCAAGAATAATTTGTTTTCTTTCATTTAAAAAACAATGACACAAGATATGAACAAGAAGACAATTATTCAACTTTATCTGAAAAAAAAATTATGCATTACAAACACAGATAGTAAAACGAAAAATGAGTTAATTAAGTAGGAAAAAAGAGGAAATATGAAAATGAAATTGCATGCAAAATCCACATTTTGTGTTCATTAAAATTTTATATAAAAAATTGTTTAAATAAATGTCTTACCTTTTCTTTTCCTTCAGCAGGAGTTTCAAAGCTTAAATCTATATCACAACCTTTAAACCCAAATCCATTCACGGTTGAGCCAAAAATTTGGATTTTGAAATCAATGAAAAAAGGTTTAAACAACAATTCAAGCATTCTACAGAATTTTATTCGATTTCTTACATCATCTTGACAAAGACTTAATGTAGAAGCCAATGTTACCATTTGTTCAGAAATCTATGGAGGAAAAATAAGAGAAAATTCATTAATCTAGTATTTTTAATATGTAACATTTTAATATAATTTTTATATTTCAAGTCTAAATATTAAAATTTAACCATTTTCTTTCCTACATATTTAGAATTTCCTATTTTTGCCTTCATATACTTAAAGTAGTAGCTTAATTTAAGAAAGATTAATATAAACAGAAGAGGTTTTTTTTTTTTTTTTTTTTTTAACTGTGGGTTTGTAAATAACTTTTTTAGAAGAAAAAAAGTAATAAATAAAATAATAAAAAAATTAAATTAAATAAAAATGAAAACATTTAATTAATTTATAATTTATTTTTATCTTTCTTTAAATTTCTAAACATAATGTTCTCATCAGAAGCATAAAAGAAAACAAAGTTAAATTTCTAAATTATACAAAATAATATATTAAAATAAAATAAACAAACAGTGCATAAAAGGAACTGAATTAGCAAATGTTTTACATGATGCACAATATTCATATATACAATAAAGCATTTTTTAAATGCCTTTTATCTACATGTAGCTTATAATTATAAATTATTTTATCACAGTTCTGAGTCATTTGTAAACAGTAGACTGATAAAGTATTTCAAGCATGTAATACTAAACTTTAGTTATATATCTTTTCCTTTACTTGTAAAATTCTCAAATTTTCTATCTTAATCATTATTTTTTTAAGGGAAAAAATAATTTATCAGAAAGCAAAAGAAATATCATCAATGCCAATAAAACAAAATGTGGAAAAGTATTTGAATAGTAAAATTTACAAAGTAAAGATATCATGAACTTCAGTGAAAATGTACAAATTTATTTTATTTATTAGAAAACCAGAGAAAAGATATTCATTGCACTTAATTGAATTCATAATACTTTACTAAATAATTTTAATGAAATGTTTAGTTTTATAAATATAAATTGTATCCAATAAGAAATGTATACAAAGCATGCAAGATATTCTATAAAAGTATAATATTTGTCTAAATTTATAAATGTTCATTTTTATAAATATTTTATCTTATTTAATTATTTTAACACTATGTAGCAATACACCAGTATCATCCTCCAAGCTTTAAAATTACTTTTAGAGAAATTTGCATCAGTAATATTAAATTTATAACAGTCAAAATAGCTTATTAAAATTGTGATTATATGTCTTTTTACTTATATATCAGTTCTTTCAAAAAAATTTAGACAGAGTTTCAATGCATATGCACATATTACTTTTATTCCATAACATTTCACACTGTTTTACGAATAATAGATAGAATCAGTTCACATGTAATATATACTTACATTATATAGTTTAACTAATTATTTCATCAAATGATGATATACCCAGATTAAAAAACATGGGCTAACAAACATGAAAAATTATTTTCTTTAAGTTAATTTATTTTTTAAATATGGTAATTTTAATAAGATTTTGTGGAAATACAAAATATTTCAACTATTAAATGTAACAATAATTTTTTTAATTAAATAAATAAAATTTAAAAAAGAACTTTTTTTTGCTGATTGATAATTTTTTTATTATTAATATTTACTTCTACCCATTTATTATTAAACAATTCATTGAGCTGTTGGCTAATGTTTGAAATTATTACCAATTGATTTCTTCTGTTAATTTATGAAATAGTTATATATCTTGTAAAATAACTGAATTCACTTTATAGCAATAACATTATATATATATAATGTATTTTTGAAAAGTAGAAGGCAGGTTTGAAGACATAGACAAGACGTTGTATTTTTAATTTTGTTTTATTCTCTCTCGAGAGGCAAGCATGATTATTTACAAGGTGCAGTGCAGCACAAAGGAAGAAGTAAGAAAGAGGGACAAAACAAATGATCACTAGTCTTATATAAAATGGGATTTCTGGCCATGCGCCAATTCAATACACGCGGTAACCTTTGAGAAGGGCAACATGAAGTATCACTTTCACTCGATACGTAGATTGATGGCGCAGTACTTTTTACATAGCTACAGTTGAATTAATTAAACCGAAAGTGGAAGTGGATCAAGAAATAAGAGAATGAAATTACTATGGGCTAAATTAAGATAAACTTTGGAAATTAATTTGGTTTAAATTAAGTTTAAAATATCATTACACACACACACACATATGATATTTCATAAGAGTGTTTGCTTTTTTTTACAATTTCAGAACTATAACTACTACACTGAGAAGCAATAAGAAAAATCAAGAGAAATTTAAATTAAGCCAGCAAATGATTTATATATATATATTGATTTAAATTTTATATGTATATATATAATTTAATTTTAAAAATTCCTACATATACTTCTTTTAATAAAAGGATTTTTTCAAATTGCATGATTTTTGAGAATTAGAACTGAACAGATACGATTTGGCTCAATGACACCATAGTTTGAAACTATGAAATTTACACATTATTATGAAACCCATTATTTAAAAAAAATATCAGAGAATGTACTCAATACCATATTCTCTACATTTTTAATAAATATATTAATGTGATAAAGAAATTATTTCAGGAATTTTCATTCTATTCCATTTTTTTAATTGCTGAATACTAAGAAATGCAGTTTGAGTTTCTTGTCCCAATCAAAGTTTATGACAAATTTCAAAATATTTAAGTATCTACAACCATATTCATTTTATTACAATTAGTTTTTAAAATTTTCTTTATAATTCATCTGCTGAAATTAAATGAAATATAAATTGGTTTTAACAAATGCTTATTACATAAGATATGATGCAATAAAATCGAAATACAAAACATTAGCATGATTTTTTTCATTTGTGCTTCTTAGTGGTAACTTTTAAATTTACAGTAGCTCTTTATAAATTGTAAAATTCAGAAAAAATGCCAGTTAAAAGAAATGTTATATTCTAAAAGGAAAGAGAAATTGCATCTGGTTAGCATGCATTTCATCGAAAGAAATTATGACTGTATTTAATTCTGGTAATCCAAAATAATAATAAATGAAATATTCAAAATAAACATAGAAACCAAGAAAGAATATTATATATACAACATTTTTTTTCATGCAACACAAGTATTTTAGCATTTCAGTAGTAAAAAAACTCTATACTTCAACATAATACCAATACTTTAGCCATTAACTCAATTAACAATATACTTCAACTAAATAGTATTTATGATTTTTTATACCTACTATGGCAAATAAATGGAGTAGTTTTTATTCAGAAGATAAGAAATCTAAGTATCTGGTGAGAAAGTAACCGTTAACGATTTTCTTGTATCAATTGTATCACTTTGAATTTTTCTTTAAAGCCAAGCAATTGAAAAAAAAAAAAATCTCACGGCATTGTAAAATATTTCAGCCAATGAAGTTATTGAAATTACACCACAAATTGTGATAGCAAAAATATTGAGGCTATATTGATATTCCGTAGATTGTCTTATTACCAAGACTGTGTTAGCAATTACTTGGTTCTAAGTGTAGGTGTGCAGGACCAGATTAAAATCTCAAGAGGCCATTATGCAATATAATTTTCAAGTCCTCTCCCTCCACAAATTCTAAAAAATACTTTTTTTATTGATCATAAATTAAACTCTATCAAAGAAATAATTTTTAAATAATAAAAATTAAATAATAAAATAACAAATTTTAAAATGTTTTAATAGTATATATAAAAAAGAAAAAGTTTAGACAATTTTTTTTAATCAACATAAGTATCCAAACACAGCTTTTGCTGTTACTGTTGGCATGAATAAAGCAGCCAACTGCAAAAGATTTCAGTGATCTGGGAATCAATTAGCAAACACAAAGAAAGATTCCAAAAATAACAATTCAACAATGACATAATTTTAATTTCCATAAAATTTGAAAGAAAAAAATGCATAGACTTAGAAATTATGAACTTAACTCTAAGAAATGGAAAGAAATAAAATTATCTTGAACATATTACTACATAAATAAATAAAAAGCTATAGTACCCCAAGACAAAAGCTCATTTATTAATCTCATTTTGTATCTTGAAATGCACTAAAGAAAAAGAGCGCAAGAATTAGATTTTAATCAAAATGAGAATAGAATATAAAACACAAGGCTTAAAACTTACGGTTTTACATCCGTATAAGGCAGTAATAAGGTCTTCGTGAGGAACAGGCTTATCAAAAGACATATCTTCAAATTTGTAATGTTGATGGTGGATGGATGAATTATTTTTTGAAACGTCTTCATCTTTCACAGCAGAAAGATCCGTTTGTAGGCCAGCAGAGGAGCAAATCTAGTAAAATTATATAAAATTGGATTGCTATACATTTACAATATCTTGATATTTAAAATTTTAACATATATAACATACTGCTGCATATAATTTAAAAAAAACACACATAGTTTGCTTAATTAATATTACAGATATTTAAAATGATTATTTTAGATAAATTTTATTTTTATTTTATAAATAACTCAAGAAATGCAAATAATAATAATAACCCATTCATTAAATATTTTTTAAAAAGATCTCAGTACTATTGCATATAATTTCAATGAATAAAATATCATTACGATTTAATGAAACCCCAAGAGATTTAATAAACTTTAGATTAGTAAGTCTCTAAGTAAATGAAAACAAATATTCAGAATTAAATTTTACTCAAATAATAACGCTCTTAAATCCTTTTAGATAAATTACATTCATTTTCAATATAAAAATATGGGGAAAAAGTCCCTCCCCCCCATAAATAAGTAAAAGAAAAAGGAGTCATTGATTATATTTAAAACATTCTATTTATGAATTCTTAAGATTTTATTTCAAAAACCAAATTGCACAAGCAATTCATTGATTGTGCAGTTCATTGATGTTAAAATATTTTAAACTATAAAATTAAATGTAATTAAAATACCACTTTAATTTTGTTTCAAAAGCAAAATATGAAATAAGTTAATATCATTTTCATCTTTCTCAATTTTTTAGACAAAAAATTCAAGAAAATATTTTACAAAGAGTAGAAAATATATACCAGTTAATATCTGATATATATAAATATATTTCTGCACATATCTTTAAAAAATTCATTCCATTATCTAGAAAGTGAAAACTTGAACATAGTTTACATAACATTCATATAAAATAAAAATCAAAAATAAGAATATGGATACTTGTTAAACAATGATAAATATATTTAAATATACCCCACATAATTTTCACACTTTTACCACAGTATGGAAGCTTATCAAATATTTCTCTGTCATATAATGTTGAACCATATCTCATTGAATTAGATTGAAAAAAATGTCAGAGAAACATTTGATCGTGATTTAAGCATTTGAAAATGTATATGTTTTTTTCATATTAATAAAATGTATGTTATAAAATTATTAAATAGCATATTCGAAAGGGCACATGAAACAAATTCATTACATTATATTTAAATATACATCCATTGAAGAGTAATCATTTTGCAATTCATGTGTGTTCAAGACCAGTACATTTTAAAAGAAACTACTACTGCTCCTTGTCCTTAGTTAAAAATCTATTAAAATTTTGAACCAACCTCTTTTGCTAAATCATTAATAACACTGAGATTTCAGAATGTTTCTTGTGATTTTAAATAAGAATTATCTTTATTTCAAGAACTGGTCTGAAATTCAAAAAGCTACTGTTGCAATTAAAATTGCTTTCTTTAAAATTTAATTTTTTTGGTAATTAAAATGTTTCTCAGAGGAGAGTCCTTAGAGGAGTTAAAAAGGGCATTAATTAGAAAAGAATTCTTTAGTCATGTTTTAATAGTCAGCATCATAACAAACAAATATTTTTTAAACTAGTAACTAGACACATTTAAAGCCAAATGCTATCAAAATAAAAAACATTTTTAATTATTAAATTGCATTTGCTATCCATTGAGTGTGCTATAAAATTCCTAGTACCCAGACTTGGGTACTGAATCAGATTTGTTTTTAATAAATATAGTTCATGCATAATTCAAAATGCTTTTTTAATGGATTAAAAATAACTCATATTACTTAATACATCATTTAAGTATTTATATTCCATTGATTAATTTTCTAGCACTTGTGGACATTTAAAACTCCCAGATTTATTGCCAATCAAATGAGAAATATCACCAAGATGGTTTCATTATTAAGGAGCATGGAGATTTTGATATAATTTGAAAAATGTCATGTAAACCAACAATTATAAATTCCTTTTTCTAACAATTATCTTTTTTAAAAGAAAACAATGGCTGTACAATTAGTCATTTTAAGTAAATCATGTTTGAAAATTCTTCATAGCATTTATTCCTGCAAGAGTGCTGACATGGAAAATACATTAGCTCTCAATTTATGCATTATTTTAGAAATGTAATCACACCATTGGCAGTTTTAAATTGACTTCTCCTTTCTTTTTATTCCCTTATGTTCCTTTCATTCTACTTTCTTGGATTCAAAAATTATTTTATTCTTTTTCAGTTTTTATAATTTCCAAAGCATTAACTTGAATAATGTCAAATAAATTAAATAAATTTAAAGTAAATTTATATTCATGTTCTTCCTGTATATTAGATCTACGATACACATTCTATACATACATATACACATTCTATACATATATATTTGAAGATTGAATATTTCAAAAAGAGTACAGTCTCATGATTTTTTACTTAATGAGGTATCAAACTTGCAGGAACCCTTGCATCCTCTTACAAAATGAGACACTCGCAGCTACTGGCATTTTCACTTCAGTAGGGTTTACATTCAGCCAACTACAATCCAACCTATCATACCATGGATGCAGAAATTGTAGAATATCAAGCCCTTGTTTTATCGAGACAAGAACTTTCTATTGTTTGCTCTCTGAACAGATGCACAATTTTTCTTTCGCGCATGTGTGACTTACAGAAATCTTATAACTAGAGAGAGAGTAAATCAACTTTTAGATTAGTTTAACATCCTGTGAGTCAAAAAATGCTACCAATAATATTTGTCAATTACATGGAAGCTAGTATCCTTCTATTTGTTAACCTCAGTGCAAATTAAATATTTTGATAACTTCTTCACAAATTAGAAGTCACAATTGCACGCAGAGTTGTCTAAAACAGTGACTGAAGAAAGCTAACAGTTAGAGTTTGCCAGAATGTGGGTACGAATAAATAAGCAAATTGCTGCCTGCATCCACAGGCTTTCCACTTCTTCAATTAATACGATACATAGCGATATTCTTCAATTAATGAGTTTTCTATTGTTTCGAACAATTTGTCAAATATTAGCAAAAAATGTGCATTATGATTTCTAGTTTTAAGTAAAATAGAAGAATTTCAACACTATTCTGCATATGATGTTGATTTTAAATCTGAAAAGTCATCACACTGATAAATGCATTGGTAAAACTAAAGACCACGGTATAGATCTTTAACCAATCTCTACAACTATTTTATATATTTCTTATAAACAGAAGAGCACCAAATGCCCTATTTAAAAACAAAAAATCTTAAATAACTAGTAAAAATCTTACTTTCATGCTTAGCGATGACTGCACTCTTAAGAATTTTTTCTTTTCTGCTCTCAAGAATGTGTAAGTTCTAAGATGACTTTTGTTTCCAAAAGCATGAGGTACAAGCTTTGAATATTTTCTTGTCAAGGAACACAAACATTTTTGCATATTCATTTTGAAATTATACTGCAAATATCAATTAGTAAGTATCCACAAAAAATACACAAGATCACATTTTTAGAAATGGAGCTGATTGATTGTTTTCTTTTTGCAGGTAATTCAGGAGGCTGGATTTCTCAGCATTGCTTCTAAACTCAAAAGATCGGTCTAATCGCATCCGCATAAAGAATAATGCATCTCGAAACTAAAAAACTACAATAAATTATAAGTGCAAACTTCTTGCACATATTATTATAATGCAATTGAATATTTGCGTTGATGGTGTTCCTTGAGTAATTACTTGAAAAAACACTTCTATCAGTGTCATAAAAATTATTAAAAAAAATAATAATAAATCTGAAAGTTAGAATTAAACGCTCTAAAGCGTGAGCGAAATATAGAGTAAATTGCAATCGCAATCGCCTTTATATTTCTGAATTTTTTTGCGTACTAATTGATGCGTAATAATGTGATTTGGTTTCTTTCTCTTGCTGTTTTCAGTGGTAACGGTTCTTTTATTTCACTTTTGGCATCCATTCGGAAAAGTAATTCGATGCATAATTATTCATCTGATACAAAGATTTGTTTATTGCTCTGAAAAATAAACATGCATCATTGTTTTAAGGCGAATTTCAGTGTTGCTTTACAACGGGGCGTTAATACAACTAAACTAAACTAAACTTAAGTCAATTTTTTTTTGAAAAATTAATCTACATCTTTTTACCATTCTGTAGGCGT
>JAPMOR010035896.1:18223-50768 GCA_026543865.1 Argiope aurantia
TATATATATGGTTTAAGTTGAATTTTCCCGAAAAATTTATCTACATCTTCTTACTACTTTGTATATATTTTTAACAATCAAAATTAAAAAATAAGCAATGAATGGTGTCTTATTAGAACCATCTGAATGCAGAGGTTTAATACATATTAGAACTCAAATAATATTTTTAAATAAATTTTTCTTTTTTCTGCCTTTAGAAGAATCTTTTTTCAACATGTGATGATAACTGATCAGGTCAATTTCAGAAAACGGTTACAATTTTCAGAACATTCAGAGATATTCTTCAAATAAAGTATTTTTAATTAAGTATTGTAATACTTGTATGATTGTCGCATCGTCTTTGCATTATCGCATTTAAATTTCCGGAACATTAAAAAAAATCGACTTTACAGTCAGTTTAAGATTATTGTATAATCCGAAGTACAGACAAGAAAACTAAATGATATCATATGTTGCTGCTAAATTTCGAATCGTTTGTTAGATAAAACAATGATAATTTTAATTATTACTAACACTATGTGCTATCTACACAAGCTATATACAAGCGTAGTGAGACAGAAAAAAAACGTCACTCTTTGCGTTGCATTGATGAATGTTAACTATATATGATAATATACAAATATTTGTGAATTCGGATTTTATAAAGAGAGCCGAAATTACTTTTTTTTTCCAAAATCAGTAAAGACGAGGAGCCTTGTGCACTTCTCGCACCCCTTTCGACTACCTATTTAAGTATTTGAATAAAAAAAAATCTACATTTATGCAGCAATTTTCGATAATCCTCCACAATTTTATTATCACCTCTCTCTCTCTTTTTTTATATTATATATATATATATATATATATATATATATATATATATATATATACACCTTGGATGAGATCAGATTGAATGAAGAAAAGATAAAAGAAAATTGTAAGCCATGTTTTGTTGTATTATTTATAGTTTCAATTATGCTTTGAAAGCTGAAAGCCTTATGAGTACAAGATAACTATCGAGCGTTTTTTTTAATTTCGAGGGAGGGGGGGAAGGGGTCTAGCAGATCATATAGTAGGTGATGCAATAATGTTAAAATGCACTTGTTTCTAATTGTAGAACTATCTGAATATTTCAAAAATCTATCAAAGACAAGAATTGAAAATTTAGAAAAGGAAATAGGATATAAAATAAATTAATATTTATTGGAAACAAAAAAATGTAACTACTTTTGGAAAAAAATACCTGTATTTACATGAAAAAAATTTCATCCGATATTGCACCAAATTACCAATGAAATTTTCGAAATAAAAGAACCAATCATGAAAACTCTAGTAATGAAAGGAATCAAAATATACTCTATGTGTGCACAAAACGTAAAATTAAAGACACTTAGATAAAGCGATAAGTAGACTCGAAGAAATTTTCCCCAATAGTTAAGGATAGATTTCAATTAGCTGTTCGCTTGCTGGCTTCTTCGCTGGCTTGTTCTTTCTGGAATATACCTGTTAGTCAATGAGTAGAAAGTGAATTCATTCAATCTCTACCACTTAGAAAATCCATCTTTTCTTCCTCCAATTATTATTTGAATTGTTTCCTTTACAGTAACAATAAGTAACAAGCTCTAGCTCAAGACAAAAAAGACAATTTGCCGCATTTAAAAATTTTTTAATATACAATTTTTTAATTGAAATAAAAATCAAACCATTTTAAATTGCAATACGCGCACATAATTAGGCAGAAACATGCAACATAGCATAAAATTGATAGTAAAATAGTGCAATGCAGCAGAAATTAACTAAGAAATACCTGTCTCCGGACAAAATTTGTAACATGTACATTTGTCATGCTATTAAAAAGAAATGCATTCTTACATAATTAAGCAAAAACAACATCAGTTATGTTAAAGCCTGAAAAAAAAAAAAAAAAAAAACCTTTCTTTTTTACTTTTAACCCTGAAAAGTTTATTTTTTAATCGCATCAATTAAGTTAATCTGATCATCAATTTCCTACTCGATCATCAAAATGACCAAACTACTATTATGACTTTACATAGCAATTGAATATGAAAAACTCTTAATTGTAATTTAGAGAACAGGTATCCACAATTTGATCCGGTTAATGGTATAATTAGCCATAATTTTAAGGCAATACTGAGATTTTGAGCAAAATTTAACTTTATCATAAAGTTTAATATATTTCTTAAGTTTTCTTTTGTATCCCTTGTAGCACAAAATATTGCACAATAATGTATGACATCAATCAATTTTCGCAATATTGTATAATATTGTGAAATATTGATTAATATTACATAATATCGCACAATATTATACAATATTGTGCAACACGTTATGCTACCTGGGAAAATTGTAGATATTGAAAGATTTTTTACTCAAAAGACGAAACAGAAAATGCATCTTTATTTTTAAAAGCAAACACTTTTAGTTTCCCCCATTGTTTAAGGCTTTAACTTCATAACCCGATATATTTACATGTAAGGGTTTAATTTAATATCATTTTTTAAATCACACGCGTTTTGTTGCAACTATACAGCTACTTTTTGTCTCGCTTTTTATAATTTTATAAAAAAAATTAGCACTTAGCTTTCATATTTCTGAAATTAAAACTGACATCACTATAACACAAATAATAAAAATAAATATGTGCTTGCTTCATACATTTTATGGAATATACGTCGATTATATTGTTATATATAAAATTTGTGCTGAACTTATATAAAATGAGTATCCATTATAATTATGCACTAATAGCCAAATTTTGCATCATTACAGATGGGTATATAATATCAGATAGAAAATATTATCTAAATGGTAGAATGAAATTAAATACCTCCGTCCTGGCATAGGGGTAGCACGTCTTCCCTGTGATCTGGGCGCCCTGGGTTCCTGAGTCCCCGTTTGGGCATGGTTGTTCTTCCGTTGTCCTATCTGTGAGATGTGTTAATGTGCCTTCCTGTAAGAAGGGGTTGTGCAAGCATGATGCTTGAGTAACAAAGTCATACTCTTGGCCCTAGTTGGCGCTACTATAAAAACAAGTGACGCTCCCCTACCGGCTTAAAATCGCTGTCTACGTATAGCGGGCTTGTCCATGGTAAGTGCCATAAGAAACAACATCAACATGAAATTAAATTTAGTTTTTTTTAAAATAAATAAATATACTGCTGAAAATAATTTTGATCTATAAGTTTCGTAGATTTAAATTCATTATCTTTAAAAATTATTCTAAACACAGTAAGAAAGTCCCTATTTCTGTATTTTCTTTAGACGGTTCAAGGTCACGTTTCTACCTCGTTATTGGTTGTCTGCCTCGCAACGCTGAGACAGATAACAGTGTCACTCTTTTTCTTTTTTAAACAGCTTTTAAGGTATTCTGAAGGTAAGATATTCCAGAAACGTACTGGCGTGGAACAAAAACAAGCTTTGTCGAAACCATGGCAACGGAGAAGGAGAAAGAGTCAAGAGTAGGGAAAACAAGTGTCCTTGAAATTTCTACAGAAATTACACAGACTATAATTGGGTATTTAATATATCAAAATTTTTCTGCCATTTACAGCCAAAAGACAGCAACCTGAATTTTGACGTCCTAGGCAAATCTCCCGGTTGTCCGACCCAAAGCGAACTCCAATAATAGGAAAAGTCTTTTAAATGTTTCTAACTTTACTATAATTACTATAATGTGTAGAAACAAAATATAGATTACTCGAATATATTTCAGGTATCCTAATTTGAAAAGAGAGAGAGAGAGAGAGAGAGAGAGAGAGAGAGAGAGAGAGAGAGACTACTTTGTTTATAAAAGAGATGGCTAAGTGTAACTATTTGAATATTTCTGTATTTATTAATAAATTACAGAAATCACCAAGAAAACTTTTGCAATAAAGAAAAATTATTGGGAGTGGTTTTTAAAAAACTTTCTTTCATACTCTTTAAAAAAATGTTGTTCATCCTGCTACTTTGGATGCAATGACGAATCTTGGGCGAAGCTGTGATATCCATGATGCTTTGACACTGATATTGAGATTTTCAGAGTCTCTGATATAAGAATTGTGTGTTTTGTAATTCAGGGAAAAAAACCCCGGTATTAACATGGCTAATTAACTAATAATAACTAATGGCTAATAACTAATTTTTTTAAGCAGCTTATTTAATTTTTAGTTACGATAGTTACGAAAAATCGATATTTGCCTTAAATCTAACGCGCGATCTTTGAAATTTTTTATGACAGTTTTTTTTATATATCATGGGTTAGTACAAAAATACCAGAAAATCGAATATGTAGTTTGGACGTCCTTTTTTTCTGGCCAATTAAAATCTAAATTTGACCTAGAACTACGATTATAGTCACATTTATCATCTTATTCATTTAAGTATTTCGTTTTTGAATTATTGCTCTTACATGCATGCAACAGAACAGACCGACAAATCGCCAATCTTTTGGTTCAAAATCTGGTACGGATCTATAATTAATATGGCAAACAGGGATGGATCAATTTTTGATTTATCGAAAAAAATCGATATTTTTAAGAAATCGATTTTTTATGCCAGTTTTCAAAAAATACCGAGTTATCGAAATCATGACCATTAATAGTTCACAATGAATCGCAATAAAATAAATCGACATTCACCATTAATTTGTGTTTTCGATTTCGTTTTGATTATCGGTTAGCGATTGTTTTTGTTGCTCTTCATTCCTTTTCACTTTTATACATAATTTTTTTTAAAAATATTTCTATAAACACTGTCATGTTCTAGTACATAGAAATACTTGTTTTAAGTATGTCCTTTTGGAAAAAACTGTTTTCTGTTCCCTAACTGAACGATATCTTTATGGAAAAATAATTGTGGTTATCAGAAGGTTATTGACTGACCTTTGTTTAGACGCAAAATATTCAACTTCAGAACTAAAAGCAAAATGGATTAATTCAGATTAACTTCACAATTTTATTCGCAGCTCTCATTTTCACGCCTAAGTGCACTCGCATAAAAAAAAGAAATCCTTTTATACTTCCGCTTTCGCCTGACGCTCACGATAAATCGCGATGCATTAAATCGATATTCACAATTAATTTACATCTTCGATTTCGTTTTGGTTACTGGTTAGTGTTTATTTTTGTTGCTCTTTATTCTTATTGACCTTCATACATAATTTTTGTTAGTATTTCTATAAATACTGTCGCAAAATACTTCTTTTAAAAGCATGTCATTTTGGAATAAATTTACCTCCATAATATTTGCTATTAATGTTTTACTTATTTCGGAATTACTATTTTTCGCCCCTTTTTGAGTTTTGAAATAGTAAATTGAATGATTACTTTTAGTTATGTAACATATCTATTGCAAAAATTCTAGTGCATATTTAATTTAAATATGTGAATAATACTAGTAAATTAAAAATAAAACTTTATGTAATTTATATATAAAATTAATTTTCAAGGCATCAGATTTTGAATTCATGATTTATTAAAACTATTTAATTTTACTTGCTAAAGGCGTCATTATGTCGTTTTACTTTTTATTTTTACTGAAGAATGAAAGAAACTGAAGTTTTTTGTAAGTCAGCAGTAAAAAGAATAAAAATATAAAAATTATTATATTGAAAAAAAGCAGTTTTTAAAATTATAACACGCAAAAAATTGCTTTGGCATTGACACACTTTATTAAAGGAGTTTTAATACAATTATTTTGTAACTATTTTTATTTAAAAGAAAGTAAATATTTTTTATTATATAAATTGAAACTTCCTTTTATTTAGAGTCGTTCTGATCATATAACAGCTATAAATAAATAATGATATCACGATATAATAAAAAAAATATTGATATGTGTTGGACAATATATCGCAATTATGAAATTCGATCATCGCCCAGCTCTAATGGCAAACCTGTGTATCAAATATAATTTATCTTGCTCTTTACATATTGTGATTATTGAGTTCACTTGTACTCGGACAATCGGACAGATATACTTTCAGTGAATGAATTTCGTTCGAAATTTGATAAAAATCTACAAATTCGTTTAAGACTACATATTAAATTTCATTCTTCTAGCTCAAAACTTATTGGAGCTATCATTTTCAAAGGTAGGCAAAATGTCAAAAATGCTTTCTTCGGTTTCAGGGCGGTTGGAAACTTTGAGATTTTAATAAATCTCATATGTGAATTTTTGACGATTAAAGTGCTTTTACTTTCCATTAGACTTCTTAAAAGACAAAGATCGAAAATGAATTTAGACCAAATAAAAATGTATAAGTGCAAGTGTTTTAGGAATAAGTCAAATTTCTGATTCATTAAAAATTTTCATTAAGTTACAAAACATAAAAAAATAGTTACATTTTATATAACTATTTTTTTAAAAATCATTTGTTAGCTATATCTCTTCAAATTGCCACGTCCTAATTAAATATATAGTAAAACATAAACGTAAATAAAGAATTATTGGTGAAATTAACGTTAAATTTAAACTTAACTGAACTAAACTAAATTAAACTGAATTAAATATTTCTGAACATGAATCAATGGTTTTAACTCAATTGTGGCTCTCCTTCTTCTTTTTCAAATAAAAATGCTTGTAAATATACCTTTTAAAGTTATTGAACTTGACAAAGTAAAAATATCCACATAATAATATGGAACCGTTATGGTCAATATCATAACATATCAGTTTCCAAGCGCAAAAAACTTATTGTAGGAAAGGAAAAAGGAACATTTTTATTATATTATGAGGTATTTATTATTTCTAACTATCCTAAATAAGAGATAATACTTTTTAAATCATGTAGAATTTCATATTATTTTATTTACTTTTGAAAAATTTACGCAAATATAATCAAAAAATATTTCAAGCGTTTTAACTTTTTGAAAAACAATATTGCATTCATTTTCATACGTTTCTATAACTTATACAATGTTATGTTTTCCGTTGATGCAACGAAAACATATTACATATATTATATTACACAAATATAGTAATTATCATTAAATTACATATTGTTTTGCAAGTGGTCGATGCCCTATAAATTAATGTGAAACTTCGGTGGATTCATTATTTCCCATTCAAATTTTAATTTTTAAAAGTTGTATCGATCCTTCATATTTAAGAATGAAATGCAAGAATCCAATCTGAAGAGTCAGCTAAAGTGTTCAGTTCAGCCAAAAATATTATTTGCAAAACTCAAATATTAGTGTTAATTAGCAGTTAATATTTGCGAAGTTGGCTGAAATATTTTAAGTTTCATCTCATGACGTTAGGCACTGCGGAAATTGAAAACGAAGTTGAGCTAAAACAAATATTATAAGAAAAAAAAAACGATGGTGTATTAAAAATATACAAATTTATGCATAATGAACTAATAGAAATAGAAAGAAACTAATAGAAAAAAATTATCTTTACTTTTTAAAATTTTTTTTCATAAAATTATATTTAATTTTTACTATAAATTATACAAATAAAAAATTTAGGTTTATTTGAATTTGCATACACTTCTATGGGTATAAAATCTTCTGAAAACGAATTTTTGGTATAATTTCTTTTTTCTCTTCGAGAGTATTATGGTTTTTTAAGAAACAAAACTAATACTTTTAGTTATTTCTTACTCTTTTCGTGAGAAATTTAGAAAGTCTTTTTTCAATCTTAAAAATGTAAAAGATTTCTGCAAAATCTTCATAAATTTATGGAAATAAAACAAAAAATAATTATTTAAAGACTATTGAATTAATTATTAAAGACAAAACAGTATTATTTGAAGACTAGTATTGTCATTATCAGATTAATATTGCTTTTTTTATTCGATTATTTAGCTACCTATCATATTGAAATTTGAATTTTTAAAAAATATACTCCACATTTTAACATAGAAAGAAAAGTATTTCGTATAATTAAAATACAGAATAAATAAATTATTATTTGTTAGAAAATGAGAATTAAGAGATGATCAATTATTTGAAATGCTGATTGTTGATTTAATTATGTTAAATTTTCTAAAATTTAATTATGAAAGCAGTTTATTTCCTGTTGAAATTTCGCCATATTTCTTTATTACTATAAATGTATCAACATGGAAATTAAAATTAAATAAACAAGAAAACGAATTAATTGATAATTATATTTGATTAGGAATACTTACACATAAGGTTTTTTTAAAAATTTATATTAAATATTACACTGCATTTAGGAAATACTAAAGAATAAGTTAACTATGGTGTGACAATGGTTTTAAATGAAATAAAATTGAATAATTTCGTAAATCTTCAAATTTATAAAAATATTCTTTTGAAACTATCGCATTATAATACATAAATAAAACCAGACCATTATTTCTATTGAAATTTAAATCTTAAACATTTTTTAAAAACCTAGATAAGAGACTAAATACGCAGAAGTAGATAATGATTTATAAATTTCATAAAATATCTTTAGAAGTTGCATTTTTTTTAATTCTTTCTTATTTTAAATACTCATGTTGATAGATTTTTATTACTGATAAGAATCGAAGCATTTATTTCTTCTTTCGAAAAAAAAAATTGTCTGTTATAATGATTTTGATTTCACAATCATTGTTACTAATACTCCAGAATTACTGTTCAAATAAAAAAATGAATTCTTTTATTTCGCTGATTATTTCAAACGATTTATTTCTCTGAATCTTTTGGCAACAGTCGATTATTAGTCTCATTCGACGAGAAGCAGGTAAGATAAAACTCTTGTAAGTGAAGGAACTTTCTGAGGATTTTTGCACGTATAGGTCTTCTGTTATTGGATTATGTTCTAATCAGTAATCGATTCTTTCAGAGAGCTGGTGGTATCGATACACTACGGTTCGAAGGGACCTTCTCTCTTTTTATCTACAATAAAGTAAGTAATGGATATTTCTATGTTTTTAGTAAAAAAAATTAACATCATTGTTAAAAAGATGTACTGATCTTCCTTTTACAAAATAGGAGATAACTTACAGATAATAATAATGTTAATAATAGAATGTTAAGCATGGAAATTTGATTTTACCAAAGAATATTTTTTTTATTATCTTTTAAAAAAATAACTAAATGGATTAAATCAAACTATTCTATCATATTTTTCCAATAAAAAAATTACAAGAAGATAAAATGAAAGGGATAAATGCCTCGAATTATTTTATGTTAAAATGAATTAATTTTTTTAAAAAAAAATTAGAATTCATTGATTTCTACTATCCGTCTTTGGCAACCAGTTAGTTTATCATCACGAACTCAGTTGTAGTTTTCACCCGTAGATTATGTTCTGTGAAGTAATGTTTTAGAGATTTGTTTCGAAAATAGGGTTAGGGACATTCGAACATTGATGAATATTTAAGGTCATGAGTTTTCAAATAAAATATATCAATAAAGAATACAAAAATGTAAAATGTTGAAATCAGGGCACTGGTTACTTGGTTTACTTATTTATTTTTTAAAAAAATATATAGACTGGCCGTTTTTGGCCACCGACTTGTTCGCTGGAAATATTGTTTGCATTTAATTGCAGTTAAATCTCACGTGCGTAATTTGATGTTGCATAAAATTATTTTGATTCCTTCAAAGTAGTTTATAAAGCATTAAATTGCAATAAATATTACCGTGTTACTTTAGTATTTTGTTTTACTCATAAATAAAAACTCGTTTTGTTTTTTCTGTAAATGAAGTTTTTGGAGTCGAGTTCCATGACATCATAATGGCATTAAAAATGTAAGCGTCTGGGTATTCTGTTTCTAATTGCACATTGCTTTTTGTGGTTATGTTATTTCACTTTCTGATTCTTCGTGTCTTCTTTTTCTGATTTATTCTTTAACTTTCAACAATGGAAGAAAATTATGCGATTAAATATTTGCGGAAAGAACAAAGCCATTTTGAATTTCATCGCAATAAAGAAATCGATATTTGGAAACTACGTAGAAATAAAAATAAAAATGTTGAAATTCAGGAAAACATTACATAGTAATTAAATTATCATCATCAAGAAGATAATTTTCTGAATTTTAAACCTGCATAAAAATTCTTCATGTGCGATCATATTTTTTGTAGTTATTACGGAAAAAATATCAAATTCTCGCTTAATTTTTAATTAATTAAAGTTTAAATTAAAATTAAAAAATCATCTGAATTTCACATTCCACCCTACAAAACTATATCTGTGGTAAATTTAGCAACCTGGGGCAAACAGTCGGTTCTATAGACGATCAACATACGGATACAGACATATATTCGTTCTTCTTTGGCAACAGGGGAAATAAGAAAACAATTTTTGAGATTATAGCGAAAAGCTTAAATTTTAAATACAAAACAGTTTAAATTTTAAATACATCATTCAAAGTCAGTAATTTTATTATTTGTTAAGAAGTAAATAGAAATTAAGTGCCTAAAAGAAGGGAAATGGTAAATAATGAGTTAAACTATTAGTAGTGAATATCAATGGCACGGCACCATACGAATAAATTGTGATCCCCAATTGCTTAAGAGTGAAATTTTTATTTCCATAGATTTTCTAACAAATTGAACGTGAAAACCTTTGAAACAAACTGAATGATAAAGACCTTTCTCCTTGAAGCATTTCATAGAAATTTCCAAATAAATGATCTGGTATAATAATTTAATTAAGTTTGAAGTTTAAATATTATCTTCATTCACCATACATTATTACTGCTTTATCTTATTTTATTATAAATTGGAGAAAACATTGCAAAAATGTGGAAATGGGAAATTTATAAAGCTGAAAGGTGTTGTGAAGCTGAAATAGCAAAAATAAGAAACTTTTAAGAAATTTATTAATGGATTTAAAAATAGAGATTTTTTAAAAATGTAAAATCGCCAAGATCAAAACAAACATCTTACAAGTTTGTGTTGCTCGTTATGGTACATTTGTATAAATAATTTATCATTTCTTTAAACACTTTTATTTAACTTGACTTGAAATATTGCAATAGTTGAAATATTGCAATTGATTTTTCGCAGATTTCCTGATTTAACAAAAATTTGAAATTTCGTGCATTTGTGTATTTTCGATGCAGATAGATTGCGATATATTATTTTTATACCTATAGAATAAAATTAACTGTTAGATATCAATTAAATCTAATTTCAATTTCGTGACAATGACGCTACCTTGTAGTGAAGTTATGTCGGGAATTAAAAGAGGGAAAATATTCGGAATATTAAATATTTTCTGTTTAGTACACTAATAAATGTATACTTTTAAAAGCTGCTTTCAGTTAAATTTAATTTGCTCAGAATTATTGATATAAACGCCATGCTCTCTACTCTATATTATGAAATTGCACATTGCATACTTTTAATTTGAGCTTTTTATCAGACGTGTGACTATCGTTTATAATTTTAATTGATAAAAGAATGTCAAAAATGTTGGTAAAGATGTTCAATTAAACATTTGCGGTCTGACTGCTGCATTTGCTTTCTTAAAAGACAGCTCTTTTTTATGATTAATTTCTCTCTCTCTCTCTCTTTTGTTATTGTCGTACTATATCACTATCAAAACATATTTTTCCTGTCATTATTGTCTATATATTCAAGCCAATTGAATATAGTGTGGAAAGACAAACATCTTGGCTGCCCGATTGCCTCCAAGAATAAATGGCAACTGTTCATTCAAAATGCAGTTGATTATTGTCTGTCCGATAAGGTCTTTACATTATGAGCTGCATATGCAGGATCCAATTAACATAAGATATTGTATATGTCTCCATGATGTTACTCGATATTCTGAATGCCGCCCAGTGAAACGAGGATATTGAAATAATGTTGTTGGTTATTTTGTACTAAATGAGGTATCTCAATACCAGAGTTTCAAACTCATAGATGGATTAAACATATTTAGATGACTAGGAATCACTTAGATAGGAAATACTGGCCAGACGCGATAGATGGCGTTGCATATGCACAGGTTTGCTGAGCATTTCCAAAAAGATTATTTTCAGCATTCCATAACAAGATTCAATGGTCTAAACCATTGACGTCACAGTTGTTTACATTGTGCAGAATCTAATCATTAGCCAATGACGTAGCAATGACACCAATATACTGAAAATTTAGATCCAAAATACATGGTTCATATCAAAACTCTGAAAAATATCTCATGAATCGTACAAATTCATTGGGATGACAAAGAAAATCCTGTATGGATGCATTCACTCCGCACATCTGTTTTTCCATTCTAAAGAGAATTAAAGCGAGTAACTGAATGTCAAAATATTTCTTTTAATGAAAAAATAATAAAATCATAATGGCGTCATCAATCCGAATATCGATGTGCATGTGTGTGAGAGAGAAATTTTTTTTTCTGCACAACAACTATGCATATTGGATATAAATTCTGTATCTGTTGATAACATCTGCAACGTCATTGGTTATGATCTTGCTCTATTCAACATGGGCAGTAATGAGGTTATTTGTTGTGACTATTGAATCTTTCTGTGGAATGCTGAATTAAAGAATATTTTCTCTAAACGTTCGAAAATTACGCGTATGTGCAAGGCTATTTGACAAGAATTTCCAATACACTATCTGATTCCGACTAGGCTAAGTGTACATTTCTCCTCCTTGTAACCCTAATGTTTAGACATTCAATAGAATCGACCAGAAAAATACTGGCTTCAGGAAAAAGGCCACAAGGTTTCTTTGCAGAGTTTTCAGCACTTGTATTGAAAATGTTGTTAAAAAATCCTTATGATAAATATAGTTTATTGAAATTTGTTAAATGAACATTTTTAACTTCCTTTCTTTCAAGTAATCATTAACTAATAATTACTTCACTATCGTTTTTGAACATGGGAAGCACAGAAATTTTCATTATTCGAAAAGGCGTCGGGAATAAAAAAAAATTAGTCAAATGACTTGTTCCAAATGAAAGAATAAAATATAGAAATGAAAGAAATGTTTCAAATGTAATTTGAAAAAGGAAAAAAAAAAAGAACAAAAAAGGAAAGAAATATTTTATAAAAGAATGACATAATATTATGAAATGCGATATAGTTTTTGTATCTTCAAGAAAATCTAATTATATGTTTTCATTTGATTTATTCAGGCCGTGCACTCTTACGTATTGAAACTGAATCAAGAATTTTTCTTAAATTTAAGAGCCTTATACTTTAAAATATTCAATTTTATACTGAATTTTTTTTTTCAAATCACGGAGAGTTCGTAGTTTCAATCTCAAATATCTTCTTCAGTTTTACAGATAACATCAAAATCCTTTTTCCGGGTTTTTATTATGATATAGCGTACACTTTTCTAATTGGTATTTTTGCCTAATTTCCTTATTTTTTTTATATCGTTCTTATTTCGCTACTAGGGGCGCTGTAAACTGTCGCAATTATATTTTATATCGTTCATTTCAATATCATTTTACTATAGGTACATTTACTTCGCAGGCTATGCCAGAAGCCATTTTGAATTTAAAGGCTTAAAAAAACTTTACCTATGCATATATATATATATATATATATATATATATATATATATATATATATATAGGAAAAGTTTTTTAAGCCTTTATATGTTAATATAAAAAGGACATAAATAATAATTCCATAATATAAATATAGAAAAATGATAATAATAATAATATTAAAAGAAACAAAACCTGTAAACCAATTTAGAGAAAGGGGAGAAAATCAATGCCGGTAATCCAATTTAGAAGCAAGAAAAGAAGTAAAGCATATAGTAGAATTTAGGAAGGAGAAAAAAGACCATTAGCTTGGAGGCGTTACAGCCTTTTAATTGTTACCTACGCAGTCTCATAGATTTATGCAGACACAGGCAATTTTTCCAAAATTTCATTTGGCACTGAATAAACTAGCAATTCGAAGTATGAAATATTAATCACGATATTTACTTCCAAGCTTTTATGGAAAAATGAATAAATACTTTTTACATTCATTTTTAGTGGAATAAATGTTTTTAATAGGAGTTATCTGGATAGTTTGCATTTGGCGGTTTAGATATTCAATTTAAATCTTCTTATCAACGAATGGTTTTACTTATTCGTCCAGATTTAATATAAAAACAACTTTAAAAGACCTGCTGATACAGTACGTCTATTACTCGAACGGTATTTCTATGATGCAATATGTGCAAACAGTTAAAGAACGCAAAGTTGTTTAAAAATAAATTATCTTTTTCACCCTTGAATAAACTAATCTTCTAGAAGTTTGCAGTAATTTTTAATTTTTTTTGAAATTTGGAAAAGACGATTAGCAGTTAAAGACGAGGAGGTAAATTGTAGATGAACGTTCAAAGGATATCTGATATAAAAGAGAAACCTATTATTGTTGAGTATTTTTACATTTTATTACTTTTACAGGTTTCTAAAAGTACAGACAGATAGACGGTCAATCCCTCATTGGATTTGGCTCAAAATTTCATAGTTTTCTCGATTGCAGATGTTAATTCTGTATATCGAATTTTATCTATAAATCTATTTTCTTTTTGCACTTACGATGACAAATTATGTTCAAACAGTCGGACAGCCAGACTTCCTCTGAACAGATTTCGCTCAAAATTTGATAGAGATCTACAAATTAGGTGTAAAGACCATATACCAAATTTCATTCGTCTGGATCGAAACGTTTTGGAGTTATCTTGGTCGCAGACAGACAGACATTTTCCACAAAAGTGTTTTTTCAATCCAGGGTGGTCTAAAACGTGGAGATTTATCAAAGTCTCGAGTTAAAATCTTTTGAAAATTACTATACTTTCTCTATATTACATATACGAGAAAGTAAACTTTGAGGTATCCACACGCGAGTGGTTCAGTTTTCGTTTCAGAATGAAAGCAGTGCAGTTTCAAGAATTAATTCCAAGGAGAATCCTTTATGTTGATTGACTTATGTTGATATCTTCATGAGTTAAATAACTTTAGTTTAATGTTATGTGGAAATTTAATGAGGCGGAAGCACAGCTTTTGAAAGGTATAAACTATTCTGTCTACTCTTATCTATATCAGAAGCAATATATATCAGAACAATATATTCTGATGTAAGTAAACACATATAAAATAAGTAAGGGTTAATAGTGGGATCTGCCTCTATAGTTACATTTTTGCTGCAAAGCTTCTGTACTATTAATAAAAGTGATTATGAGTGTTTGTTTGCTCTCTAAAAGTAAAATCATTAGGCTTAGGTCAACTTCGTATGACGTAAATATATGAATGGTGAGAATATACTTCTGGGAGTGATTTTTTTTAAAAAAATTGAAAGTTTTGAATTAATTATCAAATAAGAATTTATAGTTTGAAGTTAAAGTAATTAAAAGTTACAAAAATATTTTGATAATTTTCTATGATAATTTCTGATAATAATATAGTACAAAAATAATTTTTATACCATTTAAAATTAAGAAAAAAAAACTTAATAAATGAAAGCAAAACTGAAAAAAATATCTTTTTTATTATATTAATTTCGTAAGTTTACCTGTTTTTATGACTCTTAATAAGTCACACACATAGTGAGGCAGACACATACACAGACACGCACAGAGAGAGAGAGAGAGAGAGAGAGAGGAGAAAGAGAGAGAGAAAGAGACAGAGAGAGAGACATTACATTTCCTTGTTACAATGAAGTTAAATCGTTATAATTGTTGCTGTAAAAATATTATCCTGCAATTGCAATTATGTGGTAATTATAATATAAGAAGAACGAGATATATAAAAGTATTTACAATCTGTCGATCTTTGTACCACTGTTTCTTTTTCCACCTATAACCAAATGTTTAAGAAATTATAATCGCTCATTCATCTCGAGATTTCTGCCATCATATTTTTAAATCTTTAAATTTTATTGAATCAGTAAAGAAAAATTCTCTAAGATAATATAAAATAATAAAGCTGTTTGAACATCACATCATGAAACTACTAGAAAATTAAAATAAAACTTCAATGATAAGTAATTCTACATATTAGTTTTGCATTTTTATGAACATGCTTTGATTTAGAGAGCAAGTTATAAATTGATTGATATAATCACAGTTTGTTTCAAATCAAAATCTAAATTTTGGATAAGATGAGTCAGAATTGAGAGGAGTATTGAATAATGAACAGAATGAGGAAAAGTTTGTGAATTGTACGAGTCAAATGTCTAACGAAAGTTTCACATAAATTATTGACGAACCAATAAAGACTAAATTATGCACAGAAGTTCTAATTGATCCCTTTTTGTGGCCAATTATATCAGAAGTCAACAAGGGAGATTAGTATGAATTCCCATGCCTATTCAACCAACTCAAAATAGGGTTTAAGGTCGTAAATGAGGGAGAGAGAGAGAGAGAAGGCAAACACCCACCAGCATACGGAGATACACTTTTCCACGACAAGCACACATGGTCCACTGCACCTAGGGGAAGCAAAAGACCCGCCGTCACTCCTAAGTGGCTAGTCTTTATCTTTATTTTTACTTATAATAAAGATGAATGTGTGTGTTGGAGTCTACAGGTCAGACAATTTGAGCTAGATCTACTAAACTAGTTACATGTGTACTTTGAGGGAAGCATATAGTGGAAAGATTTTTTTGAAATTATTATTAATTAAAAATTGTGAAGTTTTGGTGTTTTTCTGCGATAATTTCTGAAAATATCACTACATAAAATTAATTTTTCGATCACCTTAAAATTTAAAAAAATTATCTTTTCGAAAATATTTATTATTTTGCTGTATATATCTTTTTTCAATTTAAAAAAAAAATATTTTAAGTATATTTTTCAGCAATACATTTCACTCTAAATAAATATAAAATCTAACCTGCACAAGCATGTTATGCTTGAACGAAAGAAAAATTTAATTCTTATCAACATATTGCGACCATGATGATAAAAGTTAAAAAATTTAAAAGATAGAGTTAACTCTTACTGTAAGCCAAACATAGGAAAGTGCAATTTTTATCACGTATCTGTAAGAAATGAAATAAATATGAAATATGATATTTTCTGGAAAAATAAATAATAAAAGAATTTTGTGACTTAAAATATCTGTATTATTAATTTCGTTATTTTGCGCTATTTTAGACAAACATAGTTTAATATATCCAGAATATCTACTCTAATCCGGAAGCAACAGCTAATTTCTAAACCATTAATAACAGAAATATACACCTTAGAAGAAAAGTGAGTTATGAAAATTTGAATATCATTTTCTTAAAATAAGCGTGTGATTTAAAACAATCCGTTTGAAAGCATACGTATATCAATTTCCTTAATGCTAATTATCTTAAAATCGTGAAATTGTTGATTGTTCTAAAATAGTGATATTCAAAACTTTATAACTTGGTAAGATTTCATTTCAGAAGATAGACATTTTTTTTTTATTCAAGAGTTGGAATGCAAAGAATGTTTTATGGAATATGATTCTTATGGAAAAAAAAGACTGTATAATTGTTTTAGACTCATAATTGTTTTAGAACTCCATTTATTGACTAAAACTAAGTAAAATATTATTATTTTACTCTTTTAAAATAATAATATTTTATTTAATTAAAATTAAAATTAAAAGGGAAATTTATAATGAATCACAGAATTTTTTATTGAATGATTGCTTTTGGTATTGCATAAATAATACAAATTATTCAGCAGTGCATATAAAACTTCAAAATGGCACGATTCTGTTTTCTGTACTCGTATTTTTAAAAATGCTATATTTTTCAACAAAGAAGTTTTTATTTTAATTGAAGTTTAAGCGCTACGGTTTCAGTTTAAATTTCAAATCTAATGAAATCTATCAGAAAATTAGAGATATATTGTATAATGAAAAGAACGGGATAAGGCTTCCATAACAGAGTGAATTATAAGATTTTTAAAATTTATAGCATAAAAATATTTTATTGAAGAAATTATTAAGAGAGAAAATTATATAAAATGTTGATAATTGACGCACCATCTGGTTTCCAAAGACGGCTAGTCTAAAATTAAAAGAAGACAATTCAACGAGATCATAATGATTACAAAGTCTGTATTTTATGATTGAAGTTCAGATCATATTGCAGATCCACCAAATATGTGGGTGTGATGTATAATCGATCAAACAGGAAATCGGTTTTCTTCCATTTAGGGAAGCAGAAAGTTTAGACAAAAGGTTGATGTCTCAGAAATCGTCTTTTAATACAGCAGAACTGCGTTGTCTTCACCTTATATTTAGCCTGCTTTATGCAATTTCATAATAATCTAAAACTAATTTAACAATGCATTAATTGAGGGAGAATTCTTCATTTCATAAGAAAAAGAAAATCTGTTCAAAAAATCTATTTAATTTTTTACTACTAGCCGCCTTTGACGACCAGCCTTTTCATCTAGATTATTGAATTTTTTTTAGGACTGTAAACTTTTAAAGGGTTAATGTGAAATGCATTAAAAAATTTGCCTTGTTATTTGATACAGCTGGAAAATAGGAGTTTAAGTGAATAAATTTACTATAAATTACTACAAGAATATGTGCAAATAGAAAAAATGCATATTTACGAAATAAAAGTAGAAGTGGCAATCTTATTTCGGAATCAATGTTTAAAGAAATAAATTTTTAAATCTAAATTTTAATGCAGATGAAAGGACGATTTGATGGATGAGTTACAATTTCATATAATATCAGAAATAGATTGTACATCAAATTACATTGAAAAAAATTATTAAAAATAAAGAAAAGACTGTATAGTAATGAAACCGATGTAACTAAAAAGGTAAATTTCTGAGTTTTAAGTTTATGTAAAAACTATTTTTGTGAGATAATAGTTTTGAAAGTTACGAGCATCAATTTATATTATTAAATCTTAGTGATTACCCATCTGGCGGTGGTTAAGCCTATTTCAGCCTTCGATTAAATTTTATTTAATGCCTATTCTTAGCATCTTGATTTACAACTTTGGTGATACACTGAATTTTCTCCTCATGGGAGACTATTTAGTGCAACTGATTTTGCAACTTCATAAATCAGCTAAGCGAAGTGTTGAAGTAATCACAGCAGTAAAAACATTCAATGAAGCAATCTGAAACGTTTATATGGAAGTTAGTTAATATTTGATGGCTGGCATTAGACAATTAGTAATAATAGCAATTTCAATGCATATGATAGCATTTTATATAAATATAGATTTTTGTAGCAAGGCTTTCATAACTTGTAAGAAATTATCAAATACAAAATACAACTAACTCTCTTGACCACAATTACAACTTATTTTAACTTCCTCACTTTAAGAAAAATAATTTTATAACCGTTACGTAAAAAGAGTTTTTGAAAACTGAAATAATATCTTATTTCCTCTTCAACGAAACATAAGTTAAAAACTATTATTCTTAACAACGAATTAAGATTCACAAATTAATTAATTTTCTGGGATTGAAAAAAGATCTATTTTATTCCAAAGAGAAATTAAATTCGTAATTGGATTCGAATGAAAATAATTAGATTAATTAATTCAATTAGATAAAAATTAATTTCGGCTCAGATCATTTGCATGATATTTGTTTGCTAAAAATAAAATATTTTAACTATTAAGAGGGAATAATTAAATTTAGTTATTTCCCTCTTTTCTTATTCTTTAAGTATATTTCAAACAAATTTCAAAACATCACAATTTGAACATTGTAACAATTAACATCATTATTAATTTAATTTGATAGCACAAATACTAATATTTTATGGATTTTTTTTGTGTAGTTAAAAATATGATACTCAGTGAATGAAAAATTGGAAATTTTTCTTTTTGAATATACTGGCAATATTGCTTTAAAATGTTTGTTTATTTTTACAGATTGACCGCAACTTTATATTTGAGATAGAGCATGAAATAAATGATACAGAACTGAACAAAATACTTCAAGAAGAATGGCAGGTAAGAAAAAACATAACTATAATATTCAATAGAAAAATTTAAAAAAATATTAAAATTACTTTAATTTATGTATCAAATACTGACATTGGAAACAATCAATAACTAAGATTTTTTTTTTATGCGAACGAATCGTCGGGATCTAAGCGTTCCAGGTTTAAGACTCGATTCCAACTAGGAACCGCCGTGTAAGTGGGTATGGTGCACGCTAAATCTATCGGAACTAAATGTACTTCGGATGTGTGGTTTGGAAGTTTGGAAAGGGGAAGCATCGTAGCTCAGGTTTCGTCCTCTTCATCTGACAGCGGCTCAAAGTTATTATTTACGACCCTTGCTATCTCTATTGTTGCTTTAAAAATTAACGTTAATACTAAATTAAAACTAAATTAGGCGAACAAAATTATTATTATGATATTATATATTATTATGACAAAACTAAATGATACTGACTCAGCAGAAAATAGAAATCAAGCAAAGTTTTGTCAAAGATATTTTTTGGTTCAAATAAAGAAAACTTCAACGAATTTAATAAAGGAAAAAATAAATATATATTTATCAAAAAATTCTTGAAAACTTTTACACTTAAAAATAAGTTTCAAGATATATGGTTAATTAAAGTAAGAGACCTTTCATGGCAATCAAAAAGTGTAAAAAATGGATGTAATTCTTATGTGAAATTATGAACTTACTAACCATTTTAAATTATAAAGTATAATTCGAAAATTTCTAACTCATCTCATATTGGATGTTCCTTATCAATTCATATCTAAAAATGTGTATAGATAAAATTTCTTTCAAAATTTTCGCGTCAATTCATACGTTTTCAAATTTATGCCTATGAAATTAAATTTCCATTGCAACTAATTAAAAGATATCTAAGATAAACAAATTACATTTTTAGGTGGAAAAGAATATAAAAGTTTTAGTTTCTCAACTGCTTATTTTTAATAAAGGGAACACTGACTTCTCCAATACGAAAATTGAAAGAGTTTCAAAATTCTCAAAAGATTCGAAAGATGTTTAAAATTTCAAAGTTTTTCAAAGTGTTTAGTTGAAAAAAGAGCACAAAATCCGGGAAAAGTACCTTTTTGAATCCTTATTTCAAATAAATTCTTTCCTCAACTTTACGAAACTCTTCGATGTGTTGACATTTGTATGCTCTTGGGTATTTTCTGCTAAAATTCTCTTCGAGTTGCGGTACTCAACTTTTTTGCATCCTTTCACACTTTTTCTTTCTTCTTTTAACTTTAGAATTATGATTTAGATCGAAATCTGAGAACAATATTCTGAGCTGCATCGTAAATTTTGTGAGGTAGAAATAATTCAAAAAGAAATGTTTAAAAAAATATGGTTCGATGCAGTTTTGGAATTAATTCACTTCCAAGACAAATTCTTTACGATATAGACTGCCTGAAAGTAAAATCTCAGCACTAAGCAAGAGTTGTGCTAGATAAATGACAATTTGGCAATGTATTTGCATTTACGAAAGATTGGATCTTAATTTAACCATAAACTGGCTGCTCCAACTTGCCCACGGAAAAATCTGAATGACCGGACCACCGAAACAGCAACACCGGCGGGAAGTGGGGGTGAGTTCTAAGGGCCAACACTGGTCACGGTACAACCCTTCCCTTGGGAAGTACGAAGTACGCCCCATTATAGATGGGAGAATCCAGATTCTCACCCCCTTTTCGGTACACATCAAGGTGGCGAGAACCAACCACCAAGCCGGACGCTTCTCATCTTCAATTACGAGGCGCCCCCTGGGGAGAAAGATAGGATCTATTCAAATTCCACACCAGATGAATCAGAATGCATGTAATAGTATCATTTTAAATATATAAGTCATGTTTACTTTAAATATGTGATGTAATTTTCGCGAGTAGTATTCATCATTTGCATTAGACTCTGTGATTTAGATTTGATGCAGGAATTCAGTTAAAAGAACGAAGAAAATATCAGTCACTTGTTGAGTTTAAAGAGGTCATGTGATGGGGTTACGAGAAGGTGGATTGCTTTTTCAAGATATTATATAAAAACTTAGCAAAGATGTGTCTATTATATATGATTGCTGGCAGTAGAGACTTTCTGAAAGTTAATGTTTCAGGAAGACCATGGTAAGGACACTCACAGATTATTACTGAGAGGGAAATCCGCCGTATTCAACGCATGGCTGTGGAGCATCATACAGTATTTGCATTAAAAATTCGAGCACCTATTAGCACCAGATATTAAGACAGACACATGTCCTTAAGACACCTTCATGTTAAGACAGCGAATGATAACAAATCAATTACTTGATGGACAGCTCCGAGTCAGACATGCTGTAACATTACGCATCTAACACCAAATCTCCATGCTGTTAGGCATTGGGGGCAGAGTGGAGATCTGTAATGTCCTCAGATGAGAGTCGTTTCTGTCTTGGTGTGAATGATAGTCTTAATTAGAAAAAAACCAGGTGAGTGCTTGGATCAAACTGTAAAGCAGACTCACGTAATCTGCATCAGAAGTTATGATTTGGGAATCATTTCCTATGATAGCAAAGACGCTCTTGTCATCACATGTACATTGACAGCAAATGCGCTGACAATTTTTGCAATTATTGAAGAAAGCATAGCATTTTTCAAAAAGTAACATTAATTCCCATACTACTGCTATCTCTCATGATATCGCAGACGAATATTGACCTTATTTTCTCATCGAGTACATACGGAACATCATTGGATGACAAATTAAGCACCATCAACAATCAAGACTGTTGCTGATTTGTCAGACAAACTGAAACACTTGGATTTCCATAACATAAAATAACATACAGAGCATCTGCTACAGATTGAATGATTGTTTGCAAGTTTGCATTCGAATTTGGTTTGATTACCGTGGTTATTATCGTAACAGTATTTCATATTCGAAATGACTTGTCTTTTGCATACTTTAAACTGTGGTCTGAAAGCTAATAAATATAACAATTCTTTGCCTAAATTTACTTTCATTAAACTCAGCTCTTTTTGATATTAGGGTTTCATTTTCTATCTGTATAGCTCTTTCTCAAAGAATGAAAGAAAAATTACCAGTCCTGCATTATTTCAAAATTAATTATTGCATTACAATTTTTCAGTTATATAGCAATTTGAAAATGGTTAAATTTTGTAAATCAATCTATACACATTCGAATGCAGAGCAATAATGAACCTGAAATCCTTAAAATGATAGCTAATCCTCTACTGCACAATCGTGCCTAGTTAAAATAAAGTATTAAAGATTATACTTAAAGTCACTAACACTAAACTTTATTGAAATTTAGAAAATATGCAAACCATTATTATTTGTAATATTTGAATTTAAAAAAATCTGTTTTAGAATTAACTGCTAGTTGTTTTTAATATAATGTTTATTAATTATTATATGTTAGGTTAATTAATATCTTAAATATGCCATCAATATTTTTTATTCAATTGTAGTGAAAGTATAATTCTAAATTATTTATCAATTTTTTTCAGCGTTGCGAAGATCCTTTAGATGGCTGTCTGAAAAGAAAAAAACTTTGACGGTAAGTGATTTTTTTCAACGTATCAAATTCTTTCTCATATCAAAATATATGCCTTTTCCTCTGTTATTTAACAGAGAAAATGCCGATCAATAAGTTTCTAAAAAAGATATGATTATGATAAGTTGAAATGCTATTAGTGAAATTCAGATTGACGTGTTTGGTGTTCTATAATGACGTGTTAAAATTCTGGAATATTACGTAATCTTTCATTTTGAGTTAGAGCTTGTATGAATTTAAAGTACATTGTGTCCATAAAATTCATGTTTAATTTATACTAATTTTAGCTTTGTCAGCCTATACTATAAAAAGAATTTGATTAAAAGATTAAGAAACAGGATTTTCTAACTATACTTTGAGAAAATGCTTTTGATTTAAATTCAGTTGAACAAAATTTACTTTTTGTTTTAGTGAGGTCTTAAATGAATAATGACACTTAAAATGAGTAAGTTTTTACAAATATAAAAATAAACTTTTTAAAGATAGAAAAGAAACATGGGTGATAAATTTTGAAGTAACAAAATATATGAAGTGTATGGATTTATGAAATACTTAAGTGTTTCTTAGGAAATAGCTTTTAATGGGGGTGAATGAAAAAAAATTATCAGCTAGATTTGTTCAACATTGCAATTAATTTTGTACCCAAATATTCATCAAAAGTTAAATTGCCAGTTAATTACCTGCGATTTAGAATTTAGTTTAACATTTGTTTTCGATTTCATGAAAGAAACAGTAACCTATATATATCGATGTGAATAAAAACTGCAAAATTATAAAATTACAAAAGAATAATTGATATAAATTCCTTTGTTCAGGTGCTGAATGTTTTATCAGATTTATTACAATATTTTAAATATGTATTGGGTTGTTCGGAAAGTAATTTCGTTTTTTTTTTGTGGAAATGAAAGACAGTTTTCGTATAATAAACAAATACTTTATTAAATTATATATTGGCCTTTCTGGTCCAACACCTTTCTGGTAGTGGCATAATTCCACGCTCATAAAATTTTTGGTCTTTGCTGCCAAAAAACTGATCGAGGTGGTTTTTGACCTCCTCATTTGAGGTGAAGGTTTTACTGTCTAAAAAATTTGGCGAACCAGTTCTGGCACTGGCGTACTGTCAACACACCTTCTCCATACACATCGGTCAATTTCTTTCTGGCTTGAACAGCATTTTTACCCTTTCTGTAGTGAAACAGTAAGATATGTCGAAAATGCTGCTTATCGCTCTCCATATTTAAAAGGGCACCAACCAAAAATTACTGCGTACAATTAATTGGAATTTTTCACACACAAGCCTTGCTATATGAGCTCTCAAAGCATATAAAAATTATACTGCTTAAATGTGAAGTTGGGTGCAAAAAATACAATTAAATCCTATGTCGGGAAAAAACGAAATTACTTTTCGACCAACCCAATATGCAAAGTTTTCCCAAAATTTGCAAATGTTAGTTTTTAATTATAAAATTTCCGAATAAATTGATTCGAATTAAATATTATTAAATAATAAATATTATTAAATTAAATAATATTTATTTTTTTGTACAGATTGCCGTTCCAAAGAGCCCATCTGGTTTTGGCTTCACTGTGGCATGGACGAAACCACCTGTTGTGGAGTTCGTAAATGAAGGCAAGTATACATATTTTAATATTTTTAAAAATCATGAACTTAGTTCTGAGTTAATAAATAAAAAAAAAAATTCATTGAAAAGGTAAAGTAGTAAAATTGTTTCAATTTAGCAAGAAGAGATGTTAAGAATAGCTATTATTTATTGAAAAATACTAGACACATACTCGATGTTCATTTGAGATGGTAAAGATCAATTCTTTCAAATTAAAAATTTTATTTATTTTTTATGCATTATATTCGAAATATTTAAGTTATCACCAACAATAAGTGAGGGTAATGCATAGGTGCAAATTAATTTTAATTAACTATATCATGAGGATAATAGAACATCTGTAGTATACGTCTATGCAGATTCTCGGAGTATTATACAAACGTTTGGACTAATAATTTCGTCATAGTTCAATTAATAGACGTAGAGAAATAAAGAATGTATTTATATAAAAATTCAAAAAAGCAACATATTTACATTAAGTGTGTTCTCTATGCGATAGATTAAGGATTCCAAAAACAAATCAGCATCTGAATTCAGTTTTATTCAATAATAGAAATAATAAATAATCAAATATTCATAAAATAAAAAAAGGAAATACTTTTCTTTTTAAGTAATATATATACTTATGTTTCATTAATAATTTTTCAGAAAATCAAGAATATATTTTTCTATAGGGTCTATCAAGCAAATTCAGCTTTCAGGTTATTTCGTTTTTTTTAATATGCAAAAGATTTATCCAAAGTATCCAAATCCAAAGTATTTATGGATATTTAATTATAACATTTGAGCCAAAAATAAAGCTTTTTTTAGAGTTTTACATGTTGTAAGTAGAGCGTGCAACTTTCTAAAACAGTTGAAACGGCAGAACATCGGTTTGGCAAGGAAATTTTCCCCTTGGATCCAGTCATTTCCGAATATATCTTTCTTATTCCTCCATAAAAGCAGCTTCTATCTGTCGAAAACTGTTACATGAGGTCTTTGCAGACCTGCAAAGCGTTACTATCAGTACATCCTGCAATAAATTTTGATAGAAGAAGCATGCTATCCATAAGTTTGGTATTATAGTTTGAATTTCTATATTTCATAGGATGAGTTCTGTGAAGTCGTTCATTAAGAGGGACATAATCACAGATAGCTCAAGCACAAATTAAAACAAACGATTCTGAATCTCCTTTCTTTATCTCCTATCTGTGAAATTGTCTTTCAGAATAATATGTAACTCTATATATTAATTAGCATTTATTTATGCCAAATTCACCAGTCTACCTGGATTTTCTCTCCTTATAAAGAAAAGACTGTTATCCGTTTCTAAATAATGTTCTGACCAATCTGTTATGAGATTCGCCTTTTTTTTAAACCCCCAAACTGTTTCGTTCATTTGCACAGTTTATAACCTCCTCTATGATATTTCAGTGTTAAGGCCAGGAAATATCTTTTTCCAGATTAATGGATTTTCTTGTTCTGTTTTGACAGATTTTTATGACTACATAATTATTTTCATCTTGTGTTATCGCCCATAGATGACCTTTAATTGATCCTCCGTAAACATTTTCAACAGTTTAGGATAGATAAAGTCCATAAATAACGGTTTGTGTCAACTAATGAAATCTTTTTTTTATAAAGCTTCCTTTCCCATTTGACCAAGTGGAGCGTATAGCCTTTTCTGACTTTTGTGCTATTAAAACCGATAAACCAAACCAAATCCAACCATTTGACCAAATGATTGCCAAGTTATATAAAAATAGAAAATAATATGATATTATATCCATATTATATGTGTGTGTTTTTGCATTTCTGTTTGGTTAAAAATGCGTATTGTTGAAGATTCTGCTGATAATGAGGAACTATTGGAAAAAAATAATAAAATGCCATTAACAGTATTTTTTATTATTATTTTAATACAGGCTTTAGTGAAATCACAAACAATTTTCATTTTTAAGGTTTCAAGATTAAAATCAGATCTTATGTAAACAAATATTTAGTTCTTATGTGAGTGATGATTCATCCTTACATTATTGCCATTTTTCCATTTTCGATTCATTTTGGATAATTAAATAATACTAAGCTATTACTTTAAGGAAGAAAAAGTTTTTTTTAGTAAAGATGCTTTAATTAAATGATTTGTTTTAGTTAATTGATTATTATTAAAAGAAGGGACTCAAATTAATTAATGATTTTTTCTGCCATTGTCAAATTTGTTTATTTATATAAATCTAACTCTTGCTGAAAAAAAGGATATCTAGTAGGATTTAAAAAATCCTTTTGGCAAGCTGGAGGGCAAATGTAGATTCCTCTGCATCTAAGTTATTATGCCATCAAAAACATAACTTGTAAAAAAAACCAAGTATCGCAACTCAGTTCTTCTATCGTAAAAAGTTGTGAGATATGTGTAATACCAAGTCGCTCAATTTATTCAGTCCCTACATAAGGGTCCTTCTGTCTTAAGTTTTTACGTAATTAGCGAACCTAATAACATCTTATAGTGACCATATCAATATAAAAAATCCTTTATGGTTTAAATAAATGAAAAAATGGATAATGCTCGAAACTTCGTGAAATTTATCGATCCGTCCATTATTACACGCATATTTTAGTTTTTCCTTGATTTATACACTAAACACTAATTGTATTTCTAAATTTGATGCTTCTATGTCTACTAGAAGTGCCTTAGAGTTTTGATGATCGGTCAGTCAGTCAGTCAGTGACAACATTCACAAACTTTGACTAGTTATAATTCTTAAACTACTGGTTCAAATTTAATGAAATTAGAAATATACCGTGTTTATATAATGCCTGCTTGGTTACTGAAAATTCAGGCTTCTAGTTTTATCCACAACGAAGTTATAGGGGGTTGAAAATGGCCTGAACTGCTTCGAGAAAAGGATGGTACGGCCATGCCGCTTGTTTTTGCTCGACTTGGCGGGGGCACTGCGGTGCCCCCAGATCTGGCAACATAAATTGTTAATTTTAGAAACGGTCAAAATTAGAGCTTGGAAGTCCTTTTTTAGTGATCATCTTCTAAGATGTTGCAGTTATCAAAAAACTTTATATACTGAAGTTGTTTGTCTTAATGAGGCACTCATTTGGCTAATTGGATTTATTTTTATATCTTCAATATTAAGAAAGTTATAGCGAAATGAAAATTCCAACCCCTACCATTTCCACCCCTTTTGAGCTAGATGGGCCATTTACGAGATTTTTAAATTTTTAACGACATATTCCAAACCAGTTAAAATAAAACAAAAGTACTCTAGTTATTCGGTTTACGAGATAACATGGGCAAAGCGTATACGCATATATATATATTCCGAAGTTTCGTCATAAGAACCATTGCAATAGGTAGTCTTCCTATAGGAATCTACCTAATATTATAATGACAAATAAATATATGATATGATAAGACAATTCTTATGCAATATCTACATTTCATTTAGATTTTACTAAAATAATTGCTCCTCTTCACAGCATATCACTATGGATAACGAATTCATGCTTAAAAAATTTAATTAATAAATGCAATATCAACTTTTAAATTCAGTAATGATAAGTAGTTTTTGAACAAATGAAAATCAATTTCAATTGGTTTTGAGAAACGTATAAGTATCTGAGTGCCACACTATTTAACCTTAAATTTGAATTTCATAAAACCTCGAATGCAATGACTTTTTTAGTTAAATAAATATCTGCCACTGAAATTAATGCAACTGAAGATTATTTTTCCTAGTTTCATAGCATTTAATTAATTTCGTATTTTCCTAACAACGCATTTCGTAAGAACAGGTATCAATATTTATTTTGATATTCGTAATAGATATAGAATCAATATATTTTATTTTCAATAACCTTTTTCCTCTCCTATTTTTCTATCTCACCTGCTGAAACAGGATGTGACTCCTCTGGCCACTTCGTGTTTCAGGAGTTATAGGATCTGATAAACACTGAAGGTCTCATATTTGGCAATAATGAGTTTATTTTAACAGCTGTGTTTTCTTGCAGAATGTTTAATCATTGATTTCTATTTGAAATTATGAAGCTTTTCACTCACTTATGGTGTGATTTTTGTAGGTAGTACAGCGGAAAAAGCAGGAGTTTTGCCAGGGGATAAAATAATTTATATCGATAAAATTCCTGTTTCAAAGAAAGGAAAAGAAGAAATAGAAAATATTGTTAAGTAAGTATTTTTATTGTTATTTTTTCAATATAAAACATTTTCCTGCTTGATATGGTAATGCATGTAAACAGGATACTATCTCTAAGACATAAGCTGATGAAAAAAAAAAAAATCATTCTGTGTGTTCTTCGGGACTGATCTTCAGATTTACAGCCCCCAAACGTGTCATTTCTTAGGGAGTATTTATTCATTTACTAATAAAGAAAAAGATGTTCAAAAAATTAAGATATTCATTAAATATTAATTAAAATGGTAAAGTTTTCACCAATATTTACGAACCATATTACTTGACAACACTTTAAATTCTCAATGATATCCTTATTGTATCTATACGATACTTTATCCCATTTTTATAAATATTTCAATTTTATATTACAACACCACTTTTTACTATGTTAGAGCTACATTTATACGTACTTGTTGGGACGATATTAAATTCACTTTTATGGACCTCATGTTTAATATTATAATCTATATCTATACTTATAATAAAGCTCAATGTGTGTGTGTGTGTGTATGTTGGCGCTCTACAGGCCAGACCATTCAACCTACAGCTACCAAATTTGGCACGTGTATACCTTGGAGACCGGGAATGTGCACCTAGGGGTTAATTTTTCGAATTTTTATTTAGAATTTTATTTATTTAAAAATTAAGCGAAATTTTGGCGTGTTTCTGCTATAACTTCCGAAAATATTACCGCACAAAAAAAGATTTTTAGATGAAGTTAAAGATCAAAAACTTATCTTTTAAATGGTACTAATGTTTTAACCTTAAAATTAAATTTCTATTTTTAATGAATTTTTGAATAAATATTTTAACTATATTTTCAACAATTTTTTTCGTACAAAATAAAAATAAAATTTAAGCTGCACGAGCACGCTTCGCATTCATGGGGAAAAAATTAGCTTTTTTCAAAGTGTTGCCATCACATTGATTAAAGCTCCAATTAAAAATAAATTAAATCTTTTTGGAAATGAAATCTGCAAAAATATAATTTTCGGCATGTGTCTGTAGGAAATGAAACAAATATAAAATATTATTTTTTCTAAAAAATAAATTCAAGAAAAATTATTTTATGATCTTTTATACTCTCTATATTATTACTCCAATAAATCAGTTTTATTTTAAGGCAAGTTTTGTTTAATATGAACAGGATATCCATTTAAATCAGAGCACACAGCTAATTTGTAAACCTTTCGTAAGACACAGATCTGTTAAAATGGTCTAAATGGAAAATGATTATATTTTATGTAACTTGATTCAATAAATGCTCTAATAAATAACGAATTTTTGATTTTACATAAACCTTCTGCTGTGGAAATCACGAATAACAAAATGTTCTTGAAACATTAATATTTTAAATAAAAAGAGTTAATTTCCAATCAATTAAATCAATCACTTAAACTGACTGATTTATGAAAATTTGAATATCACTATTCAATAAAAAAAGGATAATCTTAGATTTTCCATCGATCGTTTCAAAGAAAATACGCCAATCAGTGTGCAGGTTTCTCAAGATTAATTGGCCTAAGATTATAAAAATGTTGAGTTTTTCTAAATTTTTAACATTCAAAACTTCATAAATAAGTCTTAGTTGATCGTGGAAAACAGAAACATTCATTCATTTATTTAAAATTTGGTGTGTCCAGAATATTTCTCAGAATATGATACATTACTGAATTAAATTTAGACTTCATAATTTTTGAAATTTATTTATAGGCCGGAACAAAATATTATTATTGATTTCATTTCAATCCTTTTGAAAGCAAAACTAAAAACTGAATTTTATGCTGAATCTGAGAAGTTTTTGTTGAATTATTCTTTGAGATATTACATAAATTATGAAAAATATTTTGTAGTTCACATAAGACTTAAATACCGAGCGATTCTGTTTGCAATACTCATATTCAATAATAATAATAGTAAATAAATAGCATTAAGGATGATAAATAAAATAAAACGCTTGCTTTTATTAAAAAATATCTTTATATTAATTGCAATTTCATCATTTCCACTTTAAATTAAAGTTGAAGTTTTATCGGAAATGACAACTAATTAGAAAAATTTATATAGTAAATTGAACGAAACGATCTAAACAACTGTATAAGTTTGGTCTGACTATCAAAATTTGAAGATTAAAAATGTTTTGTTTGAGAATCTATTAAGAGACAAGTTACTTAAAATATTTAATTGAAAAGTGAAGCGAGCGGTAATACTGGCGAACCGGCTGGTCGCCAAAGGCGGCTAGTTAAAAATAAATTTAAAAAATTGCAAAAAAGATGAATAAAGAATTTAGAATTCGAATCCAGGCAGAATAGTTTTTGGAGGTTATGAATAATTTTAAATGTATTTATAGTTGCTAAAGAAATAATTTGTTTATTAAATGGAAATAGCTGATATGAATACTTTATTTAATAAATGGAAATAGTTTATCAGAATAAATTATTTATTAAATGAATATGATATTGTATATAGAATTAACTGCAACATAAAATTTTGATAAATAGTTACATTCACAAAACATGATAGAAACACTGGACGTTAAAATTTCCAAATTTGGTTATTGCTTTGTATTAAGGCCATTGTTCATTGATGTTAGTTCAATTTTACACGACATATTATTCAAATTTAAATAGAGATTTTCATAATGAGCTCGAAATATATAGCAAGGCGATTGATTTCTCAATTGGATAACTGTTTCCAACTCCGAATTAGTATTTATATGACAAATGCAGAAAGCTGTTAGTAGACATCAAAAGGGGAAAAAATTGCAGTGGTACAGGGCGTCGCAAACCACTTTGAGAGCATGAAAATCTCTGGAAACGTTCACAGGATTTCGATGCCACGCTGAAACGACAAAGAATACAATAATAATTGCAATTTTTTTTGATTAATTATTAAAGGACTACTGACGTCATTGCACAGTTTTCAACGACATACAGACGATTTCCAGATACACTCGAAAATATTAGACATTTTTTTGATGATGCCGCAGCGACTATAGATTGAAGATCTGTAGACATAAAAAGATGTGTCTTCAGGCGTTGTATAAACAAGTAATTTAAACTGATCCCAAAGAAGAAAGCCACATGGGTTCAGATCCGGTGAGTATGGAGGCTAGTTAATTGATCCCGCGTCAAGATGATTACGCAGCTATGGAAAAAATGTTCAAGGGTGCCATCATACAGGAACCACATACCTTTCCCGCTGTGACCAGCAGACTTTTGATTCATTCAGACGTTCATGCAGCAGATATAGGCCCAAGAGATAATTTCGGAGGATTCCTATCCTAATGCTGACACGCACGCACGCACGCACGCACGCACGCACGCACGCACACACACACACACACACACACACACACACACACACACACACACAC
>JAPMOR010035896.1:65479-130119 GCA_026543865.1 Argiope aurantia
GGACTTTTATCCCTTCACTCAGAGTATGAGAACCTGCTGAACTAGCAGTTTTATGTAGCGCGTTTGAATTAATTAAATAAAAAAAAGGGATTTGGATCAGGAAATAAAGAGAAAATTTTAGTATTAAGTTAATAATGGCTAAATTAAGATAAAAATTAGGAAATTAATTACGATTCAATTTAGATTTTAAAATATCATTATACACACACACACGCGCGCGCGCATGCACATGTACTTATATCTATCAATATATGTATATTATCATGTGAGAACATGATGTTGTTTTGTTTAGGGGGTTTTGAAGTTCAAAATCACGTAGGCAATGAATAAAACATAAATGGCAATATATGTTCAAACCGGTTTATACTGGTTAGTGACTTAAATTAATTAAGACAAATAATGACTTAGAAATAATAATGTTCTCACATGATAACTTGAAATTTGCGATCGCAGATTTCAATTTAATTTTTTTAATTTATTTCTTGTAGATGAAGAAATCAGAAGAAATAAAATGAAATTAATAAAACTTTTTAGCGATAGCCATTTCTTTTTGTTGAATTTAGGACTCTCAGATAATGTCCTGGCGAAGAGAAAGAGCTTTGCTGAAACTTCTATTATGCGAAGAGGATTTATTGAACGAGATTTTGGCTGGAAAGGAACACTTCATTATGCCTCTAAGAAAACGTTGCAATCTTATCACGCCCATAGAAATGGATTTTCTCTTTGTGAATATTGAGGAAGTAAGTATGACATTTGTTATCAACTTAATAACACTGCCTTTCTAAAAATCTTTAAATTATTTCGTTTCTGCTCTTTTAATCGAAAAAATAATCGACTATTCTTTATTACAATTTCTGGAAGCATCAATCTTGTGTATGGTTCATCTCAGCGTAAAAATTTGTCAGATAGTTTGATTCCAAATTCATCAATGCCTTCTTTTGTTCGATGTGCATTAATAGTATCATCAACACAACGCTCCACAATTACATAAATAGAATATTTTGCTTTAATAAATAGTCTTGACAAAATATAGAAATTCAGTTTGATGGGCTGTAAGGAAGAAACTGAATTTTAATTTTCTCAAAATGTTGAGTATTCCAGTTTCTCATAGAGGGCACTGATGATTCTTAGCCTTTATAAATATTCTTTTATTCTAGCGCATAATACAATATTTCTCCTCTAAATCGATTCATTTTCGGATTCGTTTAGAAACAAGCCACAAGATGGCATTAATATCTCATTTTCGATTAAAAAATGACATTGATCGTTCTTCCTCGTGAGCCGTTATCTTATTTAAATGTATCGCACTTTTATAAAGATTGATATGGGATAATCGGAGGTTATAAGGAATTAAAAGAATTAGAATCAAGATAAATACATATTTTTATCAATTTTTTTTTGGAAAATGTGAGAAATGTAAATGAAAAATTGGGTACTTTAAAATATATACATAAAAAGATCAGTGTTGAGTATCTATTGCCAAAAGGCAGCTTAGAACTATTAATAGAGTTATTGTAATAAAATTGTGAAATTTATGGAACTGTCCCATTTAAATAATGTCATCCTGAAAGTTCACTTACAAAATTTTAGGTGAAAAGCAGATAAATAAAAATACACCATCCCTATAGCAAGAACATGGAGTTACAAAGACTAAACGGACTACTACAAAAAATTCTTTGTCTTGAAATTATGTAAATGAAATGGCTTCACCAAACAAAGCGCGCACAAAAAAATCTAATGGGAAACAAATTTACAAAGGCACAGCAGCATAGTTGCCTTCATAAAAGGCAGGGAATAAGAATAGCTTTAAATAGCAATTTTCACTTGTGGATTGATGACTAGACACTAGAACTGCTACAGTTGTCTAGAAGCATTGGGCAGAAGGATAACGCAGGCGAATCGATTCAAATTGCCTAGTTGCCAAATAAATAAATTGGTAAAAAATACAAATTCCATGAATTAAAAATATCAGAATAATTTTAAATAATAATATAAAATTTAACAATTGAATAATTTTAAATAATAAATAAAATATTAGAATTTTTTGTCAGGTTCTTGTTTGTTTCATTATGTTCACTTGGCTATTACTGTATTTATAAGCACCAAGCATCTATTTAAGAAAAAAATTGTATGCCGATCAGTCATGAATCTTAATAATTAAGCAAAAACATATATTTAAAAATTGGAAAAAATAGTATATATTATTTAAAGGATGATTTAGGTCACAAAATTGTCATTAACACCACTTCCTATAAAAGTTTTGATAATACTTTTTGATACTGATTATGATTTGAATCTAATTTTCTGATACTGTATCCTATTTGCCTCATAGGATTTATAAACTATTATTTATTAACTGAATTGGTATGGAGTAAATTTATATCCTATTAAATATATACTATTCATTTTATCTTGTGTATCCTTTTCTTGTATTTTATTCTGAAGTCTCTTCTCTCTGCATTTTCAATCCTATATATTGTTGCAAAAATGACACATTTTTATAAAACTAACCCCTAAAATTTATAATCGTCATTTCTGAATACTTTGCAAAGACCTTTTGTGCTTCCTATCTTATGTATTATTGTAAAAATGACTTGTTTCTGCGAAATTGACTCTTAAAATTTGCGAATGATATTTCTGGATATTTTACAATAACTTGACACTGATCTTACCAGGTTGAGAATTCTCAGCCAGTTAATTCCATTCATTCAACTGGTTAAGTTATCCCGAATGTCATTGTTTGGATGCTCATTCAGTCAATTTCTGCATGTTATGAAATTAAGAAAAAAAATTAATGAGTAGTCATTTCGGAAGAAAAGCATCTCTATTTTATTTCAATTCCGTTAAAAATAATTAGAATGCATTCTTTTATTAATAAGAAAATTTAAATATTGAATTTTATCATAAGCAAATGGAATTTCAATAATGCTTCAAAAATATTTCCAACTATGATTTCCTTTTTTTTTTGGTATTACGAGAAAATCACTGGGGAAAAATAATAATGATAAGCGAATATTTTGGATATTGAAAGAAAATGTGAATTTCATTTATGAAAAAATTTATACTCAAAATCTTCGAAATAAATCTAATTTAGTTGTCTTTTCTTCAGGTGTGTTCTGTTCATGAAAGATATGTCCAGCAATTGAGACATCTTACCCAAGGAACAGAAGATAATGTTGGAAGATTATATCAAAAACAGGTTAGTAAACTAAAATTTCTTAAAAATGTGAAAGAGAAAAAAATATAAAATCTTATAAAAATGTGAAAGAGAATGCGATATTAGGTAAATATTATATCATCAGCTAAGCCTTTGCACTATATAAAATGTTCGAAATTTAAATTAATATTTAATTATCAATAAAAGTGTTAGTCACTAAAATTTAAGAAAGCTCCCAAAACTTTTTATGTGCTTGATAAATGTTTATGAATTTGCTTATAAAGTTGAAGTAAGTTTATAGTAAGTTTAATTTATGTGATTGCAAAGTTTATGAGTTTGCCAATTCCTTGAAAGAGAATTTGATAAATGATACTTTCACAAATAATGACAAAATGGTTTTATAAAACCAATAATTAATCCAATTTTATTGTTTAATAAAGTTTCTTTATAATTTTTTAAAGTTAGACATGTTTCCAAAAATATAACATAACCTTTATTTTGTAACAATATTGTAAAATCACGTTATAGCGTTATTTACTTTGAACGTATTAATAGATGTTTTTAGTTTGCATTTTATAGACAGGAAAAAATGATATAGTTTTTGTAAAAATTTAAAATTTTGTATTGTTATAGCTTTTTTAAAAATATTGCTGATTATACTTATATTTAGTAATTACATGGATAATAAGCTTAGACAGAAAGATATTTAAATCATTTGTAGATTAGAGATATTTGAAATATGTAGAATAAAACTTGTAGAATAGTTATGAAAAATCTCGTAAGAATTTAACGAATACTAAAAGATTATTGTTGCTAAGACAAGTAAAGTCTTATTTATAAAAATTAACTTTAAACTTTGACAAAAATGCCTCCCAGAAATTGATAATTCTGATGTGACAAAATATATAGATATATATATATATATATATATATATATATATATATATATATATATAATTTATTTTTCTGTTTCTTTCTAGGTTGATGAAAGATTTTCAGTTCTGAGAAAATATGTGTCTGGACTGACGTTGGCAAAAATTTTGTATAAATATAAAATCCTGAACAAACCTTTCAGAGAATTTGTCGAGGTTAGTGTATTCCCTTTTCGAATTTCTAGTTGATAACTAAAAAAGAAATTTGGTGTATTTGTTATTTGATCAATGGGTATCCCTTGAATTCAAATTTCAATGATCAAGCAAAACATTAGCGCATAATGAACAACAACATAATAGAATGAAACGCAAAATTTTATTTAATCATGGCATTTGTTCAATATGCATTTTATTTGCGACAATCACGTGTTCAAGTCCTGTCAAGCGCGTTGAACAGCTGTGAAAACCTGGAGTTTTATTTTTGCTTTCAATTCAGGCTAAATATGTATGCTTTCTTTATATTCACGATCTTTCAGAAATCTTTACAATTAGAAATCATATGGATTCAAATCTTGGAAATGAGGAGGCCAGATAATCAGAAAATGTCTCGAAATTACACGATAATCTCTAAAGGGAGAACGAAGCGATTCCTTCACTTGTTGGGTAAGATGGTATATTGTACCAACTTATAGGAATGCAGTATTCACTTAACATTCGCGTTCTTGTCAGGTATTAATGACGTGCTGCAGTAAAAATTCGCAGTAACGGGTATACATGGCGGAATATCGCTTAACTTTGGATGGATAATCATAGGATACCGTTGGAATGTTTATCTTAGAATAATGGAAACCGATTATTCTTTCAAATACTATAATAGCATTGTTTTCCACTGACCATTTTTCATTTGAAATCCATTTCCGACCGCTTCCTGGAAGCTCACTCAACTATCCAATCTTTTCAAATACAGTATTGTTTATCTTTTTCAATCGAATCTTCGGCATAGGTCTTTTTTGTAAACCTTTAAGGCGCCGATATTTTTAGAAGCATCTAAATAATATGTAACAACTTTATTAGTAAAGGTCACTTTTTCTTCGCTAAAGACATAATAAAATATGATTTTATGCTAATAAATATTAGTATTTTAAGCGCTCCTAATTTGTACTACGGCCTTTCTGTAGAGCACAAAACATTGCATCGAATGGTGTAAATTTAAATAATTAGCTTTTGCAGTATACTGTTCCTTCTTTGTCCATATAACGTTTAAACCAAATTTCAATGAAGTATGTACTAGAACAGATTGTACAGTAGGACTAGTAGTACAGTCTGAGTAGGATTACTTTAATTACAACCATTATATTTGTTAATAATAAAATACGACGCTTCCTTCAATAAGCGCGGAAATTTAATATTAATATAGCGTTTTGAACTTAATAAATGGAATTGAAATTGATGAAATTTTTGAGTTGAACAATGAATGTTGAATATTAAATGACACAAAGATCAGTTTAATTAGAGCCGTTCTAAATTGAGAAAACCTTTATTGTTGTGTTGATATAATAAAACATGTTGATATAAAAGAGGGGGAGGGCTTACAAATGCATTAATCGAGGAGTTAAAGGACAATGTGCTCTAATAAATTGCCATTAAATAGTTTTGACTATCATATGTTTGAATTATCAGATAATATTAAATAATTAGGACGGACAAAATCGCTCTGTTCCAAATATTGGCCCGCTATTTTGAAACAATTTCATATGAAAGGTTATCGTTTTTAGATATGTCATCAAGGATCGCCTGTCCACACCATTCCGCATTTTCGATAGGAGTTTCAAAATGTGGAGTCGTGGGATATTTATATATTATTTCCCTTTACATGCTCTAAGGAAAAAAACGCCACGCCAAAATTTCTCAATCTCTGTTATTGTTCAGATTTCGCCAGTTTTTATTTCAAATGAAAAGTCATGGTATCTCCATAATTCATTGATAATCATTTGTCCCCATCAGTTCATATTTTCTGGAGACATTCCAAACTAAAAACACATTTGTTCACCTCAACAACCGGACTGATTTCGATGTATTTTATTTGCCACTTAGAGTGCATAGATATCCAATTAGAATACTCTGAGTTTATTGTGCAAATATAATTTAAAATAATATTTTCATTGAATGATATAAATGATAGCTCATAGAAGATTGGTGATATTAATAAATCAAGGTTATTAATATGGCCTTGACACATCTGGTCACGATAGCTACACATCACATAATTTAAAAAATATTTTTGAAACTTTTCTGCTTATTTTAAGTCGATTTAAAAGAATCTAAGGGCTGCGGTGGTCTGGTGGTAAAGTCTCGGTTCGTGAGCCATAGGATTTCAGGTTCAAAACTCGATTCCACCGAAGAACCGTCGTGTAAGGGGTTCTGTTGCATGTTAAATCTGTCAGGGCCAAACGTCCTCCAACTGAGTAGTGTGGTGTGGAAAGGGGGGTGCCAGCTTAGGTGTCGTACTCGTTTTCTGAGTGCGGTTCAAAATTACGAGGTCCGTCCCAAAATAGCCCTAGTGTCGCTTTACAACGGGACGTTAATATAACTAAACTAAACTTAAGAGAATCTATTCTCTGATAAACACAAACCTTATTCGTGATATATAAAAGTCGCTATCTAAATCAACGCAATAAATAAATAAAGCTAGTAGAACGAGTACCATTTTGCTTTGGAAATCACATCACCACAGTTCTGTGTCATCTTTTGCTAAAAGCACAATATATCAGAATCTGCATGAACCAAAAAGAAAAAGATCGCAGATTCAATAAGTGGCTGATATCGCAAGAGATGATCTTCCGTAAACATGGGAGCAACGACATTGATTTCCAATAGTTCTCCATGTCCTTTGCTGATGCCAACAGAAGTTTATGCAGGACAGGGAAGGAAAATTAGAAAGATTTTTGGGTTACGGTATCAAAATAATATTGTCATCAAATAACAATGGAAAAATATAATTGCTGTGTTGTTGTTTTACGATGAATCAATCATAAGATAAAAAAAGAGCAAATTTTACAGTTTTCGGTACAGACATTTAATAAAGATATTATTACAGTAATTAAAATTGCAATTATAATGCATTTAGAGTTTTTAAAAATTTCAAAAATAATGTCATTTTCATATGTTTAAGTGTCTGATACATACATCTCATTATAGAATACTGATATTGAAAATTTTACTGGAATGATTCAAATAATTTCCTAGTTAGAAGACGAATATAATAACCTGTTATATAGTTACATATTCCATTATATGATATATTGCGTTTATTAATTAAATGTTTCACGATTTTTTTTGAAGTTGTACTAATGTTTTGCTCAAACATTCTTGATAGGAATAAAGGGTCAATTTTGGGATATTTATTTTTAAAGCGCAAATGAAAAAAACTTCCTCAAGGCCTTTTTTCAAGTTTTTGTTGACACTTTGAGGTATTGCGGCTTCATTAGAAACTATGTTATAATGAACTTTTGCCTTTATTACACGGTAATATTTTTAAAATTTACTGGAGATTAAAAATATGTTTTTAGTACATAACGAAAATAGATGAAATGATTTTGATGATGAATGAAATGATAAGTGATTATTATTTTTATTTGTGAATTTATACATCCGTTAACATGATTTTCATAACGAAAAATATAATACTTGCACCTCTGAAACAGCAAAACAATCCTGATTTATTAAAACTTGAGCTTCGTTGTGACATTTTTATGCCTTCATCGTACAATGTATTTTTTTTCCCAGTTTAAACCTATTTGGAATCTACTAATGCACATTTTTATTAACTCACTAAATATGTAAATAAAAGGTTATCTAATCAATAACTTAAGTAGGTAAGTGAGAAATTTTAAAAATATTAATGTTTCAAATTTTTTTATATTGAATTAAACACTCGAAATAATTTAGTATTCGAAACATTCTTAAACAAACATATTTATCGCAATGTTATCTGTTGACTCTTGACTGGGTAAACAAATTTATGAACAATACAGCAAAAACTAACATTACATCAATATATTAATAAAATATAAAACTCTTTTCTTCAGGCAGAAAACTCTTTTTTTTATCATTAGAAAAATATTTCCTTTTTATATACAACTCGATATTTGACTTCCCCGGTAATTAAATAAACAATACAAACAAGTTCAACGACCGCAAATATGCTCCCTAAAGCACTTCAGTATCTCGAGCAAATGGCAGAAAGTATCTGTGGCAAGTCTCGGTGGTGTTCGCGATAAATGATCCTCTATCTGGTTTTTCCAGAGCTGGTTTCTTTTATTCGTTCGCTAAACCCTATAGAGAACTGGAAACTATTTGGCTCTAATTCGCAGAGAGTGGGAGATATAGCAAGAAGAGCCGACAAACCAATTTATGGGGTTAATAACCGAGTAAAGGTGTTTCTTTTGTGAGATTCAATGATCAATTCCCTTTGCTGGAATGCGGGTTCACGCTTGGACACTTTGCTAGGTCCTTTTTACACAATTGGATTTTCTGTAACAGCAAAACGTTCCAATAATTTCCTATATATTTCAGATAAATGAAAAAAACAAAAAACAAATTAGATATAAATTTTTTGAACGTGTAATTAATTTCTTTTTAGATTAACTTTCTGTTCTGAAATGCACGGAAAATATTCGGGATAAAATCTTGCAATTTGAGGTCTTTGATAGATAATGGAGAAGATAATCAAATTTCCATACCATATCAATGGGCAATTTCATGGGCATTTCCAAATTGCATTAAGGGGGCACTTAATGTACACTAAAATTACTTAAATGATGGGCTTTCTTGATTTCATGGTAAAGTATTGGTTTCATGTGTGGGATGTTTTGTATGAGAGATTCAAATTTCGAGCCATACAATTTTTTATATTTCCGCGTTACATTAATTTTAATTAATGGATATTTCCCTGTAAAGGAGAATTTCTACACCACATTAATTTATGCATTAAATGAAGAATTTAACTTGCACCAGAATCACTTTTCTATGGGTTGCAAACATCACATAGCAAAGTCCCATTTCCATGAGACCAGATTCGTAGATACCAGCTTGTTTTGTTCATTTTTAGCTTAAGGTGTACGTACACACTAGAAAATTTAAAAAAAAAATTAACTTTAAAAATCTAGTTTTTTTACAGTAGGTCATTATATATATGTTTAAACTCATTTCAGTGAGAAAAACCATATTACACTAATTATTAATTAATTAAATAATATTTAATGAGCTAATTAGCATATTTTTTGAAACATGATATCTTAAATTCTAATTTGTACGGACACACAATTCTTGTTGGAAATTATGCCTAATATTAGTTTTCATGTTGCCTGCCTCAATCAAGTTATAAAAATATATCGTTTTTTTAAACATTTTTTTCATCAACAATGAATAGAAAAAGCGAGATTTTTTTCTGTAATTTAAACTTTTAAATAGCTATTAAAAAATTATTTCTATAAATATAACTTTGCTTGAGACTCAAAACATCCGCTATTTCATACAGATTATTTTATATATAAATCATTGTATTTGGTAAATTTCTTGTTGAGTTATGATTGTTTGAATGAAGCAACATAGTGGAAAAATATCATTCTTCATAAAATGAGTTTAAAAAAAGCCGTAACTAGGGGTTTTAATCAAAGCACCTTAAGAAAAATAATCATAACTCGAGAAATATTTCGAATATTGACAACATCTTGGTATCGTTTGAAAGCTAAAGGATCAAAGAACATTCTTAATAAAATTTTTTTCGATATTTTGAACGATTTTCGAAGTTTCCAGTGTACATACACCTTAATTGCGCAAGAGCCAAACTTGACCAAGCTATGCCAAACACAGGATAATTAAAGAAGTGTGGATAAAATTAAAAATTCGGTATTTTATGATACCAAGCAAAAAAAGAGGCTTGAAAGCAATATTTTAAATATAGTCATTGTTCCCTAAACGCTATAAAAGACATCAGATAAAAAAATTAAAAATCTTCTAAAAGAAAACAAGTGAAATTAAAAAAATATATTAAGTAGACACGAAACAACAAAGTGTTGGAAAACAAGAGAAGTTCTAATGATATAAGTTTTTATATTTCGTTGAAATTATGTACTTTCTTTTTGACTTAGAAGCTTTAGGTGAATATGGAGTGCAAATTTCGTCTATTGTGTCGAAATTTTCACTAATATCATACTTCAGGATATCGTCTGAATCATTTCAGGTATTTATTTCCAAGGCGTCATCGGATTGTAACTTAGAGGTATTTTCTGGTGTAGTAACGCCCATACATACTGGCACGATTGTGTAGTGTTTGTAGATTTGGTTCTGTCATGACGGGCTATATTCTTAGTTGCAAATTTTAAAACCGAATAGTTGTATTACAATTCCAGAGTAAGATTAGATATTTGCAGTGATGTGATTTTCCAAAATTTCTTAGAAATTGTGACGGAGTTTTATAGAATTGCGAAATTTTGTCAGGATTTGTAGCATAGTTACTAATATTAAGTTTGGAGTACTTTATTTTTTTTTCTATATTTAACTGTTTTGAAATCAGGAATGAAGTAGCAGTTACTTCAAATTGAGGAACATTTAGAGATCATATCTGAATCCGTAGAATATTCACTATCTATACGGGAGAACTTTCTATGGAATGCTCTTGATATATCTTGATTCGGAAATTCGGAGAAAGAGTAAAGACTCGGATATTATCCTTGTTACCTAATCCTGGACCAGATTAGAAGATTTGTTAAAAAACGATTTTCTATAAATTAAAAACGAGGCGTTGCTACAATTAAAGCAAAGTAAACATGTTTAACTGGAGTTGCTTTGGGCAAATGAGTTATATTATTTTCCATCCATTATTTACATTATTTTCCAGTCTAGAAAATGCTATTTTGTTATTAAGTCATCATGGCCAATAGATATAGAAAAATCTATAATATCTGATTACTGTTTTAAAAGATAGAAGAAAAAAATTGAAGTACCATAAACTTAAAGTAAAGAAATTTATTCTAAGAGCTCTTTTAATACTAGATTAAAAAGACATCTTGATAATTTTGAGGTTTTATTTAGTTTTGAATTTATAGAACTAGTTTTGAGGTTTTATTTAATGTCCTCATTTTAATAAAATATACTTAATTCAGTAAAATGAGAATATTTAATAAAAAAATTAGGAAACTGCTGTTCTACTATATTATTTCCCAATCTCAAAAATTAGGAAATAATATAGTACAGAATAACATAAGATTATCTAGTGTTTCATGACAGAATGTTACAAAATGGGACGCAAAGAATTCTAATAACTTTTATTGCTTTGCATTTTCACAAAATTAATGAATAATAATTATCTATATTAAAATATTCCTGTTTTCCAGGACAGTTTTGATTGATTTTCAAAATGAATAAAAAATAATTTTTAATCATTAAGTGTTGAACATATAGCAATTCTGAAACTGAAGATTTATATACATAGTATAGTCAAAAGTGAATATTTTGAGCTTCAATATAGTTCTGATCTAAATCGGATGCTTATATTGATACTCAATAGACTTAAAATGCTGTTATTAAGTGCATTATAATTTTACTTTATTGGTGAATATTAATGTAGTATAATCATTATATTACATTAATTTGTATTTTAGGAGCAGTCAGGGCAAAATTTTAAATAATGAGTAATAAAATTTTATTTAAAAAAACATGTTTTTTTATTAGAGTAATGAGAGCAAAAAAAAAGTTTTCGAATAAAAAATCTGGAAAAGGAAACATAAATCGTAAAGTAGCAGGGTACTGGAAATTGTCCATTAGAATAAAAAAACTTAAAAAAAAAACAAAAACTAATGCGCAATATATCTCATCAGAAATTCTTTTTCTAAACTTCAATAAAAAATAAAATGTTTTACAGGCGTAGTGAAAATTACAAGCTCAATTAAGATTTCTCCATCAACACCCCCTTAGATTTCTCATAATTTTTTAAATACACTGATAAAAGTGTATTTTTAAATAATTTTTTCATTTTATTTATAATTACTTTTCTTTTTCTAGTTCCCATTACATTCTCTGTTACATTTCATTCAATATTTTAAGAGTTATGAAATCTTGCAAGCAGTTTTTTCCCAAATATACTTCTATACGGGATCAAAATTTAATTTAAAATTAAAGCTAAAAGGATTAAAAATTAATTTTTCAAAATATTAAAATCTTATACGGCTTTTGAGAACACACAACTATATATAATTTCAAAATCACATGAATTGGAAAATAAGTAGAAGATGGATTACAAAATTTCTTTTTCATAACCATGGAATTTAATAAAGGATATAAAAGTGAATTAATCAAAGAAGGTAAATTAAATTAAATCTCGTTGAAATTTGAATTGAAAATCAATAAAAAAAGTCTCTTTGCAAAGATAAGACAAGTTGTATAGTAAAATTTATATGCAAAATTTATCACATGAAAGTACAAATTCAATACTGCAGTTTTTAAATATTACAGTCCCTAAATAATTATAGAGAATAAAAAATATTAGATAAACAATATTAAAATTGCTTCTGTATATTAAAAAAGAACCAATATTTCAGAATAGCTTCAAAATTTCAACGAATAAATAAATTTGTTCTAGTCTTAAGTTTATATATCATTATTCACAGGAATCACTTTTGACTCCAAAGTAATGGAAAAAATATCCTTCTTAAAATGTATTTATTTGTTATTTCCAATATTCTTTAAATATAGTACTGTTATGTATCAACCTTCAATCTCGTTAAATTGATGATGTGTAACTTTGTTATTCACCTGTTTTCAATCTTTTTAGACGGGCGAAAAAAAGTTTTCAATCTCTTTAAATTGATAAAAGAAACATGGTTTTCTGCCTTCATGAGAAAATACTAGGAAAAAAATTATAAATTAATGTTCTCGCCACTGTAGAATGTTTTGAAAGAATCCGATTTTTTAATCAAAAACGGAAAATTCATTTAAATAAAAGGACATCGATTGAAAATACAAATACATAAAAAAAAGACTTGTTATTATGTGAGAACATGATGTTGTTTTGGTTTGAGGTTTTTGAAGCCTCAAAATGCAAGGCAACAAATTGGCGATTTATCATTTTTGAGGCATCAATTTTTCGCTTTTAGGGTTATTAGAAGATAATGGAGAAGGTTGTGATTTATCGCCAACTAAAGTTACAACTTGATTTCTAAATTATCCATTTTCTGAATTCTTACGAATTGTCTGAATTAATTTATGTCATTAACCAATTTAAATCGGCTTATTTAAAACAATCACGAGACTATTGGATTACGCATGCGTCGATATTTAGAAAAACGATAGGTTTTCGGTGTAGCTCCAAAACTTTGTTTGCCAGTTAGCAAAATTGTAAATAAAAGTTTAAAAAATTATATATATATATATACAAAAGTATAAAAATCAAGTTATAGGAAAAACAAATAAACCAAATAAAAAAATATAAAAAAGAATCCGGCCTGAAGACTTTTTCAAGGGTCAATAATAAAAATAATGTTTACAAAGAATTCTGTTTGATTAAATTCTTGGATATTTACTTCGAATATCTAAAATTGCCCAAAATTATACATAATAATAATATATTTTTTCCTCTATCAGATAAAACAACTGTTTCAATAGCGTTTAGTTACACTTCAACTTTAATGAAAAAAAATTGTAATTATAATTACTATGGCAAAAATTTAGATAAAATAAATATTACAGATTGTTACTGTAACAAAGAAAACTATAAAGATTTTATAGATGTTGATAAAGGTCATATTATTACAGGTAATTTAAAAATTATTGAATCCAACTCTTTAAGAGATTTAATGGGAAGAGGAACAAAATTTAGATTAAGAGAAAAAATAAACCATGACAAAATCTTGATTTCTATTGGTAATGATTTGAATGTTTTTATTGCCAAATTATCTAGAAAATACCATTGGCCTGCGGAAGGTTTCAGAGAATGGAAAGTGAGAATTTTAAAGGAAATAAAAATAAAAATGAATATTGATTTTGACAGATCTAAAGAACGTGGTATTTATTTTAGTAAAACATTGAAAAAAGAAATAAAAAATTTAAAAGAAAAATTTGTTATTACAGTAATAGATAAATCAGCAAATAATTTCTGTTTAATTTGTAAATATTATTATAAAGAACTTTTAATTAATGAATATAACTCTAATGCAACTTATATGTTAAAGAACACCGGGTAAAAGGAATTAGATAAAAGAATGCTAGCTTTCGCAAAAAAAACTCAAAACTAAGACTTGCTCTCTTAACTATCCTTATTTATTCCCAACAGTTAAATTTCATAAAAATTCATTAAAATTCAGATTCGTGACCTGTAGCACTGGCAGTTATAATTACTATACGGGTAAACATTTCTTTAAATACTTAAAAATGATCCTGGACAAAATAAAAGATGAAGACCACTTTATTATTTCTAGTAACAAAGAAATTCTGGATTTTCTTAAAGATAACAACATTAATAAACTTAATACTTTTGATTTCGAAAATTTATACACTAATCTACCATATGAAAAATTAATAAAAGCCTGCACTTTTATCTATGACGAATATTTAAATGAAAATATCATTCCTAAAAATAACTGGCTTGAGTTATGTAATTTTAATATTACTGAAAATTAAGTTTTTAATGGTATTAATTTTTACAAACAAGGGCATTCCAATGGGAACAGCTTTCTCAAGTGCTTTGGCTAATATTTTTCTACATTACTATGAGAAAAAAGTAATTAAATATAATTTAATAAACAGGTGGAGATATATTGATGACCTACTTTTGATTAACTTCGACAATACTAATATTGTAACTAATTGCTATCCAAAAGATTTAATTCTAACAGTATCGAATAAAAATCAACTTGAGGCTACCTTTCTGGATTTAAAAATCGAAATTGGTAATGATAAAACAATAGTTGGTATATACGATAAAAGGGATGATTTCAACTTCAAAATAACAAAACTATGTAACTACCATTCCAATATAAACTCTAAAAGTTTCAAAAATCTAATTTTCTCACAAGTTAACAGGATCAAAAGGGTTTGCAATAATAAAAATTCCTATATTAATAATTTAATTAAAAATGAATTTCCTAAAAATTACTGTAATGTCAGTTTTTTAACTACACAAGGTATGGTTTGGGATTAATCCTTTGGCTTAAATAAAAAATAGAACTTTCCTTGCATATTATATCACTCAATAGGTGGCGCTGGGAGCTTACAATTTTTACCTAAATTACCGTTAGCTTTGTGTTTTTTATAAGCGGGAATCACAATCGATAGCTTAAAATTTCCTTGGCTGTTGATGGTATGTTCTTGCCTTTTCGTTTTTTTCTTTTAGTGTTATTTTATGGTATTTTGGTTATTGTATTTTTACTTATTAGTGGTTTTTCTTCTAATTTGTCGTTTTGTGTTTTCCTTTCTGTTAAAATGGTATATCTCTTGGGCCTAATTTCAGGGGATTTTCGGGTCACGAAGGAATCATTATTAGACTTAATTGTCTGAATTTCCTTAACAGAAAAAATCCCTTTTTTGAATCCCTGCCTGAGGTGACCCTTGAAAAAGTCTTCAGGCCGGATTGTTTTTTATATTTTTTTATTTGGTTTATTTCTTTTTCCTATTACTTGATTTTTATACTTTTTTTATCAGTTCATCTGTGTTTTAGAAGTAGCTGCATTTGCGCTCTATAAATACTATGAAGTTTTTACAAAAACGATTTCGAAACTGTTTTGTTTTCGTTTGCATTTTAGTCTCGTTTTCAAACTTTTTCTTACTTTAGATTGATTACTTATATATTACTTATATTGATTACTTATATATTTTCTTACTTTAGATTGATTACTTATATTGATTACTTCTTACTTTAGATTGATTACTTATATTACTTATTTGTATATATATATAGGGATAGAGACCGATAGAGAAGTCTCGTGATTGTATAAAACCAGTTAATGACTTCAATTAATTAAGACAAATAAAATACTAATGTTCTCGCATAATAACTTGAAATTTGCGACCATAGATTTCATTTTCTTAAATATATATTTTAACTTCTGAATTAAAATTTAATAAAGCAGTGTCAAGTAAACAATATTAATGAATAAGAATTTAAAAATCCTTTTAAGAAGTCATAAATTATTAATAAAAAAATTCGTAAGATTTTTCGATACTAGAAAAATGGAACAGTTAATTGCAATGTCAAAAATTTGTATAAAAATTATTTTAGCAATGAAAAAAAAATGGATGGTTTGTTCAAATGATTTTAAAAGAGTTTTGTCATTAAGATAAAGTTCTCAAGTTTATAACTACAAATTGATATAATCAAGGTTTATAATTTTAACTTTATGTTTTATTTTCTTGTAAAATGTGATATCTTAATAATCAGTCACAGGACTGTTTACATCTATAGGAATATGGCATAAGTTATACCATGAATTAGTATTGCTTATTAATTCATTAAGTCGACATTCTTAAATTTTCAACAAAGCTTTTATTAAGTTATTTTAATTATCATTGTTCGAAACAAATTTTAAAGTTTGTGATTCAAAATTTGGTAATCTAACATTGCTTCATAATGAACAGCCCCATACAAGGTTTCATCTTGTTAAATCAACTAGAAACGAATCATCCATCTTGATTTATCAAGGTTTTATCGTGTTAAATCAAACAGAAACGAAACCCAGGTCACAGAATTTGAGCTTTATTTGATTTGCCAGATTAATACTTTGTTTTGTAGCCGTGCGAGAACTATTTGTAGTATGATTTAGGATTTTGAATCATGAGCAGAAGTCGAGAACGGTGCATGAGTCGACGCAATACTCTCTTAACTTTATGCTAATCCAATATAAGAACTTTGTCTATTATAATCCATTCAGTGTTCTCAAAATAGACAGCATCTGAATATGCAATCCTCTGATCTAAAGACCTTAGGCATGTGTAGTATCTCTTACAGGATTTAAATTATCAGCTTCATTTCCTACAGCGCATACCTTTTGCCAATCGCGTGTATTCAACGTACATTTTTTTACTTCAGATGAATACAAATTGCGCATTATTCTTACTTTTCTTTCGAAAACTTTCAGATGTATCACGATCCCATTCTCTTAATCATTACAGAAAATTATCATTCTTTTTGTTATACGAATAAACCTAAAGGGAATACGGTTTTAAAAATGGTGCAGAATAGCTCTGGTCTTGAATTACTCTTTCCTAAAGTATTACCGACTTTCCAGTTCGATCATGTTCGTGATGAAAAAATATTGTGTGTTTAATGTCATCAAGCGATTCTTGTTTCATTTCACCATATATTGCTAGCATATTATTGATTCTATAAGTTATTATGTGATATTTATCCTCATACCAATTACGTGATTCTTCGAAGTTCATAAGGGAAATAAACATTTAAGCAAAATGACACTGAACAATTCCGAAATAAAATGTTTTACAATTGCTTGTGTATATATATACATATATATAGCACAGATAAATGTGATGAAGTTTGCAGAATTTATTATTTTATAATTATAGTGAATCGTCATATTCAAGGAAAGAATTGAAAGTTATTGCTACTATTTTTTAAAATTTAATCTGCATTGTATTTTTTTCTGACAATATATTAAAACTTGTTTCGATCTGATTTTAGTAATTAATCGATTAATTTTACTAATTCAATTGATTATTCGTGAACATTATAAGTAGAAAAGATAACATTGCAAGGAAAGAAAATGTCTAATGTTATTAAATATTCACATCTAAAGTTCACTGCAAATAATATATTTTTTTTTTCTTAAGCACTCTGTCAATGCTCAGATTGAATGGGCCATGGGGGCCCATTCAATCTGAGCAAGAGCTCGGCTTCGAAATCGGAGGGCTTCAGATTCGAGACCCGATTCCATCGAGGAACCGTAGTATAAGCGGGTCTGGTGTGGATGTTTGGAGAGGGATCGCCAGCTTACGTGTCTTCCTCAACATCCGACCACAGTTTTTAAAATTACGAGGCATGCCCCAAAATAGCCTTACTGTTGTTATAAAACGGGACGTTAATATAACTAAACTAAATTAACAAACAAATTAAGAAATTGTTAGCAGAACACCATCCCATCTGGATGGGCACATCTTCTAGCATTATAATATTTTAGAATTTATAAAACTTGCATAGAGGATGTATTTATCTTATGTACTAAAAATCTGAGTTCTTCACGTTTTAGAATTACAGAATGCCCTTATTTTTATTTTAATTATTTCTATAACACCAATGAGTTAAGTATTTATGTCAGTACCAATAAATGCTTTTAAATAAATTATTGTTATTTTTATTCTTTAATAATCCAATTTTACATTCTTTTTTCTTTCAGTCATCCAGATTATCCAAGGAACAACCGGATTTACTTCAGTTTATTGAGAAGCCCTTTAAAGTAAGTTAACCTTAATTGCACGAGTAAATAAACTAACAATGCTTAAGGTTATTTTTTACATTTACATAATCTTATTATTAGCATTAATTTGATTTTATTGTAATATTTTTAAAATATTGGAATTTTTTTTGAAATTTAGATACCATTTTCATTAACTTTTGAAGTTTCAGAACATTACTAATAAATTTCTCATTTTTCATCTAGTATATATCGGATCTAACCACTCAGCTTGCTGCTTTATTGTCTTGCACTGCTGTAGGCCACAGAGATTATGTTTGCTTGGAAAGTGTGGTATCAAGTAAGTCTTTTTATTCATTGTCCAAAAATTATTAAATTTAATTATTTGAGATAACGAGATATATATTATTTGAGATAATTGTATCATTGTCTGAAACAATATAAAAAGTAATTTCATAAAAGACAGCTTCAGCTTTTTCAGCTTAGTATACCTATAATATATATATGTTAGAAATCTAAAAACTTCGGATGAATTCGTAAATGGACCAGCTAGCTCAAAGGGGCGGAGATGGTGGGTGGGTGTGCGTGAAATTTTCATTTCGCTCTAACAAATTTTCAAGATTTTTCCAATCGCTTGAAATCAAATTTTGGCACAGAACTACTGTTGTATTGTAGTCACAAAATCACTTACTAAATTTGGTAAATTTAAGTTTTTGCGATTTTGAGTTATCCTGTTTGAATGCTTATGAAAGTACAGACACTAATGGAAAGTCAATCCCTTGACAAATTTGGTCCAAAATGTGACAGAAATTTAATCGTTAGATGTTAAATCTGTGTATTAAATTCTTTCGATATAGCTCTTCATGTTTTGTAGCTATCGTGTATACTTGTACTCGGATAGACACACAGACAGACATTCTTTTAAACAATGTTGCACAAAATATGACTCAAATCTACATGCTTAGTGTAAAGACAATTTTGTAAATTATTAATTAGAAGTAGTTTTGAGTTATAGAGGTTGCAAACAAACAGATAGACAGAAAGACATAATTAAAAAAATGTTTTGAGAACTTAGGGGAATTCGAAACATGTAGATTCGTCAAAATTTCGATTTCGAATTTATTCGAAATGAATAATACTTTCTCTTTTTTATGCTTCGTATACAAGAAAGTAAAAAGTAAAAAAAATCAATATCACAAATTATTGATGCAAAAATTAATGAAATACTCGTTATGTCAATATAAAATAATGCTTTTTTAAAAGAAAATGGGTAAATATATATAAAGCAAACATAAATTGAGTTGACAGATATAAATTATTCAAATTTATATCTCTCATTGAGATATAAAAATGTGTAAATTCGAATGAAAGGGGTACGATTATAAATAATATCGAAAACTGGACTTCACACTTTAAAAAATAATGAGTCAGTCTTTACGAAATTGCAAGCAAGAACAAGTAGTTAACTGGGAATCCATCAGTTGAAATATTTCAAAAGCTTCTACCTTTAATAGTTACAACTTACTAAGATAGTTCTCAGATATTTCACAATAAAATTAGCTAACATAATAGAGATACATATTACGCTTGAGCCACTTCTGGCTGATGGTTAAATTCACCCCATTTTCACTTGAAACGAGCATTTAAATGTTTCACCCAATTGCCTTCTTTTGTAAGTTCAAAATCTTCTTTATGCTCCTTTAAGATGTTAAAAGCGTAGACAAGGAATTCATTTCTCTTTAAATTGGTTTACTTGGGAAGTATAAAAGTGAGTTTGAGTTAAAGTATAAAAATTTTAAAAGCCTTCTGAAACTAGCATCGTTAGAAACGCTTGAAAAGGTTTCTGATGCTAAGTTGAGTTAGAAATATAAAGATGATGTGGATACTTTGGCCTTAAGAGGATTTTAATAAGAAATGAAATTTATTTGAAAAGCAGCTTAAGATACAATGATAGAAAAATAAAATTTCGTGCTTCAAAGCGATAAGACATTTTCGTTAAAAAAATATATTTTTGAGTAAAAATTAAAGAAAATTAAATTTTAAAAATTAAATGATGCGAACTTTGATGAAAAGTGAATTTTGAACTTTTTTCAAGATAGAAAGTGCTGCACAAAGTGATTGATTGATTAGTAAATATAATGTTTTGGTATACGAGATAAAATAAGGAAACTATTCACACTTTATTCTTAAATCAGCTTTCTTTGGCAACTAGAGATTTGTTGGGGGACTTTGAAATATAATTTTATTTAGATCTCTAATGCATAACGATGTTAATGATTCTCTCAATAAAGCATATAAAAAACTATACACGCTTTATTTTTAAATTAGCTTTAAAAATCAACGATTTGCCAGATACTTTGTAGTTTAATCTTATTTAGATCTCTTATTCATAATTTGATGTTTATGATTCCTTTAACAAAGCATATAAAAAGCTATACACACTTTAAAATTAGCTGCCTTTGGCGACCAGCTATTTGTAGGGAACTTTGAAGTTTAATTTAATTAGATCTCTAATGCATAACTTGATGTTTATGATTCCTTTAAAAAAGCACTTTTAACCATATAATTCAGAATGACACTAAATTCTTGATATTTTTATAACATTACATATTTTTTATAGCATGCATGAGCATTTTTTTATAGAATCGAGCCCAATGACATCACAGCGACATCACATATTTAAATATCCGAACAATCTGCTTATAAATATGTATTATGTAATAATGTCATTTTATTATATGATCCTAATTTAAATTACAAATAGCAGACACTTTCTTCTTCAGCTTCTAACAACAGACGAAAATAACTCGGTTAGATATTAAATAGATCAATGAAAATTGTTTGAATTTAAAATATTAATGAAATCTATTGTTGAAAATTGTTCAAAAAATATTATTTAAAAAATAATCTAAATTTATAAAAAAAATTGCACGGTAATTAAACTGATATCGTTTAAAAAGCAGTTTTTAAAAATTTTATTTGGCTTAAAAATTAGTTTTGCGCAATTAAAATCTTTGGAGACTTATCTGGGGGGAAACGGAAAAATTACTCTTAATTTTTAATTAATTAAAACTCGAATTAAAATTTCAAAAGAAATTTCGACAATATGCATATTCTTATATCCCAAGGAACATTTATGACAAATTTGTTAACTCTATTTCAACGGGCAATTCTGCATTTCACCATTAAGCAGACATTGAGTGTTGGCATTCACATTTCTCTTATTAATAAAGGCTGGTTGCTTGGTTTATGTTTAATGGCGAATGAATCAAAGGCGTCCATACTGCGCCATATTTATGGTTTGAAATAAACTGCTTTAGTTGTATAACAATTTCATCAAATTTAATGCATTATTAAAAATCTTGGTAAAACAAATGAACCAAAATCTTGATATGTAAATTTATAAACTCAAGTTTAGTGCGGAATAAAAACCTATACAAAACGATAGAAAGTCAATAGTTTTGAAAAGTATTGATGGAGGGATTCTCTACCAGTTTTTACATGTTAGGCGACGCTGAGTTAAAATATATCACACGATAAGAATGGATTCACAAATATCTCTGTTTGCTCTTCCATGTTTTGCTCTCTTTTCAAACAAAAGCCGTTTTGAGAGAAACGAGTACAATCGATGCGAAGTCTAGTCATTTTCACATTATTTTCAAGCTATTATTATAGGACAAATGGCTATCAATGAATGAGTTATTGAATGGATTGTAGCTTGTAAGGAATTTTTAGATTTCAAGCCTTCTGTCAAAGAGTATGGATATGACGAGCGATAGGTAGTTGTCACGACAATTATTATTAATAGAGATAACAGGTGATATCATTTCTGGACGTAATATCCTGTCTTTTCGACTTTTTTGTACAATTATCTAAAATCTTATTCATTCTTTGGGAGAAAATATATCAGGCTGTGTGGTTAATCATCAAGTTTCGCACATTTTGCCCTGTAAAAAAGAGATGTCTATGTAATGAATGTAATATAAGTAAATCATTATCATCAGATTGTATGGGAAGTTTCTTATTTGAAAGATTTCACTCTTGTACGCCTTCTACAGAAGAAAAGGTTTGACAGCAAACTGTTACTGCTAATAGTGTGGCCAAATTTAGGCTCCCAGAAATAAATAAAAATTTTGCTCGCACTCTCAGATATCATCCACATGACCACAATTTACCAATTTACCAATTTTTTTACCAATGTTGCACATACAGTTTCAGTTATGATTATTTTGGATCAAAGGACAAATAGTTTCTGACATGACGAGATTTCGGGCAACATTTACAATTACTACATAACATTTTCTACGCCACAAATATCCAGTTATTTTTTAATGTTCTTTCAAAATATATTAATATAAGCAAGAGACATATAAAGAAGAACTTTTCAGATCATTATACTGCTGCAACTCATAGTGTATCTATATTATAACTTATTTGTAATATTCGAAGTATGCATCTGCAATCAAGCAATGAAAAACATTAATTGCAAAATCGATTATAGGGAAGCTTTTCTGTTAAACATATTTGGCAATAATTATTATTTTTAACCATTGATTTTAAAACATTAAAACTTTTTAATGTTCATTTTTTAACAAGTAATCTGTATTTAATCAGAGTTTCAGTCATTCTTTAAAGAGGAAAATTATTAATTATTATATAAATGTTAAGAAGAAATTCGGATTTTCTGCCACAAAGTCTGCATTTGGCAATTTTGCACCAAATATAAGGACCACAATAAACATTGATTTATTAACAACTAATATAAACTGTAGGGCTAGCATTTATATTAGATTCTCTCTCTTTACAAAAATGTGAGTTTATTTTATAAAATTTTTATACAATTAATGGTAATGCTGAAAATGGCAGCGAATTTCCTTTTTATATAATAGACCAATGTCTCCCCGAGCGATGAATTAAGTGATAAAAAATCGAAGAAACTAATTGTTAAACATTTAACCTGATAAAAGTTTTGATTAATGAGCACTCTATTCGTTAAATGGTAGGAAGATTTAAAAAAAAATAGTGACATTTCCCAGACTAGCCAGTTTTAGAGAAAACATGTAATTAATCAGAATTTAAAAATAAAAAGAAATGAATCATAACTTTATACTTTATGCATTCACTGAAACCAAATGAATGCTTTTTTATTATATTTTGAAACATAGTAACGAATAGGATCCGTTAGGGTAATTAGAACTGATTAGATTGTAGGAACTATCATTTTATTCGATTTAAAATGTTCTTATGAAAAGGAAAATAAGTCTATAATTTATTCGAGAATATATCGATGTTACGGAGGGCACATTAAACAATGTCTTTTTATTTTAAATTAATAATCAGTTAGAGAAATGAAATAATTTCTGAATACTATTTTGGTTTCCCATATCAGTAAGGAATTGTTTGAATTATTTATAACGATAAGAAAGGTTTGCTTATTACCTCGGAATTTATTTTACAGCCCATTTCTAATAGCCTCAAGGCTATTTTTCGATAAAAATATATTCGATTTCATGGAATACCGTAAATAAACTTTTAACTGTTTAATTTATTATAATTACTTACATTTTGAATTATTTTATAAACATTTTATCTTTATCTCTGGCGAGTAAAGTCGAGAAATGTGCCTTTAAAAAAACAGAAATTGTCGAACATTATGAGACACGAGAAAGGAATAAATACGATTTAGAAACTCTGTTTAGAATTAATAGGTCTAGTATTCAAATTTAGTAGTAGAAAATAAGAGTTCCCATTTCAAATGAACATTCACTCTTCAATTAAACTTTCTCTTTCTTTCATGTTATCTGAAAAATTCTATTTAAGTGATAGGATTTGGTAGTATAATTTTTATACACCTCTCGGCAATCGTAAACTATTGCTGCCAAATTTTGATTTTGCCAAATTAGTACTCTTCAAACCTGTCACATTCATCTGACTATTATTAAGCCCTCAGATGAAAGAATAATAGTCATTCATTCTGATACATTTAACATAACTGACAAAAATGCACATATTTATTGAAAATTCTATTATGGACAATTATTTTATCCATTTCCAGCACCTACTTTTCTTCCTAAAGAGTATCTTCAGATTCCTCTTTCAGCATTAAATTTTCCTTTTTCCATGATTTTGCTTGTTTTTGTTTATATCGGTGTCAGTCTGTATCAAATAATTATTAATATCCCACTTTCACATAAAACGTGTTATGTTTATCCTAAAATATTTTATGTTTGTAGATCACATGATAGATTATTTAAAAATATTAACAATTATTCAGGCATAAAATAATGAACTTTAACAGCGAAACAGGACGCTAAATAGTCAATATAACTTCTAGAGTCAATATAACTTCTTATAAGATAAAAAAAATTAATTTTAAATGAAAATATAATTTTTTTTAGTACATTAAAAGCCTGTTATTCATTACTTAACAATGAATACTCTCAGATGTGACTACGAATCCTATCCCGTTTCCCAGAAGAAAATTTGACTCGTCATATCTTACAGATACAAGAAATGTATAATTTACCAACTGACTTTGTAAATAAAAGATTTTTGGAATTGTTTGACGAAGAGTTGTTCACTTGTTTCACATTTTTGAATACCGTTGTAAATAAAATATGCGGATTTAAGAAAACCTCACTAAAAAAGCGGGAAAGCGTTTATTGTGTTCCTCTCAAAGGTCTTAAAGAAGACACATGATTTCGAACTCGTTTAGGCGTTACCGGTGTCACTGTCCCCAATTACTCTTTGTTCCTATTATTTTCATTGATCCTCCTTGAACTCTACTTGATGGTTTGTATTGAAATAATATGTTAAAACTAATCCATACAATTGAATAATTAAATCAAATGCATGAAAAAAAATATCTAGATAATTTACACTGCTAAATTTCATCTATTGGACAATGAAAAGAGTTACTTTAAGGCATGAAATAAAGTTTCTATTGATTACGTTTATCAATGAGTTTTTAAAATTTTTCGGATTTTTTGCATAAACGAAACTCTTATATTCAGTTTTATAAATTAATGACAAGCACCATGGAAAAGTACGTGCACACACGCTCATACACGCATGCACACACACACTCACATTGAGTTTTGATATAAGAAGAGAGAGAGTGAGAGTTTTCTGAATAAAATTAATTATTACTATACTTTCTGCAAGTATTTTAATATTTAAAGGTCAAACAAGTAGGATGTGCTATAAATTGGGGAAGATAAAAAAAATTAAAAAAAGAATTACTTAGAAATCACTAACAAGGATTTTGCGAATTCAAAGAGACATTTTTTGGCTAAGCTGCGATTTTTCTGACCAAAATCATTAAAATATTTAATTTTACTTTCAATGCCAGAATAAAATAATGGAAACTCTATGCAATTGTTTGACAAACAAAAACAAAAACATTTCTAGTTATAAGTTTTCAAGTAACACAAAAATCTTTTAATTAGAGTGAAATAAAACGTGTCTTTTAAAATGAATTTAATTAGTACCTACATTAATGAATTGCACAGTGAAAATCCTATTTCAACTAATGAAAATTTTAATTACATTCAAAACTAATTATTCATTTGTAATAAAAGTTTATTAAGAAAAAAATTGTTTTCAGAAAATTATAATTAAAAGAAAAACTTTTCAGGATTTTTTCTTAGAATATTTTTATACTATTAATGTATATTATGTTTATAGGGATTTTAAAACTACATTTATATAACACATTAAATTTACATTACATTTTCTATTAAATTTTAGTTAAAGTAAAGTTTTTTATGGACAAAAATTTTAAAATAATTAGAATATTAAAAATAAGATTCGAAAACTAAAAAATGTATTGCTTTGAAATGCTAAAAATTAGTTAGCATAACAAATAAAAGTTAATTAAATGCTATAAAAGATTTACCTTTAAATCTTAAAGTTATTTTCCGTTTATTTTCACTATGAAAGTGAGTCAGAAAATATTATAATTCAGTCTTTTTTCAACACTATTAAACAAAAAAATTTAATTTAATTTTCAATTTGCTGTAAAAATTTCATTGTTTTATATAACTTGTATTTGTGAAATGTTGTAAACTTTACTAAAACGCATGCAATAACTAGATTGCAATTTTTTTATTCTTAAAAATGAGACAAAGTGAAATTTTCTCGATTATTTTTTCATGCTATTACAAGATCAGATGATTTGAATGGCAAAAAAATACTAACGAATTGTTAATTGTTTACGAATAATCCCGTTTCGGGCTACTGAATTGTCATTAAAAAGGATAAACTTTTATATTTTCCGCTTTATTTTATTTAAGGTAATCAGTAATTTTATCTAAGTAAAGATATATTTTATTTTCCTCTTTCGAAATCTTCATGTTTTTAATTTTGTTAGTAAATCAAAATTCGATAAGAACTTTCTATAAAAATCATTGAAAGTAAATAATTTAATCAAAACTGATAATATAATTAATAATAATTTAAAAAATGTTTATAAATTAAATTAATTACATTTGTTGCCTTATAAGTGAAGAGTAGGGTAGTATATTATGTTATGACGTCACTGCTCTGGCTACGACAAACAGCTAACTAAACATTATTTCACTTTTGCCAGCACAAAAAATGGCTGTGGCATGAGGAAATCACGATGAAATTTTATTTCGATATAATACTTCGTCCCCTGCAGTCTGTTTGATGCCACAGGAAGATTATGAGAATCTATCCTTTTCTACAGCATAGCCAGAAAAGGATAAAATATTTCAGGAAGAAAGGCAATCGGTTGCAATGGAAGATGAACCTAGCACTCCATTAACTACTTCAACAGAAGTAAACACGAACTCTACGGTTAGAGTAAATAGTTTGTAGTAAGAATTAACGCAAACCTTTAATTTTAGTTTTTGTATACTAAATAAATAGCAACACTTTGTTAAAAACTTATTTTTTTATGCATGCGCATTTTGTTTGAAATATAATGTTGGAAAATGAGTTTGAATATTTATAAAAATTGATTAAAAATAAAATTATGCTGAAAAATAATAAGTATCATTGGGAAGATAAATTTTTTTTGTATTTTAAGATTACATAAAAATCATTTTTGTACTGTAATGTCTTTTAAAGTTTAAGCCGAAATTCCCCAAGATTTCATTTTATTTGTAACTAGCCGCCTTTGGCGACCAGCCGGTTCTCCAGTATTACCGCTCGGTACAATTTTCAATTAAATATTTTAAGTAACTGGTCTCTTAATAGATTCTCAAACAAAACAATTTTAATCTTCAAATTTTGATAGTCATACCAAACTTATACTGTTGTTTAGATCGTTTCCTTCAATTTATCATATATATTTTGCAAATTTGTTGTCATTTCCGCTAAAACGTCAACTTTAATTTAAAGTGAAAATGATGAAATTGCAATTAATATAAAGATATTTTTTTAATAAAACCAAGCGTTTTATTTTATTTATCATCTTTATTGCTATTTATTTATTACTATTATTATTGAATATGAGTATTGCAAACAGAATATCTCGGTATTAAGTCTTATGTGAACTACAAAATATTTTTGATAATTTATGTAATATCTCAAAGAATAATTCAACAAAAATTTCTCAGATTTAGCATAAAATTCAGTTTTTAGTTTTGCTTTCAAAAGGATTGAAATGAAATCAATAATAATATTTTGTTCCAGCCTATAAATATATTTCAAAAATTATGAAATCTAAATTTAATGCAGTAAGGTATCATATTCTGAGAAAAATTCTGGACACACCAAATTTTAAATAAATGAATGAATGTTTCTATTTTCCACAATCAACTAAGACTTATTTATGAAGTTTTGAATGTTAAAAATTTAGAAAAACTCAACATTTTCATATTCTCAGGCCAATTAATCTTGAGAAACCTGCGCGCTGATTGGCGTATTTTGTTTGAAACGATCGATGGAAAATCTAAAATTATCCTTTTTTTTATTGAATAGTGATATTCAAATTTTCATAAATCAGTCAGTTTAATGAATTGATTTAGTGGATTGGAAATTAATTCTTTTATTTAAAATATTAGTGTTTCAAGAACATTTTGTTATTCGTGATTTCCACAGCAGAAGCTTTATGTAAAATCAAAAATTCGTTATTTATTCGAGCATTTATTGAATTTAGTTACATAAAATATAATCATTTTCTATTTAAACCATTTTAGTATATCTGTTGCGTTCGTGCGTCAACAAAAATAGAATGCAAACAAACTTATTATGAAACTAAATCTTATTACAATATAGATAATATTATCAAATTTACATCAACTTATTTTCATTCAAAATTCTAGCATCGTTTTTAAACAACTAATTAAAAGTTCCAAAAATATCACTGTTGCCAATCTGAGTTTCACAACTATTTACAATATAAAATTTATAATTATTAAGATAATAGTTTGCTACTTTTAAATAAAATATTTACGATTTATGTCGCAACAGATCTGTGTCTTACTAAAGGTTTACAAATTAGCTGTGTGGCCATGATTTGAGTATATCCTGTTCATATTAAACAAAACTTGCCTTAAAATAAAACTGATTTACTGGATTAATAATATAGAGTGTAAAAGATCAGAAAATAATTTTTCTTGAATTTATTTTTTAGAAAAAATAATATTTCGTATTTGTTTCATTTCCTACAGACACGTGCCGAAAATTATATTTTTGCAGATTTCATTTCCAAAAAGATTTAATTTATTTTTAATTGGTGCTTTAATCAATGTGATGGAAACACTTTGAAAAAAGCTATTTTTTTCCCATGTATGCGAAACGTTAATTTTTATTTTGTACGAAAGAAATTGTTGAAAAATAGAGTTAAAATATTTATTTAAAAATTCATTAAAAATAGAAATTTAATTTTAAGGTTAAAACATTGGTAGCATTTAAAAAATAAATTTTTCATCTTTAACTTGATGTAAAAATCTTTTTTGTGCGGTAATATTTTTGGAAGTTATAGCAGAAACACACCAAAGTTTCGCTTAATTTTTAAATAAATTAAATTCTAATTAAAAATTCGAAAAAATAACCCCCAGGTGCACATTCCCGGCCTCCAAGGTATACACGTGCCAAATTTGGTAGCTGTAGGTTGAATGGTCTGGCCTGTAGAGCGCCAACACACACACACACACACACACACACACACACACACACACACACACACATTGAGCTTTATTATAAGTATAGATTAAAATTTATAATATCCTTCCAAAGGGCACATTTCCACCTTTTAAGTATATATGTGCCAAGTATATATTGGCAGCTGTAGTTTGGCTTGTAAAATACCACGCCCACACGTACACACATTCATACTCACACAACCTTTACTATGAATATAAAAAGTGATATATAAATTTAATATCTTTTGCAAATTTTCTTCGACGAAATTCGAAACCTTTGGTCGAAGGCTTTTAGATTTAGAAAATTTTGCAGTTTGTATCTGGAAAAAACAAAATTTGAATGATCTTCTAGATTGAACGCATATATATTTTTTCATTAATCAGTTATATAAGACCTTAACTGAATATTGTTTGAATAATGTGAAGAAATGAACTGTATTATTTTTTCTAAAGGTGATATTTAATTAAATTTAGCAGATAAACTGATACTGAAGAAATGAACAACGATGATTCTCTATGAAAGTCTTTACAGATTGTTTTCTCAAATTTACTAAATTATTCTCGCATATTTCCATAATAAGATTTTTTTGTGTAAAATACTTGTCATATTGAAGAAAATAGAATATAAGCAACGGATATTTTTCCTTTGAATGATCTGAGCAGTTATTAAACATAGATTTAAAAGTTTGGACAGTATAAATGCATACCAATTTTTTGTATAGCGTGTTTAGTTTTTGAATTATTGCATCTACGTAAAAGAAATTGATAAATAGACAGTAAAACCTTTACTACAGATCAGGAATTCAAATGATATAACCATGAATTTAATGTCATTTATCTAGATTATAATATCCCTGGTTTATTTTATTCATATGTACACTGACGCGCAGACACATTTTCCTTTGTCAGATTTCGGCTGAAATTTCCAAAATGAGTGCAAATTTATATATTAGAGATAGTATATTTTACAGGTAGTTTTAAGAAAATAAATTTATTAAAATATCCAGGTCATGTTTATTGATGTACTTCTGCAAGGCAGCATAAAACAATGTCAAGTCATGTTTATCTTGCTAGAAGGGTTCTATTCTTTTCGATTCATGAAATAATGTTTTGCTTAAACAACTCTGTGAAATTTTGTACTCAGTGTTGTTGCTCACAAGTTATTTTTGTTTACTTGAAATTTCCCGAAAGTTTAAGGTTATATAAATTTACTTTTATAATTTGTACGTTTCTGTAAGAAACTTTCTTCTCGCATCTCATTATTAAAGCTTCTTTCAATTTTAAAGTTTATTTACATTTTCAACATTTTTTTTAACTAACAATGTCGCAGATCTTAGAAACAAATTCTCAGAATTCTGATTTGTAAACGTATGTATTTAATTTAATTTATTTAATGTTTGTAAAGACGGGAGTTTATAACCTACTTTTTTATTAACTTATTTATACGATAGTGCTTGGGAATTTTGCATATTTGTATGCTTTCGATTACAAATTTATATTTTAAAAATTTCTGAACATATTCAACAGTTAATCGATCAATTAATTAAATTTTTATTCCATATTTTTGAGCGTCATCTGGCAGGGGATTTGTAAAAGAATTGGTTTCAAGATTCTATAACATAAAAAATTATAAGTTAAAGTCTAAGAAGAAGAAAGAAACAAAACTAATAAAGAATTGTATTTTTATGACATATCGGAGAGACCTGGGCAAGGAGGCGATGCTAATTGTTAAGCATTCTGTTATTAAAATCATTTTTTGAAGCAAATGATTTCTTTTAGTACATATTTTTAAAATAATTTTTTCGGATTGTACCTTACTGAATACATTTTTATTTCAATATAATTAGTGTTATTTAATTATTTCAAAAAGATGATGCAAAAATATCCGCAAGATGATTTTAAATGCAATTCTAGATGAAATACCTGATAAAATTAAATGTATTTTTATTCTTAGAAGATATAAGTCTACTAGTTAATTAAAATTCTTATATTTTCTGGAATACTATGTAACTAAAAAGTCATTGTATAGAACGCAGTTTTCCAATGCAGTTCTAGCTTATGGTAAATTAATAAAACTAAAAATCGGTGCATTTTTAGTTTTATCCTATTTAAAGTTTTTTAGTTTAGTCCTATTTAAAATTGAACACTAATATTCTTCCTAAGATTGGGTGCCCCTTGTGCCAATAGTGTTTTTTGAACATTCTATTCTATTTTCCTAATAGAGGATCGAAATATTTCTCACAACATGCAGGAACTGCACTGTACCTTCTTAGGAAGTTTCAACGTATGTTATGATCGTCCGGATAAACAAATTTCAATTTCTTAATAACAATTTTTCTTTTTGTATCTCGTTACTTTATTTTGTTATTTTAAATACTCTTGTTGTGTCTTATACATTTCCAGTGGAACTATGAAATATTGAAAGATTTTTAAAGTATTATCTGTGGTAACAATATGGTTTGTAAAAGTTTGCAGTTCACATTGATAAAAATATCATATAAATAAGTAATAAATATACAGGGTGATGTTCTACTAAGCTCTTTTTAATTATTATTTTCGTTTACTTTCTTTACTCTTAAATTTTACTTCGCAGTTGCTTAGCTCTGAAAAATTGCATGAAAATACCGGATAAAACGTTTTTCAATTTTAGAACGGAAAGTCAGAAAAAAGTTCATAGTTTTAATTGAAAATATCTAATCCAATTTTATAAATGTTCTTGCTTTTATTATGGTATAGGGTGTATTTTTCTAACACCCTAACATTTTGACCGACTCCTTTATTAAGTTTTTTTAACTTTAACTCCTTTTTGTAACTTTCTTTTTTTACCTCTAGGGGAGCTGTGACCTGTCCCAATAAATTAAGCATATTCGCTTTACTAAAGATATATGTTACTTTTCTGGCTATAAGATATGAATTTATAGGGCTTAAAAGGATTTTATTTATCACTTAATGTAAGCATTAAAGAGAAAACAACAAAAATCACTTGAGGCAAGCTGTTGAGGTTGTCAACTTACCTAATTATCTTAATAGACTAGAAACTTCAAAAAAGATTTATTTTTTCTCGTAAGATTACAAATTGTCTGATAGAAATAAACAGTTATTACAAAAAAAATTTCCTAAGGTAGTAATATATAACAAAGAATAACTAAGTATATTATTTTCTAGTCCTAGATTTTACATTGTATATTTTGAAAATTCTAACATATCAGTCAAAATATACGAGCATCGTATTACGAAAAAACTAAGTGGAAGAAATGGATTTGTAATGCTAATTATTTAGAATCTAGCAATTTGGAACACTAGTAATATCCATATGGTAATTAAGTTGAACAGAGCAATATGAACATAATCATTCTCCTCCCTTACTATACCCTCATTTGACAACTTTTCAGTGTTTCCTGAAGTTAAATTAGAATGGTGTTAGCTATATTTTCTTAGTTTTCCAGAAATTAACACATCGCTAAAGATTCTGTATTATTGGGGAGCTAAAATGTTATGTTATCATTTTAGTGGACCCTTGGATCCAAAGTTAAAGTAAGGGCCAAAATAAATTCGTGCATTTGTTACAATTTCAAATTTATTTTTTTATGAAAATTATTTGAATCGACGTAATTTCAACACATCTATATATTCCATAAAAAATTTATAACTTGATGTGTGTATAAATTTGTTTATCAATTGTTCTATTAGTAAATATTTATCAAAGTATTCCATTAGTAAATATTTATCAAAGCTAACCCAGCTTCATGGAACAGAGAAGATATAATCTTTGCAACCGGCTATGGTCTATTCCCTTCTTGCTTCAAACGATTCCATATTAAAGAATCCCATCATTGTAGCATAGGTAAAGTGGGCGACCCGCTTCATTATGCCACTAACTGTTCTCTCACCATATATTTTTATTTTAACAAAACCACCTACGATCTCGAACTAATCTGTTGGGACAAAGTCATGGCAAACAAAATACCCAACATCAAAATTAGAATTCTGGTACGGTTTCTGTAAGATAACGAAGTTTTAATCTCCCAATGTCCAAGCCCAGAATAATTTTTGTCTCCTTCCTCAATCAAACCCTTTTCCAATAAATATTAATTTCGTGAAACTCATGAACTAGTATTCCCCACCAAACACTTCCTCTTGTACTTTCTCTTACACGTAGTATAGAGAAAATATAGTATTGTAAAAAAAAAAAAAAATTGAACTCGAGATTTTAACTAATCTACACGTTTTAGACTATGAGTTCGAAAAACACATTTTTCAAGAATTTTCCGTCTCTCTGTGAGAAAGATTAATAATAATAAAAAAAAATGTTGAGCTATACGTATGAAATTTGGTATACGTCTTTACACCAAATTTGCAGATTTATATCAAGTGTTAAATAAATTCTGTTCAGACGAAGTCTGTCTGTTTTGCTGTTTGAATATTAGTTAACCCAATAGCTACAAAGCAAAGAAAGCTGGACAGATAAAATTCGGCACTCATATTTAACATCTATAGTGTTGCCTTTCAAATTTTGAGACAAATCATAGGAGGGGTTGACCGTCTGTCCGTCTGCATGATGAGAAAAATGTAAATGTGACAATTCAAAAATGCATTCTTAAATGTATGAAATTTGGTATAGGATTTTGTGAATACAAGTGTAGTTCTGTGTCAAATTTTTGTTTCAATCGGTTGAGAGAAATGCGTCTAATACGTAAATTCTCCTTTCGGATACTATTAACTGTATGCCAAAGACTGAAGTCAACAAACTCGCCATGTTGACTGATATATTCAGTAACAATACTAAATTCACTCCAAAAGTTAATATTTCTTAACTATTATACCCCAAAATTTTAAAATTATTAAATATTAAAATTACAAAAGTTAATATTTCGTAACTATTATACCCCAATGCTATGTAAGGCGTTCTTTGGCATGGCAAATTTATTAGAGAGTATGCGAGAAAGTTTTTGGGAAACCAGTCCCTTTTGTTCATTATTGTATTGTGTGTAATTGTTGTGTTGTCCTTTTATGCTTAATAAATCTTTTCAATCTTTTTTTTCTTCTTAATAAATCTTTTCACATATTTCCATTCAACTAACAGGTAATCCAACAGATTCCGAATTCGAGATTCTGTGGCGAAAAGAAAAGAAAAGTTTTTCTTTTAGTCTTATTAGGATCTTAATTCCAATTAAAAGATATTCCGTGTTAGCGAATTCGAGAAAAAATTGGATACAGGATTAAACAATATTTATAAAAATAAGTTATGAAATACTTATTAAAGAATAAATAATGTGAAAAATGACAAAGCCATTAAAAACACATTTATTTTAAAGTCAGAATAATAGTTTGTAAATGAAATATCTGGAAGATAAAGCACAATTTTGTAATTGGATTTATCTAAAATATTATTTTAAAGAATTTAATTCTCAATTAATATTGTAAGAAGTTAAATAATTGAATTATTAAGTACTATAAATGCGATACAGGTTTCCATTTAATTACGGATTTTTGGATTTTATAATTTTATTTTCAGCGTCAGATTTCCAATAAATTATTATTTTATAACTTTTAATTAACTATTAAAAGCGTGTTTCTAGAACCCGTTCAATCATTGCGTTTTTATTCATCTTGTGGTATTATATAAATTGGTATATTCCGTGAAGTTAATTAATTCACTCACCCCATCACTGCTTCCTGTAAACAAACTCGAATATCATCGAATGGAAATTAATTGCCTTATTCCGATTTTATTTACGCATTTATGAGCACATTCTATACCTATTACAAAATATCCCTGCTCATGGCATAAACATATCGATTATCTGTCATTGAAAGGCGCCTGCTGTTAAAAATGAATAAATATGTCATATTAGAGATCTTTATCATATTGTTTTGAATTCTGAGAGTGAAAAGACGGCTTGAATAGTAATTCAGTTTCGAAAAAAAATCTTCTTAGGATAAAACTAATTTTCAATTTAATTTTTGATTTAATGTAGTTTTTAATATAATATAATAATATAATTTTTGATTTAATATAGTTTTTTGTTGGTACGAAAAATACATTTTTGACTACATTTTCGCCTGTCTGTGACAAGGAGAATTCAAAAACATTTTGAACTAGATTGATGAAACTTGGTACATTTCTTTTGTATCGAATTTATAGGTATGTATTAAATTTTGAGTGAAATCCATTCATGGAAATCGGTCTATCCGGCTGTCCTAATACAAGTTAACACGATTACTACAAAACGAAGAGAGGTTAGCTAGATAAAATTTGGTAACTTATTTAGCATTTAAAATATAGACACGTAGCAAAGATAAAGCAAAATCCATTGATGTCTTTTGGTCTGTACTTTCAGCAAGCATGTAAACACGATAATTCAAAAACGCAGTTACTTAAATGTATGAAATTTGGTATCTTATTTTGTTACAATTATTTAAATCTCCGCCAAATTGGGGTTACGACAGGCTAGAAACAACGCATTAAAAATACAAATTCAATTTTCGATTATCCATTGATAAATGCCAAAAACAAATCGCCAAGTATTACACTATATATTCCGCAACACCAAGCATCAATATTTCGTAACAATTGTTCGAAAATTTACATTTTTATGCTGGGGGTGGGGGAGGATAATCGAAGTACTGAGAAATCTCGGGGTGTTTTTCTCACTGATTAGAATTGTGTCTGTCTATCTGTGAACAAAGTTATTAGAAAATGTTTTGAGCTAGACGGATGAAATTGTGATATTTTGATCTGTATATTAAATTTGTAGATTTTTGTCAAAATTTGGACGAAATCTGTTCAGAAAAAAAAATCTGTCTTTCTGTCTGTTCGAGTACAATTGATAACTACGAAACATAAAAGTTAGTTAGATAAAATTTGATTCACAAGTTAAGGATTTATTATGAGGATATATATCAAGTGCGGAACCAAACCTTTAAGGGCTTGACCATTTGCCAATCTGTACTTTTGCACGCATTTAAATGCAATAACTCCAATTTAGGTAAATAAAATTTGATTCGCTGTTTGGTTCTAATATGTTCCTTATTTTAAAATTTTGAACCGAATGTATCAAAGATTATCGTATATCGGTTTTTTACATTCTCATGCAAATAAAAACGATCCTTCAAAATCGCATACTTGAAATGTACTATGTGATATATTGAGTACAACTATATCAGATTTTGTTTTCAATAAATCGGGGAAAAATAGTCCAAAATACAAATTCGACTTTCTGGTATTTGTGTATCAATCGCAAGTTAACGATTAATTGCAAAAAATTACTAACTAGGTTCAGTACAAACAACAGATTCACGTCAAAGATCGATCTTTAATAATTATTGTTCACCTTTGGTATGATGTTCTTATACAAGTATCGATTTTTCCTTAATGTACTACGAAATGCACAAAAAATCATGTGCGATCATGAAAATCTGAGAAATCTGTCAAGACGTTTATGGTCTTGGCCAATTTGCATATCTTTATGAGGAGAGAGAAGGATTAAACATTTATTCGAAATATGCAAGAAAGTTTCAAGGATATTGCTTCCACTGATTTTTTTTCAATTAGAGACGTCTGTTTTAAGTGCAGATATTTTTAAGTTTCCATATTTTTCTTTATTCTATTAATACTTATTGTTAAATATAGATGCTGCCCTTTAATTTGAATTTTCCTACCAGTGTAGCATTGACAAATTAAATAAAGAACATTCGAGCCATTAGTACCAAATACTGTATAATAATATAAGTTGATTATATTGTTTTTATTTATTTTTAAAATTTAATCTTAATTATATAGCAACAATGAGAGCCCAAAAATATTGTTACTAATCTGTGACATTGCTTCTCTGTATAGTTAGTTTCCCGGCAAAGAAAAGAGTTTTACAGAGAGATCTAATGGATGCCGAATGGATGCGTCAATGACATCTCTAACTGTGATAATTTTTTGAGGCTACTTAGCAATGCATTTAAAGATTATTTTGGCTGAAAAAAAATGAAGGAACCAAAATATTCCAGAATCTTTGCGATGTTCTCATTGGTATCACAATCCAGTTTTTGTTCTAGAACATTCGACGCCTTTTCCTGGAAGCTAAATATATAGATGTACACAGACAGGAGCAGTAATTGAGTCAGCAGACCTCAAACGAGTAGTCAAGCGATTTCACTCTTTAGCGTGTTGCTAGGTATGGAGTTCTGTCTGAGCACTTCATGCTATTGCGATTGCTTAGTAACTATTAGTTGCTTTTTGTTGTTTATTTCTACAAGTGCTGTTTCATGTGCTTACCTGAGTTTCGTGTTTTGGAGTAAAATGAAACGTCATTATCTGTTATTGAGCCGGTTGAACTCTTCATTGTTGGACTCATTAGATGGATTTTTTCTGTAAAAGTATCTATTGAATGACGTCATAACATGTGTTAATATAAATCCATTAATTAGAACAATTTAAAGTATTTCAGCAACATATAAAGCGTAAAAATATTTTTTTTATATTATTGAAATGAGAAAAATTGCAAGGGAATTAATTCGGCATCATTGAAATGCTTTATTAAATTTTAAAATGTCAAAAAAATGATATTTAAACAGTAATGCGCATCAAAGACATCGAAGATATGCTTGAAAACTTTTAATTTATTTTCAATCAAAATTTTAATTAAAATTTTGAGAAACTCTTTTGCGTGAGCTTTATTTATTTGAGAAATAATTAAACGCCAAATTTGGTAGTTCTACGTTTAACGGTATTCTATATCGAGCCCTTTCAATGATTTTTTCATCATACATGTCAGAAACGGGAATTTATGTCACACTTCGCCATGTTTTAGAAGATAAGGTTCCTTTAATTGGGAATAATACTTATTATCATGCCGAAACGCCGAGGTTTGACAAGGTAGTTAGATTTCAGTTTAGTATAGCTCTATTAACATGTCACTTTATAGCAGTACAAGATCTATTTTGGAAAGCAATTTTGAACATGGTCAGATGACGAGGACTAGCCGCCATTTAACTTTCTAAATTTCATGGTACAACAGGATGCTTTGCACCACTGAGTTCCGCATGTTTAATCGTCTGAACATTAAGTGGAGAATTTATAACTAGATAATTACGATTTCAAAATAAGCTCAGATATATTTATCGGAGAAACAATTTCAAACAGTTAACAGTCAGTATTCCAAATTTTAATTGCTCTCATTTAGTTATTTCGTAAATTGATTAAACAGAGATTACAAGAGATGAAACGATTTCTTAAGTTTCCTTCGATATATATTATAAACATCATTAGTGGAAGTGTAAAAAAATTCTATTTGATTTAACTGTATTATTTAGCACTCTTCACATTTCAACGGATGTCAAGTTGCCAATTTACACCAGCAAGATGTCCACTAAGTTAAATAATGTTCGCGAATACAGTGAACACCATCTATGAACATTCGAAAAAAATCTATGGCAAAAATAAAATAAATTTTGGTTAAATTTTAACAGTTAATCCTCTAATATTCTACATGATAAGTTAGTATATACTATACTACACTGGTGTGCAAAACTTAAGCAACAGGTATATTTTTTGCCATAACTTCACGAGAAATCATCTGAGAGACATGAAATTCAGAAATGAGATGCAGCATTTTGTTTTAAAAAAATGACGAAAGCATAGTTGCGCAGAAATGAATACAATGCATACAGTATGGAATCAAACAAAAAAAGCTTTATTGAACTCATAGTATCGTTACACATGATTGTCTGTCCAAGAGGAAGAACAGCAAGCAGATGTTCCTTAGTATGGGATATGCCCTCCCCTTACTGCAATGGTTGCTTCGCACCGTCTCCCCATACTCAGCACCAGATTGTCCAACAGTTCTTGAGGTAAGAGTACCCATTCCACAATCAGCATCTGTTTAAGTTGTCGGGTGTTCCCAGGAGGATGTAATCGTGCCGCAAGGCGTCTCTCCAAAGCATCCCACACATGTTCTATCGGATTTAAATCAGGGGAGCACGCCGGCCAATCCATCGAGTGATATCTTCACTTTCCAGGAGCTCCGCAACAGCATGAGTCCTGTGTGGCCGAGCATTGTCATCCATAAAAACGAAGTCTGATCCAATAGCACCTCGGAACAGACGCACATGGGGAAGGATCAACTCCTGACAATAGCGGTCTCCAGTTACAGAATCTCTGTCGAAAACATGGAGCTCAATCCGCCCGTTCATCATAATGCCTCCCCAGACGACAACTTCAGGACCACCGAAACGGTCTCTTTCCGTGATGTTACTGGGATGAAACCGTGTCCCGACCTCTCTCCAAATCAACTGGCGTTGGGAATCGCTTGTGGCACTAAAACGACTCTCATCTGTAAAGAGGACACGACTCCATTGATGAGATGTCCAGTTTTTGTGCTCCCTGCACCACTCTAACCGGTGCCGCTGGTGGGAAACTGTCAAAGGGATGCAGCGTTCAAGACGGCGGGCGAATAGGCCACCTTTGTGAAGGCGTCTGGACACAGTAAAACGCGACACTTGTCGCCCCGTTGCTGCATACAGTTGCTGAGCAATGGCGCTTGCTGACTGGTTTCTGGTTCTTTTCGCCTGCAGGACGATATGTCGGTCATCCACTGCAGTTGCTTTCCTGGGGCGGCCACCACCAACCTTTCTCACAGCTGTACCTGTGGTTTGGAAGGCCTTCCAAGTGCGCGAAACGACACTTTTGTTGATTCCGAACTCTTCAGCTGCACTGGTCACACTACGCCCTTCCTCCAGCTTTCCGATCATTCTTCCACGTGTGAAATCGTCCAGGGGATTTCTGCTAGTCATATTTCACGATACTCACGTGCACTTGCAGCGAATGTCTTTAATTGCGTCTCCGTCCTTTCTTTTATTGTAGCGTTGAGCTGCACGCGCCTTCCGCACGTGTTTTGCGTACGCTCACGTCGCCTGTGACGTTTTGTTCCTGATATTTGCATACGCATGACCTTTCTCTTGAATTATGTGTTCATTGTACTGATCGCAAGAACTCCTTTTCTGCAATTTCATGGCTATCTGCTTAAAATTTGCATTGTTGCTTAAGTTTTGCACACCAGTGTATATACTATCCTATAGGATGTTAATACTATACTGTCCAATAAGATTATATCCTATTGCTTTGTTTACTTTAATAGCTGTTCTGCTTTAGTGACTTGTCATCCGTTGTTAAAATGAGGAGATACTGAGTAATAAATTTTAACAACTATTATTATACTACCGACTGTATTTTTAGTAAAGACGATCTTTGAGAAATCTTTCTCCTTATATTTTTATTTTATGTCTCATATTTTTCTTAAAAAATATTGTGAAATTATTAGTTTATCTTTTACACACAGCGATCCTAACTTTAAAACTTATTAAGTACATACAACTAGATATCTGGAAATAACATGGATAATTCATTTAAACTTATATATAACGGTTACGGTCTTATTTAACAAAAACGGTATGTTCAAATCCTGCAAGATCATATTATATAAACTCATTGTAATATCTTTAATGGTAAATTTATATATACTAACTTTCAAAAGCTGTTATTGTAGAATTACACAAAATAATATAAAAGGAATGATTTTGTTTTTGCGTAATGAAAAAAAAGTAGTTTCAATAAATAAAAAATAATAAATTGAATACATGTAATATAAATGCTCTTATTTTGTTGAAAGTTATTGCAGACAGTAACTCATATTTCTATTTTCCAAACAGATAAAGTACATTACATTTAGAATATATTAAAATTCCATTTTGCATGAACATTTTGGTAAAAGATTTAAATTTCTTTTTTAAATATTTTTAGAAGCTGAAAAATTATTTATCAATTACTGCTATAGAAATTGAAATCAATTTAACAATAACACGTTATTATATTTGTTTTACATAAATAAATTGCTGAAATCAGGAATTTAAATTTTTTAAGTAGTATATACTCAAATTTAAACTAAAGAACTACCAGATTCAGCATTGTGAGATTCAATTAGAGACATGAAAATTTAAAATATTCCACAGTTTAATAAGTTAGACTAATTTGACTTGATTTCAGGTACATTTTTCAAAAAATGTTACAAAATACTTGGAATGTTTTAATAAAATACATTGGAAATACCTATGGAACAAAAATATATCAGGTAAAAGCAGATGTATTTTGAAAATTGGAAAAAAAGGTGTAAAAAGTAAAAAAACACAGCAACTTTGAATTTAAAGTTTATAAAATGCTCAGTTCAAAAACTTGCAAATAACTTAAAAAATGCATTGTTCCTGAACTAAGAGATGAAATGTATTTTTCACTTTCTTCAAATCCTGGGGCTGACCGATAGATAATATAAAATGTTCTTTTTTGTTTTATGAAACATTAAAATTACTGCAAACATTTTTAAAATAGACGTATTGTTTTTATTTATATACGATTATTGTATCTATTTATATAAAAAACATTGAGTTTTAATTTATGATTTCATAAGAACATTTTACCATGAATTAGAATATAAAAAATAGCATTTAAAAACATAAAGTTGAAAATTATGCACATATAAAATTAAATATAGCTTCTCAAAGAACGTTAATAATTATGGAATTTAATTGGTTTTTTTGTACAGGAAAATATTTACATGAGACTTTTATACTTCTTCATATAGTAAAGAAGACTAAATATTCATTTCGATTACTATTTTGTTTGATCAATTGAAGCCAAAATTTACCACAAAATTTAAATAATAGTCACCAAATTTCATTAAACAATTGCGTTTTTGAATTATTGCATTTATACGCTTGCGTAAATACTGGCTGCCTGATTGTCAACATTTGATTGATTTGTTTCTAAACGTTATAAGGATCTACATTTAAGATGCTAATTATGCGCACCAAATTTTATACATCTAGTTTTTTTGTTTTGTTTTATAGTTACCGTGTTTAGATGTGCAGGAGAGAAGACAGATTTTTTGTGAATGGAATTCATGGAACATCCATGGAACGAAATTTTATGGAAATATACTAATTTAGTGTTGGAACCACATACATAATTTCATATCTTTCGTTTAAATCAATTTTTAGTTATTGTATTTACAGATAGATATGGTTCTAAAAATCTGTTTTGAGATCTTAGTGAGATCTGAAAAGTGGAGAAAAATCAGTATCTCGAGTATGAACTTTTTTCCAATTATTGTTTGGCATATTTTATATTCGAGAAAGGAAAAATGAATATTTATATACTTTAATGATTTACAGAGGCATCGTTTCGCATTTCCCATTTATAATTTAAGAAACTGTCCTGTCTATAAAATATTTTTGAATATATACATGCCTTTTACATCGCATAATTCACAAAATAAATTTACATGAATTTACTTTTTGTTCAACTACTCATTTTTATCAGACATTGCACCCTATAATAAGAAACAACGGAAAGCTCTCACATTCTTGTAAAAACTTTCAAACATTTACCAAGTTTTACTATCATCATATTTCAAACTATTTCCTAGGGAAGGATTAAACTTCTTTTCAAGCACCATTATTCTTCAAAGGTTAAAACCTCACGTGATATTATTTTACAGTTTTTCGAACTTTCGAGACGGAGATGAACGAAATGATGAACAAGCTGTCAAATTTGGAGGATTTGAAGAACATTGAGTCGGCCTTTGATGAAGACGAGCCGTACATTAATCTAGAAACGCTTCAAGAAAAAACGCTGTTCACAAGAGGGCCCAAGGTATTGCTTTTATGTTTTTAAAGATTGAATCTCATAGAAGTGTCAAAATTACTTTTAATAAAAGGATCTGCGACCTCTTATGTCATATACTGTCTTTCAATTCATAAGACATTTGTATTTTATTCAGTACGAATAACGTGCTCATGCAGGTTAAATTTTAATTTTATTTTGTGTAAAATACATTGTTAAAAATATGATTAAATTTATTTTTTTAAATTAATTAAAAATATAATTTTAATTTGTTGGCTAAAACATTAGAATCATTGAAATTATTATTTTTTTACACTTTTATATAATGTAAAAATCAATTTAGTGAGATAATATTTTCGGAAGTTATAGTACACACACATACACACACACGCGAACGCACGCACGCACACACACACACACATTTGTATTTATTATAAGTACAGTATACACACATTGAATATTATTGTAAGCATATTTATGAATGAGTAAAGGTTGAGAGATAATCTTTCAATATAATAAATTGGCAACATATTATAATAAGAATTTATAAGTAGAATATGAATAGAAGGCTCTTTAAATGTGAATAAAATAAATACAAATTATATATACAGGTTGTCCATTCTTATCGACGGCCAATAATTAATTTTTAAATCTTTGTGATATGCATAGAGTTCTAATAGGCAAAATGCATTTTTTTAGTTAGAATGACGAGAAATGATTTGAATGAAATGAATGATAAATTAGAATAACGAGAAATGAACTGAATGAAATGACGAGACACGAAGTACGTTAAATGAAAAATTAAGTGACGAGAAAAATTTTATTTTAAGTTGTTTGAGTTACTAAATATATTTTTCAAAAGTTCACGAAATCTAGCTTTTTAAATAGTTCCTGCTATCAATCACAGTTAGTACAACATTCTTGACACTGTAATATTTTTTATCGATAAATACTGGAATTTCCTGCGATTTAAACTGACGGAACTACGAAACTATAAAAATCTCTATTTTAGACGAATTTCAAAGATAAATTCAGACCTTGAGATGGAGTTTAAGGGATCGTTTACAAATTGAAATTATATGTAATATATTACGTTCATTTCTAAATCGTACTTTGAAGTAGATTCTTATACGACCACTATTTTGATTAAACGGTTGCAACTCGGTCAATTTTAGTTACAAAAAAAAAAGGATCTTTTTATCGTACGTTTTAGAGTGTCGACATTTTTTTTTTTAACTTAACATGATTTAGGAAAGGGTGAAGTATAAAAAGTAGAACTTGTGTAATTTTTTCAAAAATAACATTTACTGACACAAACAATATTAAATATGATTCTACCATTATTTAAAGCATTTTTTTCAGTTCATACTTTATGTCTCACTGTAATAGTTAAGAAATTAACTATTGAAAAAATATTATTGGGCCACGTAAGTACTGGATATTTATGGAGTTTTATGTATTAAAAGTTATACAGGGTGTTTATTCATGGACAGTGATATGCATATAATTTAAATTAAAAAATTCCCAAAGTGGCAAACAGAATTAAAATTTTTGTTGTTTGAATAAATAAATGCATTGTTGAAAATATTACGAAGTCGAATTTTTTATGAAATTCCCTGGTCTGATTGATTACAATTAATAAAATATCTTGTATTAACAATTCTGTATTCTGTTATTTCTGTTTTAATACATTTCAAATTGCACTTTCTGGAAGAACCACAAGTAAACATAGACATTTTCTCGAATTCTCCACTATTTGGTTGAAAATAATGAAATTCAAATCTCCCGGATACAACCAAATGTAGTCGAAGAATTATAGAATTTTTTTAATGCTATTGTGTCAAGAATTTTTTATTAAATGCGATTAATAGGACCAGGGAAAAATATAATTTTTCATGCATCATTTGACTGAAACAACTTGAAAATAAAATTTGTCATGCTGTTTTGAGCATTCTTTTAGTTAGAAGTATGTTCTTATCATTAATGATCGAAAAATTAGCTACTTAACCAGAATTATTTATATAGGAACCGAGATTAGATACTTATATTATATATATTAGGTAATATAGGTATTATTTTACACACATACACACTCATGCACGTGCAAACACACATACAAATATACAGGGTGATCAAGAAATAATGGGTGGTGTTCGGAGTCCTGTAGTGTGTTATTTACTGGAAAAAATATAACAAAATTTAGCAACCATACACATTAAAGTATGCGGTTTCGATTTATCAAGAAAAAAATATTAGTACAAAAAAAAGTCGACAGGGGAAATCCTCACGATGCAAGCGCATAATGTGGGAAAAAAGAATGCATTATTGCCAATGGTAACAGTAAATAGCAAAGCACCAAATACCAATGAAAAACATTTATTATAGCAACTTGCTAATTTGATTCAAAGTGACCACCACCTTGATGTTCCAATAATTGCATTCAGTACACGAGGTTTTCGTGGGTGACTCGCAGCATATAGGACATTTATTTGTCTGGCATATAACATTATTTGATTTTTAAAGTGGGAATGTCAGGAACCTGTCCTTGATACACAATGTCTTTCAGCAGCCCCGCAACCAGAAATTGCCAAGATTCAGATCACTATTATCAGTGAATGGGTGTTATCTTATAAGGATAAAATTTTAGGATCTTACGCAAAATCTGCTACAGCATCAAGAACGGGATATCTGCTTGTCGTGATACTGAACGTGCACGGCTGGTATCCTGCTTATTAACTCTCGCATGATCCATAACGGCGGTTGCAACTTCTTAAATTTGTTCCTGCTTGATACCTTTAAGTTCTCGGCCTGGCTTCACACCAAGAATTCCTGTTATTTCATATATTTCAACCATTTTTTGTAAATTAGTTATGGTCATAGGTCCTCTACGTAACTGTTTTAACAGCCGGTATTCACGAGGAGCAGCTTTGGCATTTTCATCCCGCTAATAAAACAGCTTGACAAATAAGACGCGTTCAAGTAATGACAACCCAATCAATGGGCAAATTCCTGCAGGATGACTTAAATTCCCGCAACTCTTCCTTTTATCTTCGATGTCATGTCACAAAGTACCTGTATAAGTAAATTACATAATAAAGTTTTCGATCACAGCGCCAGGTTTTCCCTTATCAATATTTTTTGATGCTATTTTTTTCTTAATAAATCGAACTTGCATATTTTAATGTGATTGATAGACAAATTTTGTTATATTTCGTTCAGTATATAACATGCAACAGAGCTCCAAACACCTGTTATTTCTTGATCACCCTGTGTATTTATATTTGTGTTTGTGTGTGTGCGTAAAATAATAAATTGGTGGGAGCCCTTCATAAATTGCCTAATTGAAATTTTACAAGCTATAATGCTATAATGTGCTTTTCTTTGAAGAAAGGGAAGACAAATGCGATGTTTGAAGATTGTGATAGTATTTATTAGAAGTGCACTTAATGAATTTGTAACATTCTTCAAAAAGCGAAAATTAGAATTTTTTTAGGAAAATTGGATGTGTATGTAATTTCAAGTAAACTGTAATAAAATGTATGAAAACCTGAAAATGAATGACGAAATATATGGACATTCGTCTAAAGTTAAAAAATGTTAGCCATTAAACCTTTTAAAAATTTTGGAAATAATTAATTTGATCAAAATCCATTTTAACCATATTGAAATTTTTTATTACATTGTAATCAATCACCTCCAAAAAGCAGCTTAAAAGTTGACTTCAGCTCAAGGTAATTGAGAGGAAATGAGAAACTATTTCCATATTATCAAAAAATTTAGATATTTCAAAAAATATAAGTAGTTAAGTAAGTTTCACGCATCATAAGATAAAAAGCAATCAGGGCATTTACTATTGTATTTAAGTCCCATTTAAAAGAAATTATTTTTACTAATATCTAAGTATAGCTTATTTATATAGAGGAAAACCGGATCTTTTTAGAATGGCTAGAAACTCTTTATCTTTATTAAGTAGTCCATCAAAAAATATAACCAAACTAATTCAATAGCAAACTAATAACAATGAATTTAATTGTGCGTATATTAATGCCCTTAAAAGTAGCTGCAATTTGAAATTTTTAAGATAATAATATTTCATTATGGTTATAGCCCCTTAATAAACCTTACCTAAGAAATCTTTTTAAAAACATTATTCCTTTTCATGTGCTCTACTATTCTTTTATGTATGAAGAACGAGGCCAAAATAATAATATTTTGTGATTTTTCTAATAATATTTTGCCGAAATGCAGAAAGGAAATAATTGTTTATTTCTGGTACAACGCCAAGTCCAATCTATATTAAATTCATTAGATATTAAATTTATAAACCATATAAATTTATCCAAAAGCTGGTAATGTTTAAAGAATTAAAATTGTAGCATTATTGCTGTCATAGCACAATCAGATACTCATTAATCTAAAATTCATCAGATTGTTTCATAAATTTGAAAAAAAATCTTATTATATCACATTTAATTTGATAATTAAATGTGATATAATAAGAATTTTTTCAAATTTATAAAACACTCTTATGAATTTTAGATTAATGAGTATCTGATTGTGCTATGACAGCAATAATGCTACACTTGTACACAATGTGATCTTATTATATCCCATTTAACTATCAAATTAAGACCCCCAGGGGGCACCTCGAAGTGAGGATGATATGCTTCCGGCATGGTGGTTTGATCTAGCTACCCTGGAGGGTACATAAATAGGTGGGGGATCTGACTCCTCCCATCTATGACGGGACGTACTTCCTTCGGGAAGGGTTGTACCGTGGCCGGTGAGGACCCTTAGGACTCAACCACAGTTCCCGCCAGTGTTGCTGTTGCGGCGGTCCGGTCATTCAGCCTTATAGTTTAAATCCGTGTGACTTCGTGGCGGGTCGGAGAGTCAGTTGGTTGACTTAACTATCAAATTAACCATGGAACAATTTTATTCAAATTATTAGCAACTGTAATTTGTGCAAAAATGTGTATTAGCATATATTAGATATGTCAGACAATTTTTAATTGTATTGAACTAAATTTAATCTTTTTTCTCTGTTAGGAATAATTTTTGATTTATACATTGTATTATAATTTACGTTATAGAAGTATAGCATTTATAAACTAATTTCATTTTCTTGATGCAGCACTTTTCACTGATTCATGAAGATCGCTATTGGTTATTCGCAGGATATTTGGCTAAAGTTGAGGGAAAACATTATATTCAGGTATTTTATTTTTTCCTTTTCGGTATCAGGTGCTTTATTTTTTACTTTTCTGTATCAAGTATTTTTTTTTCTTTTCTGTATAAAGTATTTAGTTTTCTCTTTACTGTATCAGGCATTTTGTTTTCTCTTTACTGTATTCAACTTTTTTTGTTTTCTTTCTATCGTATAAGATTTTTTTGTTTTCTCTCTATCGTGTAAGATATTTTGTTTTTTTCTTTACTGTATCAGATATTTTATTTCCTGTTTATCGCATCAAATATTTTGTTTCGGTCATTGATAACTTGCTTCCATTGAAGCATAAAATGTATTTGAAAGTGTAACATTTGAAACATTAATCATTTTAATTTTACTAATTGTATTTATTTTATATAAATTTTTTAGACAACATATTACACAAAATAAAAACATTGGTTTTGTTTTGCTTCTTGCCAGGTATTTTGAAATTGATTTTGTGTACATTTAATGTGTTGATTGTAGACATGAAAATAGTTTTTCTCCTTTTTATAAATTTAGTTCGGCTAAATGATAAAATATTTAAAATTTCAATAGAAGAATCACGAGAAAAACGAAACAACAACAGTATAAAATCAATGGTCATAATATTAATATTTGTTCAAATGAAAAAAAGCCCTCTGTTGAATAAATAAACGATATGACACTGTGACTTTGGCCACAATGAAGATTAAATCTATGAGCATCAATGTATAATTAGTACCGATGACTTAAAAAAAGGTTAAAATGTTCCAATAAAAAGAAAAATGAGCACATAAAATATTCTTTCTTCTTATATCTCTGAGATGGCACAACTAAATAACATCACTGGATTAATCGTAACTTATTAGAGCTAACATGTTCGCAAGAGAGAATAAAAACTTTATTCTTGTGAACTTCGTTGGGCGAGATAGAGTCATCTTGCTTACAGACTAGAGCCATACGAAAGCTCCTGATTAATGATCGTTCTTAGACACAGGATAGAAAATGACAGGTATAAGCAGAAAAAAACTTAAAGCTGGAATTCTTTGTGATCATTCAATAAGACAGCTCAATAATGATCCTCGTTTCGTGAATTCCATGAATGGAGCGAAATTAAAAATGTAAATCTTATTTGTCCTTGCTGTCAAGAATTTTCTTGATCAACTAAAAGATTGAAAATTATTTTGGTTTAGCTAAGAGAATGCTTTGTAGTTTTTGAAACTTTTGTTTGTAATACAGGCATGTTCTTTTGCTCTGAAAATCATTTAAGTAGTCTTTCTGAAGATAATCGTAATACTAGTGAACGATTATGGAGAAAGGTAAACAACTTCACTTGGACATAATAGCATTAGAGGTCCAATACCAGTACAGATGGGATATTCATATGATGGCAAGTTACTGTTGGAACAGGAAATAATCCAATTAAGAAACTTACAGAACTGAATAAAATAATTTTAATTTTTATTCAAATCTTCTATTTTCTAATTTTTAATTAAGTCTTTGCAGATTTATAAGAGTGTTACTGTTTTTTTCAATTTCTATATTAATTTGTATAATTTATTTGGAAAAATAGTTTTAAATTTAGTGCTCATCAATCAAGCTGAATTTAATGTATTAATCGAATAATGCTATTGCCATTACTTACAAACAAAAGCTGGCAGGCAAGAGCTAAAATTATTTTTATTTTCAATTCATGAAATACATAGAAAATCCGTTAAAAATCACTGGTATTTCAATTTGCGCCGATGTAATATATTTAAAAAATTAGTCCTTAAAAATAAAAGCCTAGATGCGAAAAAAGTAGGAATTGTAAAAAAGTATTAGATTTATTATTTTTTTATTATATGTTTTAGTTTTTATTGTTAGACGCTTTAGTAGTAGAAGAATTTTTAAAAATGAAGCATTATTTTTTCCAAAATATAATTTATTTTCGAAGAAAAATAAAGAACAAGAAAATTATGCTATTCAAACAGCTGTTTAATCATATAACCGCTTTAAGGTAATATTTAAAAGTTTTACAAATGTTCTGTTTTTATTCAGTCTCCTTATGGAATACTAAAATACAAGTTAATAAAAGCTCCCTTTTCCAAGGATTATAAAGAATCACTTATAATATATAAACATTATTTTTATACAAAATCAGTGCAAAATAAAGAACCTTTCATGATATCTTATTCATATTTAATATATTTGGGGAAAATTAATAAATAAAAAAATTTTCTATAAAAGTACGCGTTTTGTATTTCTGAATGCGTATGCGATTGATCCACCTTCAAAATGATAGTCATTAAACGAATTGAACTGATTCTACATTGGAAATTGACGCAGAAATTAAAAACTTGTGATGTCATGGCACAGCGTAAGATAACGTGCAGTTGCATGCTTGATGGCATATTGTGAGTTATGTTGATAAATTCCATACAAATCGTCTGCTAATTTTTCATATTCGAAAATTAACAAATAAAATGATATCGACTTTAAATGAAAAATTAAAAGATATATAATTATTATTACCATTTTAAATGATATCGACTATTAATTATTGTTACCAAATTAAAGGATATCTACTATTAAGTATTGTTAACATATAAAATGATATTCACTATTAACTATTCTAACCAAATTAAATGATGTCAATTATTCTGTCACCAAATTAAATGATACCGACTATCAATTATTGTTACTTAATTAAATAATAAAGACTATTAATTATTGATACCTAATTAAATAATAAAGACTCTTAATTATTGTTACCAAATTAAATGAATCGATTATCAGTTACTGTTACCAAATTAAATGATACAGATTATTAATTTCTGTTACCAAATAAAACGATATCGATTATTAATTATTGTTACCATATTAACTGATATTGAATATTAATTATTGTTAGAAAATTAAATGATATCGACAAAATTTTATCGACTATTGATTATTGTTACAAAATTAAATTATATCGATTATTAGATAAATTTCATCACATTGGAAAAAACCTCCATATATTTCACTATTGACAAACATTTAGGTTTGAGTTCATTGAAGCTATTATTTTAACTTGATGCTAAAAAATATTCCTTCGTATTTGTCTTTTGTTTTTAGTACTGGGCTCTTTTGCTTTCGGATTGCCTGATTCTCGCCAGAAGAACTGAGCAAGGAGTTCTTTTGGTTTTGGATGAGCCTGTTATGCTTAGATCAATCTATCAAGTCACATTTGATGTTATGAAATGTGGTAAGGGATTTGTATTTTGTGTTTGTATTTTGATCTATTAGAGAAGTAATGTTCGCTAAAACAAAATTAGTTATGCATGAAATGATTTCAATAAATTTTTTTTCTAAAATAAATTGAAAAGATTTTATGTTTTATATAAATACAGAACTAAGGATGTTCCGAAATCGTCTATTCTTCTCTACCTTTTACAAAAGATTTCAATTTGGGTACAAAAATGAAATACGATTTTCCTTCTGCCTTTAAAATTCAGTCAGTAAAAAAAAAAAAAAAAAAAAAAAAAATGAATGTATAGAATATTATAAAGTCTTACAGCTTTGTTGTATTTTCATTCAAAATATTCCATAAAATTAAATTTTTTAAATACATTTAAAATTAATTAAAATTAAGAATAATTGTTTTAATGTTTATTCTTTGATTAAAAAATAAATTGATACAAAAAAAATTAATTTTAGGAATTTAATTGCATAGTTCTGCCAATTATTCTATTTATCTGGATGGGATCTAATTAAGCGGTTAAAAATCTGATTCATAAGTTCATCTTTTAATTAATATTATACAAGTTTTTGTAACTCGAAAAATTATGAAATATTTTGATTGAAATTGTTATTATTCAATAGGTATTATCTTCTTCTAATGAAATTGTCTTTGTTCTTAATCTTTTTGCCAAAAAATTTTATTCATAATTTGTTAAATAATTTTAAAGTTTTTCCCATTTTACTTCCTTTTTGTTTTGGCAATGAATTTAATAATTTTTTTTAATTTTGTGAAATTTATTGCATTTTGGAAGTAACACGGTAATACATTGTTTATTTTAAAACTTTTATTTGAAATGAAACTGGATAAATCATTGGTTTGAAATATTAATTTTTATATTTTATCATTGAATTACTCGATCAGATATGCAAATATAACAATAATAATGGCATAATTCTGTAAGTGAAAGACATTTAAAATCATTAAATTCCTTATTGCAGTTAATATGAATCCTAGGTTAAAAAACAAATTTACTTTTTAGGAAATAAAATTTAAGGTTTACTGAAAAACATGTCTTCCGTTAAAAATGTTAATTATTTAAAAAATATGTTAAAAACTTTTTTAAACATATTTTTTGATTAATAAGTTTGATTACATGTATTTTAAAAATATGTTTAAATATCATTTTAAACATATATATATTTGACTGTTACATCTTAATGGCTTTTATTTTTTAGATACAGAATTCAGGATTTTATTTGCTGTGCCGGTAAGTGTGATTTCAATTTGGAAAAAAGATATTTCAATGAGCTGTATTATTGAAATCTCTCTATTTCTACTCTATTTCAATATTATACTTTAATAAAATGTAGCATTTTAGATTATTTAATAACGTTAGTTTATAAATAAATATTAATAGAGGAATATATATTTTATTCGTACATTAGTATATTTTTTGAATTTATAATAAAATATTAATTCTTCTTCTAATAATAGTAATTTTTTAAAATAAAATTTTAAATACAAATAGATTTAATCTTTTAATATATTTTTCTTGCATAATATAAACACTTTGCAGTGTATATTAGATACATTTTTTCCATGACTAGATATACTGCAATAAAATTTTAAAAAGTAAAAGTTGATGAATTTCTTCGCATATATAAATGAAAAATTAAAAAAAAAGAATTTATTGTTTATAACTTCGCCATTTTCTTGTAAAACACTTATAGAAATTATTTCAGATTCTTTAAGAAAAGAAAATATGGCAATATGCTGCTTTTCAATCAGTTAAAACTGGGTAGGAAATACACTGATTAAAACAAAATAATAAAAAACAAGATTTTAAATAGCGAATTAAAAATTAAACATGTAATTACAAATACGCCTTCACTGCTGAAAATGGTTTTGCAAAAATTCGAAAGTAGTTTTTGAATTTAATAATTTTGGAAGAAAAAATTAGTTTTTCATAAGCGTTTGATGCATTATTATATGCTTAAAAAATTTTCAAATTAAATTATAGATGAAAATATTCCCATACTTAAATTTTTAAAACAATTTTGAAATTCTTAAATTAGATATAAAATACTGTAGATAAAAAAAGGAAACAAATTCATCAAATCGAGTTTAATGCAATAATATTTTATTCGAAATTAGATTATTTGTTTACCAAAATGAAAAATTGTGATCATGCTTATTTATTTACACTAGTCGAGTTTACAAAGAAGAGTTTATATTCGATACTACTTTATTCTCTATTTTTTCTGAGAGAATAAATTATAATTCAAAATTTTTTATTTTAAAATCTTAATTAAGAAAATTAGCTCAGTGTTCAATAAGTTTAAAGTTACTCATGCAAGTGGAACATATAAATATTTATTCAGTTTATTTTAAATCTCAAATCTTTCATATCAGGAGAGAGAAAATAAACAACAATATTGGAATGTGGGAAAATTTACGCTTCCAAAACTTAAAGCAACTGACAATATTAAAATTCAGCAGCAGTTTTATACCGAATACTTACATCATTATAATTTCAAAATTAAAATGAAAAATACATAATTGTCGATAAAATTAATTTATAGAATCTTAATTAATAAATTATTTTCGGTTAAATGTAATTTCGGATTAATTAAAATATGATAAAACTTGTTTATGTATTCAAAAGTATTATCCTTTTACCATAATATTAAAAGAATTAAAATTAAAAAAAAATTTCTCTCATTTGATACAATATTTTTTATAAGAAAAAAATCTTCATCCTTAAAATTAGTAAATAAAATGATCAATAAAAAGAACATATGAAAAACTAAAGAAAAATCAAGTTTAATTTGCTCAAAACAAAGGTTCTTCGGCATATATGTTTATTCATCAAATACAGCTACCATTGTTGAAAAGGAAAAAAAATTGAAAAAACAAAATTCACTAGCAATACTTTTAAGTAATTTTAGAACAAATTACTTAAATTCTGATTTGAATAAGTTACTTTCCGAAATGAATTAAAAAAAGATGCCCAATACTAAAATGTATTCATTTATTTGAATATAATTTACAGAATTATTTAAATTAATTTATATTTAATGGTTCAAGATTATTTTTATAACAAAACTCTGGAATCTAGTATAAAAATGAATAATCAATGACACAAAAATTTTGAAATTTTTATTTTGTTCTAGAATTTTCTTCTTTTCCAATTTTCTAAATAAATGAAAAGGGGCTAATAAATCTGAATCATTATTAATTAGAAATATTCTGTGGTAAAGAGTTTTGAATATTATAATTAAGTTAAAAACTTTTTTCATTCTGTAAATATTAAAGTCATAGTTTATAAACAATTTTAAATTCTACTATAACTGTTAACTTGATGCAATTTGGCGCACCATAATTTCTAGCTTGATATAATTTCGAATTATGTTTAAAATACTAAAGAAATTATAATTTAACAGGGCTGTTTAGTAATAATGCATTCCACCAAGCAGATATGGCACCTATTACAGAGCTTATCGCATGCACCATACTGATCTCATACTGTGATTATCTCTAATACTCCAATTAATGCTTTTAACTTATGATCTCGCAAACATGGTGTCATTCACCTTATAATATATAGATTCATTATATTAAACAGTCATTATCTGCACAATTAACTTAATCTGTAATCGATACAGTGGGCGTAGAGATACGCGATCTTGTCTGTGTTGAAAAGCAGTCATGGAACTTATTCGATTTCAGCTAAATAGTTCATGACAGCTTGCCATTGAACTATTTCAACAGCAAACCTGGCTATTGTCATCAGAAAGGGCGTTAAACTCTACCTAACGTATCAATATCGAGTCTAGTACACGTGGCCACAAGAATTCCAGTGTTCTGTTGGGTTAATCAATCTCGCTTTGTCTAGTGACTCAAAGGTATCAATTTGTCCTTAGACCAAGGAAAATTAATCATATTTTCATGAAATTTCAAAACTTAGGGATTATTGAATAACTCAACTTAAGTACATTAAGAAAGTTTATGTTTGGAATTACTTTTTAGTTGATTAATGAATCATACTAATAGATATTAAGCTATTTATCCGCAATATTATTCTGTTAAATTCCTATTTAATTAAATATAAGTAAATTAATCATGATTAAAAAGAAAATTTTTATTATTGAGATTACGAATGATTCCATGTAATTGAATGTATTAAAAATTTGCAATACAATGTACAGATTTCATACATTCTTTTGAAAATGCATAGCACTTTTATTGATTTAATACCGTAGCGAATGTTTATGCTTTTTATGTCTTCTTAATTGATTAACCAATTATAGTAATAAAAACATGCAATTCGTTCATAATATACTTCTATTAAATTTAATGTTAGTCCAATATACCTAAGAATGAATCAAATATTTGTCAATTAATCTATACTTATATAAAGCTCAATGTGTATGTGTGTCGGTGCTCTACAGGCCAGACTGTTTGACCTACAGCTACCAAATTTGGTACATGTATACTTTGGAGGTCAGGAATGAGCACCTGGGGTCCCTTTTTTGAATTTTTTATTAGAATTTTAATTATTAATTAAAAATTAACTTTCCCGCCAAAAAACCTTTATTTTCCCTCTCTGCCAAATGAATAAGACTTCAGTTTTTTCCCACGCTAAAAAGGCTAGGCTTAAGATTTTTCGGCCGATTATTTCAAACGATTCTGTTTTTTTCTTAATGTTTCATACATTTAAAATTAAACATTGTTAATTAATCGATCTTTCAGATTCATTTTAAATTAAAATAAAATAGAATAAAGGAAATTAAAAATTTCTAATCTGCGTAGCTTTACCCCAACTGGTGTAGAAAAGTTCATGCATATGCGTTACCGTAACTGGCGTTGAAATTCACGCATACGCATTGTGTTCTGATTGTTGTGACTGATTGAGGGCTTAATTTAAATTATTTTTAGGTTAGTTGCATGCTTTTGTAATTAAATTGTATTTATGTTATATATTTTTTGTATATGCTTAATCTTAAGTACATGGTTTTTTAAGTAGTTTTTTTTAACCTGTTTTCAACTGATTATTCTAAACGATTCGTTTTATTTTCTTAGTGTTTGATGCATTTAAAATTATACATTGTTAATTAATCGATCTGGTCATGATGAATCTGAGAAACTTTTTTTGACAGATTATTGAAATATTACATAAATTAAGAAAGATATTATTTAGTTCCCATAAAGTTTAAATAATCAGTGACTGTGTTCAGTAATCATATTATAAAAAATACTTTGTTTCAGTACAAAATATTATTATATTAATTGCAGATTAATTCTTTCCACTTTAATTTAAAGTATAAATTCTACGGGAGGTAGCAGAAAATTACAGAGATACATATTACGATATGAATGAAGGCCTTTACAATATTATGAGTTAATTATATAACTATCAAAATTGAAAGTCTTAAAATATTTTGATGAAGAAGCTATTAAAGTAGGAATTGCATAAAATATTTACTTATTAAAATTTAAACGAACATTAAGATTGGCGAACTGGCTGGTCGCCAAAGGCGGCTAGTGAAAAATAAATCCAATTATAATTACATACTATAAAAAGAAACTCGGTAATTTAAAAATTTCTGTAAAAAATATTATTATATTAATTGCAGATTAATCCTTTCCCCTTTAATTTAAAGTATAAATTCTACGGGAAGTAGCAGAAAATTACAGAGATACATATTACGTTATGAATGAAGGCCTTTATAATATTATGAGTGAATTATATGACTATCAAAATTGAAAGTCTTAAAATATTTTGATGAAGAAGCTATCAAAGTAGGAATTGCATAAAATATTTACTTATTAAAATTTAAACGAACATTAAGATTGGCGAACCAGCTGGTTGCCAAAGGCGGCTAGTATTATATAAAATAAATTTTATTTATTGTAATTATAGAAAATAGCATGTAATTGAAAAAACTTGTATAGAAATTTATCATATAATTTAGTGGTTTTCACTTCGAATATTTACATATTTTGAAACATTTTAAAAATCGGAAAACTTTTGGATTGTAAATTTAACCAAAAGTAAAATTACAAATAAAGTAAAATTACAAAAGTAAAATTAAAATTTAAATCTATATATATATATATACAGTAGTGGCCAAAAGTGTGGACATTTTTTGAAAGTTTCATGTTTTTCAATTTTGCGTGTTTGTACAATATATTAATTTTCACTTAAATACAAATGTTTAGATATGAAATTGAAGGTAATTCAATGTAAAATTTAATAACAAAATCAGTATTTCAATATCTGTACAATATCTGTATTACAAAAAAAGTTACGCTCACTTTAGTAGAACAAACAAAAACATATCGTTTTGAATAATGACATGTTTTGTAATAAAAGAGTACTAGCCAATCACAAACACTGTTCTGAGGACCCATCAAATGTCTGTAACTATAATTTAGGTTATTTGGATGGTAAAAGAGTTATTGTTGTGGAAATATTTTGCGGAATGATGCATACTAGCACAATTAAATAGAGTATTGCTGTTTTTAAATATTTTAAGTCCTTTTTTTATTAAACTAATTTTAAAGAAACAACACCAACAAGAAGAACTGACTGGACATCTACAAAAAGAAACCGAATTGTCGTATTGAGAGAAAATGGCCTCTCTTATGCTGAAATTGCAAGACAAGTTGGTGGTTCAGTGACTTGTTCTGGTGTACGAAAGTTCTGTTTACTTTATGAAAAAACGAAATCAGTGGAAAATATGGCCAATTCAGGCAGAAAAAAAATGCACAACTGCTACTGCCGATAGAAAAATTAAACGGCTATGCCTTCAAGATAGAAAAATTTCATCAGATGCCACTAGATGTGAAATGAATGCAGCGGGTATTGCAGTAAGTTCTAGAATAAAAAGAAGGTTATCAGGATTTGGACTACAAGCTAGAATTCCAAGGAAAAAACCATGTTTAAATCAAAAGCAAATCGAAAAACGAGTTAAGTGGGCAAAAGAACACATTAAATGGTTAGAAAATCAATGGAAGCAAGTAATCTGGAGCGATGAGACTAAAACATTGTTTTTTGGTAGTGATGGTAGAAAATACGTGAGACGTAGAGTAGGTGAAGCGCTTCATCCTGATTGCATTGAAACAACTATAAAAACAACCACAAATGCCATGATTTGGGCATGTATGTGTGCAGATGGTGTGGACCGAATTCAAGTGATTGATGGCATCCTGAATAGCAAAAAATACATCGAAATTGTCCTGGAACCAAAATTGATACTTTCCATTAGGGATTTCTTCCCCAACAAAGCACCCTTTATTTTTCAGCAGGATTCAGCTTCATGCCACACAGCAAAAGTATGCAAAGCGTGGCTTCAAAATAAAGGCATAGATGTATAACATAACCAGGAAACAGTCCTGATCTCAATCCAATTGAAAATTTGTGGCGACGCTTGAAAATTCTTCTACGAAAAAAACGTCTATCCAATAAAAGACAACTTATTGAATCTATAATTGATTCTTGGCATCATGTGATTACGAAAGATAAACTCCAAACACTCGTTCACTCGATGAAAAGACGTTGTGAAGCTGTCTTAAAAAATAAGGGTTATCCTACTAAGTATTGATTGTGTAAGTATCACTTTAAAAAAAATGCAAATCTAAGATAGATCTTACTAAAATGAGTGTAACTTTTTTTGTAATATAGATATTGTAATACTGTTTTTGTTATTAAATTTTACATTAAATTACTTTCAATTTGATGTATAAATATTTGTATTTAAGTGAAAATTAATATATTCTACAAGCACGCAAAGTTGAAAAACATGAAACTTTCAAAAAATGTCCACACTTTTGGCCACCACTATATATATATATATATATATATATATATATATATTATAATTTGTGATAGTTCATATACGTTTCACAACTTTTTACATGATTAACAAATCACATTAATAAACAGTTAGCACTTTATCAGCAATGCTATTCCAATAAGGTTCATTTTAATTTCTTGTAAAGTAACTGTGTTAGCAGCGATTATCTAGAATTTCAATAGGATTTGATTATGGAATTCATATCATAGCTAATGCATACTATATTATATAGATATTATAGTGAACTCAAGCAGATTCAATGACTATGATTGCGAAATATAGTACATAACAGATCACTGTGAAACAATGAATTATATAAAAATTTATTCTAAACATTTTTTTATATTCTCTTGAAAAATCATATTTTATTACTTTAGTCACAAGCTGCTTCTAGCTTCTATTTTAAAATTTGTTGCAAGTATAAAAAATTCCTGCTATAATAGAACATGTTATAAAAGTTATATTAATGATATTTATAACTATCTGCATAAACATTTTTATGATTTTATTTAAATGGCAAAGAGCATGGATAAATATTTTCATTAAATGATTTTTTTATTTTTGTCTTTTGCTCTTTTTGGGACATTTCAGAATTCTTTGAAAAGGAATCAGAACTCATTTCTCTGAAAAGGAGACTTGATCTTCACAGAAGAACTGTTGCATTCAGCTGTAAACATTTAAAAAATTATAAATTGCAAAATGTTTTGAAATTTTTCAAATAAATGAGCACGTAAATTTATAATTTGTGTTGTTCGTCAATAGTAAAGTTTTTTTTTTTTTATTGTTAACCCTTGACTGGAGAGGCGAAATTTTAGGACTTTATTGGGGAGGTGTGGTCTACGAGACCGCATTTCTCATTTACACTCAAATTAAATTTTCTAATAAAAGTATTAGTATGAAAAACTGCCAATATATTTTGCAGATATTTTTCTTGATATATAGATATGTTTTAGAAATTTTCAAAATATGTTTTCTTTGAAAAAGTAAATGCATGTGAATATACATTTCTTCTCAAATTACATGTTACAATAAATAATATTCTTGAAAAAATATATTACTTTTTAAATCATATTTATTTTTACAGTATATGAAGGTACATAGAAGACAATATAATGTACAATTCAACAATTATATGAAAAAAAAAATGACAATGGGTAAAATTGGCCCTTTTTTATCGGTTTGTATAACTTTCATAGCACAATTTTCTGGGGCATTTAAAACATACAGGTTAAGAAATAGTATAAAAATCAACTTATAAATTCTGTATATATATATCTCTTTGTATATTAATATATTTTATAAACTTTTCAAAATACATTATCACTAGAAAAATTTATTATGATTGAACATACATATCAGAATCAGTTAAATGCGAAATTTCTTCAAAAAACTCTTCTGTACAATTATCCTTATCACTAAAATCACTTTCTGCTTCATTTAAAAGTTTCTGGAACACTACTTCATAATATGATCAGTAAATTGGATGATATTTCTAGGCTCAAGTTTTAGTGCCATCTGCTAAGCCTAGTTTGTCATTGGGACACTAACAGGGGGGGGGGGGTCTTAATTTTCGGTTAACGGTTAAACTTTCAATTTAACAATAAAAAGAACTGTAAACATCTTCATATTCAAAAATTCCTCTTTAACAAATGTATTGTATCAGAGGATGTAAATAAAATAATTTCTCCGATTCTCCTTTCATTTAATGTTTCTAAGAAGTCCGTTTCGAATTACTTGAAAACATGTGTATCCTAATCCGTATTCTCTTTAAAAGTATTTTCTTACTTAATCCAATATATGTTCCAATCAATGAGGATTTAAGTATAAAGCGCATTGTTCTTATTCAAGTATGGATTTTTCTGGAAATTTACAGAAAAAATACTTTTATTTTAAATTTTTTTTAATATATTTAAATTTAACTGAAAAGCTAATGTATTTCATTTGGTATAAAATGTTTAGAAAGTGATTTTCAGGATTATTAAAAAATTAATTCTGTATTTAAAAACATAATTTATAGAAAACAATTTATTATTTCGTAGAATTTTATGTCAACTTTTTTATGTCTCCATCTATAAAGTTTCTTCATATTTATTTTAAATTTGTTTATAAAGATGGAACTTTATATTCGATTTTTAACTTCTTTTTGAAATAGCTGGTGTACAGGAATCATTAACTATTGTATGTATTCGAGACCATATAGCATGTTAATTTTTTTTAGAACTATTGTACAAATTAATCCGTTGATTTTAATTTGATTCCATTTGAGAAGATACCAATTTCTTGTTAAAAATTGATTGCCAGATCCCATTACATCTGTAATACTCAATTTAAAAGTACGATAGCTAAAAACTGTAGAAAAATAAATTATAAAAATTTATTTGGAAAACGAATTTTATTAGTGGACAAAAGAGTAAACAGTCATTTTTCATCAAATCTCTCTATGTGAAAAAAATATTGCAAATGTAAGAAAAAGCAAAACACGTATATTTCTGCATCATAAAAAGCTTCAAGATTCCAAACTTTAATTAATTAAAATTCCGAAATATTTAAATAAAAAATAGTCTTAACATCAGCATTTGATAGAAATATGTAAAGGTTGCTTTTAAATTCCACTCTAAACTTTGACAACATATGTCGATCGGGGGCGGCACGTGGTATTTCTAGGCTACTTTTTTAAGCAATTAAATTTTAATTAAAATATTAATAATACCAGAAAATGGTCCCTGAAGGCATCTTCATCTCAGATACTTAACAGTTCTTTGATTTGATGATTGATGTAATTATAAACTTCGAAGTTTTAAAATCAGCTACTACTAATATAGATTGCCAATCATTATAATATTCAGATAATATACCAAAAATAATTTTCACAGAGAAGAATGCAACATGAACAATGGAAATGCCAAAGCAGATATAAATTCAAAGCAAATTAAAATATTTGGGGTTGTGTTAATTCTCTGTGTGGGGGAAAATAATTTTTAGCTTTGTGCAGACTATTTAATTCGCATTTATTTAAAGTGACATTTATATTTTCTAAAATATTTAATAAATTATTCAAAATTTAGTATCTGGATTTAGCATATTACGTGAAATGAAAACTTAATTAATGAGCTAAAAAACAGCTAAAAATAGACTTATGATATGCTAATAAAGCGTATCAATATTTTAAAAGTATTTATTAGAAAAATTAAGTAAAGCAATTCAGGAAATCATAACAATTTTAAAAAAATTCTTGAAAATTAATTTACTATGCTTACGTATTAAAAATATTTATTTTATGTAATAAAAAGTGAAATCGACTGAAGAAAACAACATAATTTTAACACTGGCAAAAGTGGGTAGATAATCAATGTGATTAAATAATAAAATAGATTTATTATTTAATCTATCTATATAATAAATTAATTATATATTTTCGACGAAAAATTATACAAATTTCGTTTACATTAATTTTGAAATTATTAATTATTATTCGTTTATATTAATTATTATATATTATTAATTATATATTTTCGACGAAAAATTATACAAATTTCGTTTATATTAATTTTGAAAGATTGATTAAATATAAGAAATGAATTATTTTATAATAAAAATTATTGGTATCATAAAAAATTATATATTTTTATTTTAAGATAGTATAAAAACAGATTTTGTGGGAGGATTTTTTCCAAAGTTGAGGCATAAAACGTTTTATCCCTTCCCCGTTAGTGAGTAGAAAAATTCTTAACTTAATTATTTCTCCTAAGTCCCAAATTTCGTTTAAATTTGTCAAGAAATGTGAAATAATATGAAATTCAAACGAAGGAAAGGAAATGAACCTATATATAGATAGCTAGATAAATGTAATTAAAATTTACAGAATTTCTGTCAGTTTCTCCGATTAACGACTTTGTTTTTATTTCCGAATTATAAGAATGAACTGTATTCCAAATTTTAGTAAACTATTAAAATCGTATATTTTAATTTTTTTCTTTCCATCAATAATTATTTTTCAATTTAAAATGCTACAAAACATATGGAAATTTTCCATTTTTTAAAAATATTCGTTTTTTTTTAGAATCTACACAAATCTACAGAAAAACGGAATCAGTGGACTACATGGATACTGCGAACTCCGTGCCCTGGGGTGAAACTTCTGTGGCAAGCCATTCTTACACATCAGTTGTCAATGTACAGCACAGAGGCTTTAAGTCAAGGAAAGAAAACCAGTTTCGTACATGCAAAACCTTCTTTAGTACTCCGAGTAAGTTGAATTATTTTTATTTTTAAACTTCAGAAAATCATGGATTATGTTTGCTCATATCATTAAGGTAAAAATAAAGAATATTCTAAGTGAGCGCCTTCAGTGACCAACTTGTTTGCCAAGTTTATTGAATTTTAGTTGTTGAACTATTAACACTCGCAAGAGCATGGGATTGAATGTTTTATGGTGGAATTTGAACTGCATTATAAATTCAAAAATATAGTTATATATTGTGATTCAAATTTAAAAAAAAATGGTAAAAACGATCAAAGGAATTTTACGGAATCGAAAACAATGGTATTAAAAAGATTTGATAGTAAAATATAGAAATCATTTTTGTGAGATAGTGTAATTTGGAAGGTATGGATATCAATTTCTATTGGCAAATCATAGCAATTACTTATCTGGTGAAGATTAGCAAATTCACACGTACAATTCACACCTAATATTCGGACCATCTATCTAATTAGATGTCCCCTTTTTGCTGTCTCTAAACTAAATTAGATAGATGGTTCTAAATTTTAGATAATATAATCAGATAAATGGTTTCTACATTTAGATAGCAGGTATGAATCACAGGTGAGTCAACTAATAGTCAACGTCTTAATCCTATTTTCATAATCTATTATATCTTCTGACTGATACCTATTTCCATCATTTTGATATTTAAAAATTCTTTTTCTCTCAGTGAATGTAGATTTCCACCAGTTCTATTCCGAGCATTTCTAATAATAATTTGCAGTTCCAATTATTAGCTAAGCAAAGCATTTAAATATGCATTATTGTAAAAAAGTTCAATGAAATGGTTTGAAGTATTCGTATGGTGTTTGTTTACATTTGATTGCTCCATTTTTTAACAGTGTTTTAGCTCATATATATATATATATATATATATATATATATATATATATAT
>JAPMOR010035896.1:130519-144151 GCA_026543865.1 Argiope aurantia
CAAGTTAATATTAGCAAAAAGAATAAATATGGAATCAAAAAGTAAGAAAATAAGAATCCGGCCTAAAGATTTTCTCGAGGGTCACCCTCCGACAGGGATTCAAACAAAAGATTTTTTCTGTAAGGGGTCTGACTTATGTCCAACAATATTGACTCCTCGGCCCTTGATAAAGTATTCAGGCCAGATTCTTATTTTCTTCCTTTTTGATTCTATAATTATTCGTTTTGCAAATATTCATTTGGTATTTTTACTAATTTGTTAAAGTATATCTGTGTTTTAGTAGTAGCAGCATTAGCGCTTTCTAATTAGAATTGTATCTTTTTTAGTTTGATTCGGAAATAATTTTTAATTTTTTTAGTTTGTTTTCAGAAACAGATTTTAATTTTAATGAAATTTCATAATGCATATATTTTTTGATTTTCTTATATATATATATATATATATATTCTGCCTCGAAATTTCGAATAATTTAATTTCTGTAGAGCCTTCTGCGTCTAAAATATTCGTTGAGTTTATTTGAAAATGCCTGTCTATCAGTCTGCATCGAAATGATACAACAAAACACAAACTAACTTCTAGTTTAATTTAGTTTAGTTGAGTTACATTAGAATCACATTCAGAAGGAACATAAAGGTTCTTTTGAGACGGATTTCGTAATATTGAACATAGTCTGATGGAGAGGGCGACATATATGTTGATACGTCCCTCTAAGAATTGTATGGCTTTTCCTAAATATATACTATGTAAGCATTAATTAATTTATAACTTTTAATTGAAATAACTTTTTAAAACTTCACTAAATGTTATTTCAAATTCATAAAATGAAACTAGGCATGTAAGAAATTGTTAAATGTCATTTCAACCTTTTTTAAACATGCCTTCCAAATCATTATATTCAACATTACATGACATTTTTATTGCTGAAAATAATTGAAAATTTATCTTTAATTGTAAAAAATAACTCAGTAAAGTAACATTAGATGATGTCACAAGAAAATCTGATAATTTCGGAAGCACTCCAGAAAATTCCGAGGGAAAAAATTTCCTTTTGTGACTATGTTGTGTTATTCTCTATTACGATTAAAATTTTATTTTTGATTAAAACTGTAGATAATTTAAAATTTTTCATTATATATTATTTGCCTCACTCTACTATGAAAAAATATATGAAAAATATTAATGATAAATTTCATAGATATTTCACAAGCACATTGTGATTAACTTGCATGGAAATATATTTTTCAATGATTATTTTTATTTAATGGAGCATTAATTCTCATTAAAAATATTCATTTAAAGTCCCTCTCTCACAGAACTAAAAAGATCACACACACATGTGCTTTTGAGAACGAACAGCTAGAAATGTGGGATCATATTTCCTTTTATGTATCGACACTATTTCGACCATTTCTTAAAGTGTAGAAAAATATTAATATGGCTGCCTTTGAAAGATCATTAATGGTATTTCTCTTTCATTTGACATCATTTATATTGGAATAGCAGTAGCAGAAGTTAGATGAGATAGTAACTCTCTCACGATGGCCTGAATGAGAATTCTATTAGCTGGTAGGGAACTAAAAATGTCGATATCTTAGGGATCACGAAATTGTTTCACTGTTGCTATTACTGTCTAATGGGAAGCAGAACTTTTAGTTAAATCATTGTTTTCATTAATTATTAAAATGCATGGCCTTGATCGGTTCTTTGTTTCTGTTTCTCGACTCATCGTCCATTCTAAAATGCATATCATAAATTTCATCGCTGCATCTCTTTATATTTATTATCGTGGATACTTTTCTCGATTTTTACAGTTATGTGGCAGCATAATAAATATACGAGAAAAATCGTATTTATTCTTGAGTATCTCCCTAGGCCCTCTTTTAAAATTGCAATTCTCTATTTTTCGTTTTTGTTAAATATTTGTTTTTATTTCCCTTTTGATATTTCAGACATATCAATCATTTCTCATGTTGCAAGATGCCTCACATTAAAAAACTAATGATATATAGGATTAAGTTAAGAAGACTCTGAGACATAATTTTGGATTTTTAGAAATAAAATTTTTTATATGTACACAAAACATGTTAGATGTATTCTCCATATTTAAATATGTCATGCTTTAAGAGCGGGAAATGAAAAAAAAACATTTAAGCAAAAACATGAATTTAACTAAGATACTTAAGTAATCGATTTCATTCTGAATATTAAATAAAGCGATTTTTTAGGCGATATTTCTATATATTTCGAGGAGAATTTTAGCGACTGTGCTATATCAGCCATAAAGACAAGAAGACAGAATGCATTTTAAAATATCAAAACTCAGTTGTTTTCTATCCTAGTTTACAATAAAATATTTATTTGCTGTTATTTTCATATAACATAATTATATTTTCTTTAGGGAGTGTTACCAAAAAGAACTTCCAAATATGAAGAATCTTCATTTGTGGTAGAAGGACCTCGTGCGAAAGCTTCATATTCGAAGAGATCTGCTTTCTCCGATTCTGTGCTTACCGGGGGATCTGAAACATCAATAGATGAGAGCAATTTCCTTCTGAAAGCGGATGGAACAAAATGTGAAAAACTGGCCAGTTTTAAATTAGAGAAGGACGAAAAAGAAGGCAGTTATTTTTCACTAACAGAAGCTAAAGTAGGTCCTTTAAAATCCCACAAAAAAGGAGTTGTTAGATCGAAATCGTTTGGTAATGACTTCGATGACTCTATTCCATTCATTGACTGTACAGAAGAAAGTAATTCTGGAACAGAATCCAATATCATATACATCCGTCAACCTAAGACCAAGAAAAGTTCTGGCATTGAAGAAATGACACCAGATAAGACGAATGAAAAACCAGAAGTCCCAGAACAAGCAGTAACTGTTGATAAACCCTCTGCTTCAGATTATGAAAGTGTCAGCGCACCTGGTACACCAAAGACAACAGATAAATTGGTTCAGACAGACGATTCAGCTGAATCGCCAGGGGCAGGGAGCGTAGGCAAGCGAACCCCTAAGAAAAGATTCCCCAGATTAGGAACATTTGAGAGAATTAAGCTTGAAAATAGAAAGGCTAATTCTGAAGATTTGCAGGAGACTAGGATATGCAAAACTCTTACTGGTACGTCTGCAAAGCATCGCAGGCAGATATCTAGTACAGTGTCCAAGGAAAAACTTTTGAAATCTGATTCAGCCTCTCCAATTCAAGATTCAAAAGAAATTTCAGTAAGCAAAGAATCAAACCCAAGTATTGGTAAAAAACCAAGGAGATATTTCGGGCGTTTTTGGAAGAAAAGCACTAACACTTCTGGAGGTAGTGATAGGAATGAAGAAGTTAATGAGGTTACAGCGAAAGATTCCGAGTCCGCCCAGAAAACAGAAAATGAAATTCCTCCTGATGAAGAAACATCGAAACAAACTCCAAATTCATCTCCTGTAAGTTTGGATTAAATTTCAATTTTACATATTTATTTTTCTTCTATCCCTAAAATTTGAAAAATTATCAGGAATAAAATTATCTGCCAAAAGTTTTAAAGAAAAATTTAATTTAATTATAAAAATGTCCACCATTTAAAAATGTATTACGATGAACAAGTTTAGCAAATAATGAATAACTGAGTTAATCATGAAGAATTACAACCAATTTCGTTGGTGTCATCGGTATATATATAAAGTTTCTTTATGAAAGAATGGTATTGTCGAATAAGTAAGCAGAAAAATCTGCCGTGAAAAAGTTTTTGGGCAGTCTTTGTTATTTTTAAACTGTGGATACTGATTAAAAAAATTCAGATTGCTTTTTCTGATTACATACATATACCTACTGAATACATATTTACATAATTTTAAAATGCATTATTTACTACTGATTAGATATTTAACACTGCTTTTCATTACAATAATATCTACTATTAGAAGAACCGAGTTTAAGATTCTTTAAAACTTTTATTTATTTATTTATTATTTTCGTTTTCATTAAAAGAGCAGACCTGTTAGGAAAAAGTATTTTCTATGGTTTCAGTAATTGCTATTAAAATAAATTTAAACGTAAATATCTGTAAAATATTTTTTTATCACCTTTTATTGCGAAAAATATATTAATTTTAGAATTTAAATCAAAAATTATAACAGTGCTAATAAAGCTATGGCAAAGTTTTGTCATCAAAATAATTAAAATATTTTTAAATTGTCGACTAACCTCCAGAAGTGTTAAGTTAACAATTGATTTATAATTAATTTCAACTGACAGATTCATTTCATGTATTATTTATATTTAAAGGATTGTTCAGTTTGTATTTAATTTTACACTGTAAATGGTTATATTTGAAATTCAATACTTTAAACAAAAAGATATGAATTACAATTCAATCAGATATTTTTAAAGACATCTAAATAAATAATTTGAATATTCTATCAGTGATTTGAATAAATAGTGAGTTAAATTCATCTTCTCTGATTATTTTCTTCTTCTAATTATTTTAGGAGTTTTACACCAAACTGTTAAATATTTCATGATTAAACTCAATTTTTAACATTTCAATAAAACACATTTTTAAAATTTTTTATATTCCTTATTAAATTATTATTTGTTTGAATAACTTAATGACAAATTCTTTTGAAATTGCATTCTGAAAATTCTAATTTTTCCTGAAAAAATTATAAAAGTATCTTATATAGCGAAAGATTGTGCTTTTATATAAATCATCTTTTATAAAAACATTATATACTTCTTGAAAAAGTTACATATTTGTTAATTCTCAGATCTATAAACATAATAACATATAACAACATATTTCTAAAACGAATTAATGGTTGCGTTTCCTTCTTTTTTCCTTTTAATATTATAAAAACTATTCTATTTTCCTTTTAATTATATATATATATATATATAAACGAGAAGAATGATTCTTTAGAACAAGAGTATTTATTTCTATTTTCTTCAAATAAAGAAATTGGATTTTTAGAGTTCTTGTTAAAAAGACATCTGAAATAATATTGCGATACATTCTTTATCTCACAAATAAGAAATAAAATTTGTAGAAAACTTGCAATTTAAAGTTTTTTAGCATCAGTGAAAATAGTACTTGAATCAAAAGCACATGAAATAAATATAATTTTCATTTACATTTTTGCTGAATTAAAACAGAATAAAACCAATTTTATATGAATTATAATATAAAACATTGAAATTCGTATAATTAATATTTTTATGTCAAACATAATATTTTTATAGCACAACAATGCTTATTTCTATTTGCAAGATATGTATATTTTAGTTTATATTATTTTAAATGCATGAAAAAATGTATTTCGTATGCGTTTTTAAGCTCTTATATTTGTCTTATACTTTCATTATTAATGAAATAAAAGCTTAATTATTTGCTAACATTTAGGTTCAGAGTTAAGGGATATAAGGATTAATTAGAATTCTTAAATTATATCATTTGGAAAAAAATATTTTAAAAGAACGTTATTAGAAAGTTTTTTTAATATGTATGGTTAAAATATTTAGGTAGTATAAACTTGTTTTGCCTCTTTTAATCACGAAATAAATAGAGCATTTTTGTATTGAACTTTATAAAATTAATATAATTAATGTCATAATATAATTAATATGTAAATAAGTCAAAGATATTTGAATAATATAGTTTAGTTTGTATAATTTAATAATATAGTTTCTTTGATAATTTAGTTTATATAATTAATAAATCAAAGATAGTATTTTTATCGCATAAGAACTGTCTATTTCTAATAGCAAGAACAGAATACCTTAGTTTATATATATTTTTTTATATATATATAAGGAAATAGTTTTTATTATGCAATTTACGAGCTGTTTAAATCTCTAGTATTTATTTTGTACTTTCATTGCAAACGAAACAAAAGCTGAATTATTAATAACTATTAAGATACAGATTAAGGGTACATAAAGATTAATTTGAATTCTTAAATTATATTTGAAAAAAATATTTTAAAATAATGTTATTAGAAAGTTTTTATATGGTTTAAATATTTAGGAGATTAAATATTTAGGAATATTTTTTCATAATTAAGATTCAAAACTTGTTTTGAACTTTTAATTACGAAAAAATATAGCCTTTTTGCATGAGAAGTATTATTTGAAAAATACTATTAAGAAAAAGAAGGGGATATTAAGGTTGTTTTTTTTACCTCTAGAACAATATTGCCTCCTAATTATGATTGCCAAGTGCAGATATATTAAAAACAATCATGGAAATTTATTTTTCAGTTTTTTAATCTCTTTATCGTCCGTAACGCGTCTAGCGCGTTCAAGCGTTCTTTTACATTTTTAAACTTTTAAACGTTTAAAACACTTTGTAAATATTTACTTGTTTGAGTTTTTATTTTTGTTTGTTCTAATCGGTACAGAGATATCTGTACTAATATATTATAGTATACAGAGTATATATACTACTGTAATTAATGTATAGAGATATATACTAATCTTTAAGAGATATTCGTACAGAGAAAACAACACTACATGCTGCCAGAAACAGGAACGCTTTGTTGAAATTTTCACGGACAGGAGAGGACGGCGAGAGGGTTAAAAAAAGCAAAATAATATTTTGAGTGACTAAAATCAACAAGACAACAAATAAAAAAGAATATTGATATTGACATTCTCAACGGTGTTTCAAGCATTTATTAAATTTGAATTATTAGATTCTCATTGGTAAAAAGTTATTATTAAACTGAATTCCAAAAAACCATTTTTATGTTCATTTCCTCATGTCTTAAAATATGAAAGATTCAACACCTCGAGGTTAAAAAGCATACAATAATAGAGCAAAACATGTTTGAAGAGAGTTTGCCAATAACCGATCAGGGAAAAATAATCCGACCTGAAGCATAAAATAATGGAGTCAGTTCGACTTTTATTCGGAAAGAAGTGGTAAAAGGTTCCTTTACGATCAAAAGGCGTCACAATATTTACTTTCTGCGCCATTTGATCTCAGCACGTTCCACATAAAGTGCTTGAAGGTGCTTTTGAAGCAAATGGAACTCGGTTTCTTCGGATGTTCTATTGGATCCTCTTAAAAATAGAAGCCCAAAGAGCTTTGAAGGATCATAATTCATTTCACAAACCAAAGGTCAATTTTGAGTCGAAGCTCTTTTTTTTCTATTAATGGAGAAAAGCTAAAGTTTTGGTGTTAAATAACAATTCAGAATTAATTTTAATTATAAAAATAATCTTTTTGGTCAGAATTTTTGTGGTAATCAAACCCAGTTCAAAAGATAAAGCCACTATCGTGCCTTTTAATTTCAGTCCTTCTTTCACACTAAAATTCAGAAATACGCAATTTTTTAAAATTTTGTACAACAACAATCAAAATCAAAGTATAAGTAACAACATAAAAGCATTTTCTGAACAAAAAAAATCAACATAAATTGACTTTTTTTATAAATGAAGAACCTGACATTTAAAGTTATATTATTCAATTATTTCATAAATGAAATTTTTGCATTGTAATAAAATATAAATATAGTTCTTGTATTCGAAGGAAACCGCCGGTGGATGTATGGTGAAAGAAAATTAAGCACTTTGGATAATGGGAAATAATATTTTCTTTCATGAAAGACACAATCAAACGCAATAGTCAGTTTCAACAATATCAAAAGCAATCAAAGCAATGGTAGCAAAAATAAAGCCTATGCGTACTCAAGTAATAGCACTTGTAAAAAGTTGCAACAAAAATAGAAACAAATCGCATCTAGAAAACAGTTAAGCACAGACAACTGGAGAACTTGATCTGCGATCGACATTCTAAAATGATAATTCTCGTGATTCAATCGCTTTATATAAGATATTAAATTCAACATGAAATTCCTTAGAAAAATTTTTGGATCTAGATTCCCACTTTAAAGATAACACAAAAATTCTTGTATTTTTCAGAACTTTAATTTTTGTCTCCAAAGTTGCCAAATGTAACAGGGAATCGTCAAGAAGGAAAGTCATTTATCCGGCATCCATTGAAAATTCTTTATGAATACCCGTAAATCTCTTTTTTTTTTCAGTTTTTCAACATTCAGGAACGCAATGTTACAGATTAGTAGCGATATTATCGTAAATAATGTGCAATAGTATATAATACAAATATTAAGACTTAGTAATTGATGACGATTAATAAATGAGTTGTGTCTTTGCAGCAATTTCAATATATTGGTTTTATATTTATTTTAATTATTACGTTTGATTAAAGGCACAACCCAATTCTAATCACAAAATATGAATAATATTAATTAAAATAAAATGTTAAAAGGGCATTAGTTTTAAATCATTTCGAATATTTACTAACTTTCTTTTTTGAGTAGAAGTAATGCTATAAAAAATATATAGTATCAATTGAGTTACCATGATATGAAAATATAATATAGATTATATTGATATGTTGTACCTTATTTTCCAAAATTTATTTGAAATTAAAAATATTTGTAAACTTGTTTAAAATTTAAAGAAAATTTCCGAAAAAGTTCAAAAAAGGAAAATTAAAGAAACTTTCTTCATAAGCAGAAGAAAAGTTGATTACAGCATTGAATCAATCCGCAAAATTTGAATTTATTCATCAGTAAAATAAGCAATAAAAATGAGTGTCCGTTTAAGCTTTGTTTTTGCACTTTTGATAATAAAAAAAATTACAAACGTTTAATTGATGTATTATGTATTTGAGTAATGTGTGTGGTGCGCTGTGTATTTTAGCAACCATTATGTATTAACCAGTTTTTTCCATGCATGAATATTCAATGGGAAAAGATCAGGCCAACTCTTTCGTGCTGGAATCGGACCTAGGTATTATAAAAATTTCATATATTTGGTTTCGCAGTCATAAGCAAAGAATATATCTTACAAATTTTCTCTTTGATCAAATAGAAAATTTTTAGAAATTAAAAAATCAACTTCCACAATCTAAAGACAAAAATTAAAGAAGTAAATAAACGAAATAAAATACAAAAAAATGTATCTTCATTTCTATAATGCAATCAAGAAAGTTTAAATGACGTTGCAATAATACAACATGAAAATTCTGCCAACAAGTGAAGCCAGAGGATTGGTCTCCTCGAAACGTTCGCGCACATTTTGTAATAAAGGTGTCATCCTCATAAAATTATAGCCCTTGAACAAGATCGTAATCTAATTAGTGCTCAGATTTATATTTTCAGAGTCCACATATCTGCATTTCTTAGTAAGCGTATCATACCAAAGGAAACCGAATATACATTCTAAATGTTTCTTTTATCCATCGATTGGAATCAAAATTACAATCTTAGATTCAAGATTACAATATATTTCTTTCAGTCATTATTTACAATACGATTTTGAATTATGCTCACATGCATGTACAAATAGACAGTCGTCAATCCTTCTACAGATTTGATTCAAAATTTCATATACATCTTTACTTTAGATGCTAAGACTGTGCATTGGTTTTGCCCAATATGGCGCGTTTTCAGCGATCACTTTTATATGCATATGAAAGCACAGACTGATAGGCCATTGAATGGATTTTGTTCAAAATTTTATACGGATTTACACTTTAGATGCTAAATCTGCGTATCGAATTTTATTCATCTAGTCTTTTATGTTTTGTAGTTTTTGTAGTGATTGGAAATAGCGAGCAATATTTAGCTTCGTAGCCGAGTAACATGACCACTAGACAAAAGTGCTCACTCCTGTCCAGAGGCTGTTATCTGGCTTATAAAGCTTTACCACAGTTGTGTTCATTTATATTATGAAGCTAATAGCCCAGATTTCCTGTGAATAAATTTGGATTAAAATTTAATAGCCACCTACAAATTTGTTGTATAAAACATTAGAAAAATTTTATCCGTCTTGCTAAAATATTTTTGATTCATGGAATTAACATGAAAAGCGACAGCCATAATTTCAGAAGAAAATGATTTTGACCTACGAAGATTTGAAATGTAGAAATTCGTTAAAATCGAGAATTCGAATATTTTCACTATGTCTATAATTGCTCTTTGTTTACTTTAAATTTGAGAAAACAGAAATATTAAAAAAAAATAATCATGACATGGAGAAATAAGAAAGAATTAAGCGCGTATTCCCTGTGATCTGGGAATTCTGGGTTTGATTCCCGGTTCGGGCATGGTTGTTCTTCCCCTGTTCTATCTGTGAGTTGTGTGAATGTGCCCTCCTGTAGAAAGGGGTTGTGCAAGCGAATGAGAGATGCGTGAGTGGCTAGAGTACTCTTAGCTCTAGTTGGCGCTACTAAAACATGAGACGCACCCCCTATCGGCTTAAATTGCTGTCTTCGTAACAGTGGACTTGCCTAAATGCCCTAAGAAACAACAACACAAGGATGATTCACAGGCAGGGGCATTTGACTAAGTTCAATTTGTGCTCTCCCACCAAAAAAAATATCTTTAACTTTCTTTGGAACATTTTATTTAATTTTAATTAAAAAATTTTAAAAATATAATTTAACCAAGAATTTATTAAATTTCGTAAAGAGTTCTGATGGGTATATCTGTAAAAATTTTCAATTTGTAAAATGTTTGGAACAATCGATAATAAACGTTTAGAAAAAAAATCAGAAAATAAAACTAAAAACTGAAGGCACTTTTGCAGCACTAAAATGGCTATAAAACATTACCCAGAAAAAATATTTAAAAAGTAGAAAATGAAGTCATTGTTCTGTTCGAAGCTAGAATCAGAAATACTGCAAAGAGCATTTGTGGATTTGAATTCTATCCAAGATTGCATTACTGCATGTGAGATAAAATGAATAGGCACAAATGCCTATTTGAAATTACTGATCCGTTAAACAGTCATATCCACTGGTTATATTAAAAACAACAATTGCAGTCGGTTATTTCTGACCAGGAAATTGAGCGCAAAGATCCGATGCAAAAGTTTTTAAGGCAATTCTACTCAAGAGGCATTAAGAAATCGTGATAACATTTTTGATGCACTTTTCGACAGAATAGAATTTTTTTCTTGTTTTAACAATTTTTTGGATAAAGTGAAATATTCCTTCAAAAGTTGAGCAAATATAAAGTAATAGAAATGCTTAAATCAAATTTCTTGATGTAATTTTCGCATGATTTATTTTCAGTTAATTGTCTTCAGAAACATAAGCTTTGTCCCACTCAGTTCAATGACTTTTAATTTTGCTTAAAAGTAAACGGCTGTTAGAATCTCATGAGTTTTAATCCAAGCAAAAAACAGTTGTGCTTTGTAATATATATGAAAAATGTCTTAATATATATACCAACAAGATGACAATAATGAAAGAATACCCTTTGATTTAGGATAAGTTTAATTTAAAAATTTGATTAAATCTTTTATTCTCTAATTTTTTTAGAATTAGTTGGAGTGGTTTCTCCAAAATTTTCTCGCATGATCTCTAATAAACTTGTCATGCACGGCACTGGCATGTAATTTAGTTGCGAAATATTAATTTTTAGAGGGAATTTAGCATTTTTAATTAATCTTTCGTGCCATTCTTAGCGAGTTATTTGGCGATTTTTCCCTGACATGTGTTAACAGTATCCAAAAATCGAATTTGTAATTTAGACTTACTTTACTCAACCGATGGAAATAAAAATTTGGCACAAAACTGCACTTGTAGTCACAAAATCCCAGGCCAAATTTGATATAATTTAGTCATTGCGCTTTTGCATTATCACGTTTACAAGCATCCAAAAGTAAAGACCGACAGACAGTCAATCTTTTGTTGGATTTGCCTCAAAACATGACAGGTATCTACATTATAGATGTTAAATCCGTGTGCTGAAACCTATCTAGGTCTCTTCGCTTTGTAATTATCGTGTTTTAATAGAACAGCCGGACAGACAGACTTCCCCTATGTGGATTTTGCACAAAATCTAATAGTTATCTACAAATTTGATATAAAAACCGTATACCAAATTTCATACGTCTAGATTCAACCGTTTTTGAGTTATCTTTGTTACAGTTATGCAGACAGACGGAGCTACATTTTCATAAAATGTGATTTTCGAACTCAGGGAGGTCTAAAATGTAAAGATACGCCAAATTCTCGAGTTCGTATATTTTGAATGTTAGCACACTTTCTCTATACTAAGTATACGATGAAATAAAAATAAATAGAACCTTCAACCTAACCTATTAAAGAAAATTAAAACTTGAAATACTAAACAACATGTTTACGGAAATAAGGGAATGTTTAAACAATTTGTTTATTATCTACTGAAAAAAATATTTATAAAAAAAAATCAATCCAATTCTGAAAGTTTCATGAAAAAATTTACTGCTTTTTTTCTCTCTAAATTTTATTTATTCAAGATCATACTGCTCATTTATTTAATTTAAAATCCTGTTGCTTGAATTCTGGCATTGTCTTTTAGATTGGAAACACAATGTTAGAATAATACGCATGGATTAATTTCCTTGATTATTTTTTAAATACGCATTTTGAATGGTAAATAAATGTAAATGCACAGAATTTTCTATAAATTAATTTCTTTAAAAACTTTGCAATAAACAGTATATTTAGGCTGGAAACAATTGAGAATAAAAAGGAAATAAATCGTATGGTATGAATAATTCATTATTTATTCATTTGTATTAGATTAGATTATAAGTGCAAAAAAAACAAAAACTTGTTATATCTTAATTTTGAAATCACAATGAAAACCAGAAACTTAACCCTCTGACTGCGTAATTTTTAAAAATCACTATTTCTATGCGTTGTTTGCAAATAAGTTCAAATATTTTTCAAGCAAAGTGAACTAATACTATATGTTACATGATACTAAGATGAAATAATAAAAATCTATAATCGTAAAAATAAACACTCTAAACTGCGGAAAACGAGGGATACAACAGAAAATGGACTGATTGCCAATTCGTGGAAATCGCTGGATAAAGTTAAAAAAATTACAAAATCTATTATAAGATGATTTGATATTCAACAAGCGATAGAAACTTGAAGTTATCCACAATTTCATAGGATATATAAATTTGTCAATAATATATTTTTGTTGTGGTTTAAGAGATCAGAATCCAATTCGAATCACATAACGCGAAAGAAAAGTTAAATAGGAGAATCTAAAAGAAAAAGAATATTTATGCAGGGTGACTGCTTAAGTCTTTCTGTCGAACATTTACTTGAGAATGGCGACCGGTATTGTTATAAAAATGGTGTCATGGAGCTTACTACAAGGAGATTCAATAGTTTGAGAGAGCAAGCTAGTCATCGAAGGTGACTATTACTCAAATAAAAACATCATGGATAAACTAGATATTCATTATTCTTGTATACTACACCCGTGAAGTGTTATCACTTCAAAATGCTATCATGATCGAATGAAAAGAAAAAAAAATTGACTGGAATTGGAACTGCATGAACTGGAAGGTTAGATATCTACTACGTGATAACATCCTCTCAGATAATCTTTATCATACTCTTTAGATTGGATGTTTATTAAGTATAGATGAGGAGACAGAAGCAAGAGAGGTAGAGCGACGATTTTGCAATGTATTTTATCATGGAGGAGATTGGAATGAAGCTTGCATGGAGTGATCGTGAATGCGCAGTCCAAATGAATCGACAATAAATATATAAATAAATCAAATGCTGTTGTGATGGTCAATGGTCGGGGAAAATAAAAGAATAAGT
>JAPMOR010035896.1:144161-184289 GCA_026543865.1 Argiope aurantia
CAAAAGAAAAAAAAAAGAATGGTGTAATATGAAGTGATCAGGAATGCCTGGTATAAGTGAATTTGCAAAAAAAAAAAAAAGTGTAATGTAAAGTGATTTTGTGTGTCCACTTTTTGTGTGTTTAATGTGTTTAAATGAGTATGCTAAAGAATAGTGTAATGTGGTTTGATCGTGAATATCTGATCTAAGTGAATGGTCAAAAAATGGAATAGTATAACGTGGAGTGATTATGAATGTCCAGTCTAAATTAAGAATATGCAAAAAAAAAAAAATGAAAAAAAAACCGCGTAATGTGGAGTGATCGTGAATGTCTGGTCTAAATAAATGTGCAAAAAGAAACAGAGTGGTGTAATGTGGAGTGATCGTGAATGTCTGATCTAAATAAATGGACAAAAAAGTATAAAGTAATGTGAAGTGATTATGAATGTCCATTTTAAATGAATATGCAAAAGGAAAAAAACTGTTGTATTGTGAAGTGATCGTGAATATCTGATCTAAGTAAATGGGCAAAAAATGAAATAGTATAACATGGAGTGATTATGAATGTCAAGATGATTTAACAATGTGCAAAAGAAGAAAAAAAAGAATGGTGTAATGTGGAGTGATCGTGAATGTCTGGTCTAAATAAATGCGCAAAAGAAAAAAAAAACTGAGGGGTGATCGTGATTGTCGGGTTTAAATAAAAGAGCAAAAAAAAAAAAAAAGGAGTAGGGTAAAATGTAGAGTGATTATGAATGTCCAGTCTAAATAAATCTGCAAAGGGGAAAAATGAATGACGTAATGTGGAATGATCGCGAATCGTTCTAATCTATATAAATGGACAAAAAAAAAGAAGGAAAAGAAAATGGAGAAGTGTAGTGTGAATTAATAGATAATTTCAAATTTAAACGAATGTACAAAATTAAAAAAAAGATTTATGTAATATGGAATGATCGTGAATGTCTAATCTATATGAATGGGCAAAAAGAATGGAATAATATAATGTGCAGTGATTATGAATTTCAAGTCTTAATGAATGTGCAAAAGAAAAAAAAAAGGTTTAATGTGGAATGATCATGAATGTCTAATCTAAATGAATGGGCAAAAGAGAAAAAAAATAGAAGTGGAATAATGTAGAGTGATTAGAGTGATCTAAATGAAAGGATAAAGAAAAAAAAATGGAATGCTGTAATATGGAGTGATCCTGAATGACCGCTTTAAAAACAGATAGATGAAGAGGTAATATTTTAAATAATTAAGTAAAAAATTTTATGTGTATTAAAACATAATAAAGGACTTCAATTAAAATGAAGATTTCGAAGATGGCTAGTTTATCAAAAAAGAAAGTTAGAATCTTTCGAAAATAAAAATCATTATAGATATGAAAGCTTTAAATACTGCCACGTCGAGTTTTAGAAAAGTTTATTGATTAGAAATCAACAAACAAACAACCTAAATGAAAAATATTCGAATAATCTAATTGAATGATATAAAAAACCCTCATTGTTTAATTGCTTGTTTTGTAAAAATCGGTGCCCAAAATGCGACAAAACATTTGCAGAAAATATGCTGCAAGGGTACTCAGAAAGTTCTTTAATTATCTTCAACACCGTTGGTGTCCCTTCTATGGGTGTTATTAAATTATTAATTAAATAGAAATGAAATTTCAACTCTTAATATGAACCCATTAATCAAAGGACTTCTAAATTAATTAAAGGATGCCAAGATACAACATAAAGGCGTGAAGCATGAATATTTTCATTTTGGATATGGAAAAAAGATAATTATACTTTAACACAATAAATTAATAGCCCCTTTGCAAAACTTTAACGATTCAGATATAAAAACAAAAGTTTATTTGTCATTTACTTTACATTTAAGTTTGAAAGACGTAAAATGAAAAAAAAAATGTAAAGACATATTGAATAGACTCGTTTTCTTGTTACCGTTAAGGAAAAGGACGGATGTAAATTTCCGAAAAAATAATGACAACTTGTCTCCTTTTCTGGTATTGTTATTTAAAGATTCAGTTAATGACTGCCCTCGTTTGTTCTGGGATTGTTTAAACTGTCAAAGTAAATGAAAGAACATGTATATATCAGTTGGAAATGTAAGGAGTTTAGAATATTTTCGTCATTAAATGGTAAGATTTGTCTTTACTATTTTATTTTACTCGTTTAATTGATTCTGCACGTGGAAGGACTTTCCTAATTGGCAAAAAACAAGCATTAAATTTTGCTTTTATTTAACTTTAAATACTTAAGTGTGTATGTAAAGGTAAAGTTTATTTCGTCAATTTCAAGGAATTGTATTTCGTGTCTACTTAGTTTTAACGCTTAAGAATATGCAATTATTTTGTACATAAAATAAGCAAACATTCAATGTAATATCAAACTAACTGTTTCTATCTTCTTTCTATATGGAGCAACGAAGTGGAAGTCAGACTATGGTTCTAGTGGCATTAGTCCAATTTATAAAACTTTGATATTTCTCTGAAAGATGTCTATCAGTTTGTCAGGAAATTGAATTCAAAATAATGTTAAGAATCTGTAATATTCTTTCCTGCACAATTAGTCTCATTGTAAGAAAAAGATTTCGAGACCTTCTTTAGAGTGGTTGAATGACTATAAGGTCAATGGACTCTAACCTATACGATGAAAATTAATGTTCTAGAAAGTAAAGAATTAAGACGATATTTCTATTAGAAACCGAGATACGAAATCCTTCTACAAATTTCTGTACCGTGTTGGGAATGTATAAAAGGAGAAGCAATCGATCCATTCCCTCTTCGGAGATTTTATTTGAGAGCAAGTTTTTTAGCTAGCTGCTTTCGGGACTCTATAACATTGTGGCTGTTTGTGCTTGCGTTATTTATTTATGCCAATCTGTCTTTGCGTACATTTCTGCTGCGGTCCATGTTTTATGTTTTCTTGAAAATGAAGTAGACTTTTAATCATAGTCAGATAGGACGGATTGCTGTAACATTAGTTAATGAGTCATTAATGTGCCAGTAATAAAACATTAAGGCTTGTACAAAATTCTTCCAAGTACATTTAACACTCATTAATCTAATTTTTTTCAATCGAAGGTGTTGATGAAATTAGCATCTATAGTCAAATATATAGATTTGAATGCATATGACGAAGTAATGTTGTCTCTGTCTGCTGGGATATTTACACAAATAACTGTGACTGGTTTAGCTGTAGCATATTAAAGATTAGTATAGCTGTACCATTATGAAACTACTATACAATATATACAATATCTTCTATAAAAAATTGACTGAATGTATCAGCTCCACTAACATACTTCTGCTGACAAAAATGACATAGTAATGAAATTACTACCTGCCAAAGCTATTTGGACGAATCGGCGAAGCGTCCGCGTGGCTTCGTCTAGGATGTATGAAATAATATTCTATGTATGCATAACAATTTAGTTAAAAAATAAGATTATTTAATAAGTTTCTTGGTTTCCTTGGTTGAAATTTTTTTTCTATTATACAAAGGAATATCTAAAATTTTAAAATAATATATGAAAATTATCTGTTTTGATTATATATTACACAAAAATTAGGGTAAGTAGAAACTCAATTAATCAAGCCTATATCAATCATGGTATCTATTAAATTAGCCAGTACCAGAAAACTGAACGGTGTTTCTTATTTTTGACTAGCCGCCTTTGGCGACCAGCCGGTTCGCCAGTATTACCACTCACTACAATTTTCAATTAAATATTTTAAGTAACATGCCTCTTAATAGATTTTCAAACAAAACATTTTTAATCTTCAAATTTTGATAGTCATACCAAACTTATACTGTTGTTTAGATCGTTTCTTTCAATTTACTATATATATTTTGCTAATTTTTTGTAATTTCCGGTAAAACTTCAACTTTAATTTAAAGTGGAAATGATGAAATTGCAATTAATATGAAGATATTTTTTAATAAAACCAAGCGTTTTATTTTATTTATCATCTTTATTGTTATTCATTTATTTATTATTATTATTGAATATGAGTATAAACAATAATCCAACAAAAATTTCTCAGATTCATCATAAAATTCAGTTTTTAGTTTTGCTTTCAAAAGGATTAAAATGAAATCAATAATAATATTTTGTTCCGGATTATAAATATATTTCAAAAATTATGAAGTCTAAATTTAATGCAGTAAGGTATCATATTCTGAGAAATATTCTGGACACACCAAATTTAAATAAATGAATGAATGTTTCTGTTTTCCACGATCAACTAAGACTTATTTATGAAGTTTTGAATGTTAAAAATTTAGAAAAACTCAACATTTTCATAATCTTAGTCCAATTAATCTTGAGAAACCTGCTCGCTAATTGGCGTAATTTCTTTGAAACGATCGATGGAAAATCTAAAATTATCCTTTTTTTATTGAATAGTGATATTCAAATTTTCATAAATCAGTCAGTTTAAGTGATTGATTTGTTGATTGGAAATTAACTCTTTTTATTTAAAATATTAGTGTTTCAAGAACATTTTGTTATTCGTAATTTCCACAGCAGAAGTTTAATTTAAAATCAAAAATTCGTTATTTATTAGAGCATTTATTAAATCATGTTACATAAAATATAATCATTTTCCATTTAGACCATTTTAGCAGATCTGCGACTTACTAAAGGTTTACAACTCAGCTGTGTGGCCCTGATTTGAATGGATATCCTGTTCATATTAAACAAAACTTGCCTTAAAATATAACTGATTTATTGGATTAATAATATAAAGAGTGTAAAAGATCATAAAATAATTTTTCTTGAATTATTTTTTAGAAAAAATAATATTTCATATATGTTTCCTTTCCTACAGACACGTGCCGAAAATTATATTTTTACAGATTTTATTTGTAAAAAGATTTAATTTATTTTTAGTTGGAACTTTAATCAATGTGATGGCAACACTTTGAAAAAAGCTAATTTTTTCCCATGAATACGAAACGTGCTCGAGCAGCTTAAATTTTATTTTTATTTTGTACGAAAAAAAAATGTTGAAAAATATATTTAAATATTTATTTAAAAATTCATTAAAAATATAAATTTAATTTTAAGGTTAAAACATTGGTATCATTTAAAAGATAAATGTTTGATCTTTAACTTCATGTAAAAATCTTTTTTGTGCGGTAATATTTTCGGAAGTTATAGCAGAAACACGCCGAAATTTCGCTTAATTTTTAAATAAATAAAATTCTAATTAAAAATTCGAAAAAATAACCCCTATCTGCACATTTACGGCCTCCAAGGTATACACGTGCCAAATTTGGTAGCTGTAGGTTGAATGGTCTGGCCTGTAGAGCGCCAACACACACACACACACATACACACACACACACACACACACAAACACACACACACACACACACATTGAGCTTTGTTATAAGTATATAGATAAAGGCATCATTTTTTTAAATAAAAAAGTTAATGAACTATTAGAATCGATTTTCACTAAGCGCAGTTTAGAAACCAATCCGATTTAATATCTTGAGATGTAAAGTGAGATTAATGAGAAGGCTCGTAGAAAGACATTATCGTTAGATAAACTTTTACAATTGAAGAAGTCTTTTAAAGAAAAAGGAGTAAAAATAAAATTCAATCCTTAAACATTTGAAATAAAGAGGAGAGCAAATTTCACGCAGTTTCAAAAATGGTAAAGGAAATGAATTGGACAAATTCGCATTGCTGAATGGTATAAGATATTCCTTTGAGAGCAAACTTGAAAAATCTTTCGAGAAATTCAAAATAAGCAGAGAAAATTAATAAAATAATCAAAGTCTCTTATCAAAACAAATCAATGTTCCAAACAATGCACATCAAAAGTTTGATAACGAATAAAAGAATTCGTTAAACTGTCAATATTTGATAGTACAAGAGGACAAATTTTATATTTCAAATGTACAATATTGGAAAAACTTTTCCTAAAAAGGCTTTTTTTTCGGCTTAAAATTTAGTCTCTCTTTTCCATTATCCAAAGTAATTAAAGTTCCAGTTAGCTTGGATGATCGAGCTACTAGTGTCTCTTTAATGAGTAATTTGTTCCATACCTTACCTTTAACTACAAATGGCAAAAAGGCAATAATAGTGACAAAGAATGTCATGTTAGAGATTTATATTCATTGGGGGAAGAAAAAACATTCAAAAAGGCACCTGCGCTGTTTTAAATTGAAATTTTTTTTTCTTGGATTCGAAGTAAGTTAATTGTCTTGAGCATCCTACTTTTCCCTCTAAAGAACATTACTAAAACTTTAATTAAATAGATTAGAAACTACATCTCAAACTTTGAATTTGCATATCAGAAGAGATATAAATTCATTAGAAATACGAAACCGGAATAAAAACTTGCGAAAACTTACTTCCTTAATTTTAGATATGGCAAAGGAAACAATTACGCCCTAGCAGTTGCAGTTAATTACTCTTTTCATGGAAATTTAACGCTCTACAGATGAGGATGAGAGTTTATTGCAAAAATTACAGTCCTAATTAGGCTACGGAATAAACAACGTGAAAAAACTATGAAAGGTGAAATGAATGAGTCTCATTATCACGTTATGTTCAGTGTGTGTGGGGGGGGGATCTAAAAAATTGTGTCACTCAATCCCTTCTGAGATTTTTGTAATAAAACTTCGTTCTTTATCTTTTGTTTCTTCATTAAACAATCTAGAATAGAAGTAAATAAAAACAAATACACTCTAGATGAATAAAATAATGTTTTTTCTTATGAAGTAAATGCAAGGGTTTTTGAAGCGTTTTCGTCTTGATTAAAAAGAAGAGAGAATAAGTATATTAAAAAAATCATTCTACTTAATTGGACTGTCCTTAATATACGTAAAATGTATTTGGATCTAACTCGTTAAGTAGATTCGCTGAATTTAATTTGTATTTATATGCCTAAAACTGCACGCGGAAGTATAGTTACTTCTATTTTTCAAATTGATGTATTAGTCAGAATTATAGTCAGTTGTAAAAGCTTAATTTTTTTCACTGATGTATATCATTGAAAAGTTCTGAATCGTTGAGAAATGCAAGGAAGAAAAAATTAGTAAAACTGATTGATTGAAATTCAATCTCCAACATAGATCTTAAAAAACATAAAAAATGCCGAAAAATTCAATTGTTTTTACTATTTTTTAATTAAATTATTATTATAATATTTTATTTTGATTAATTATTATTATACTATTTTATTGTAATTGATTATTATTAGTTATTTTTAGTTTAATTATTATTATATATATTATTTTTTAATTTGACTAATTTAATTAATTATTTTTATAATTTCTATTTATTTAATTTAGCATTAGCTGTTAAGATTTCAGTTTCTTAAGATTAAAAATTTTTTTCTAATAAAAAATGAGTGTTTAATTACGGCCACACGTTCCATACAATGTCAGTAGGAAATACACGACGTTATTTCAATATAAGGGTGGTTATAATTAAACTTTCCCTATAAACAGCATCCTACAATGCAAACGGGTGAATGGATTGCAACGAGATTTGGCATATAGAGCTATACACGAGATGCGTTCACGGAATTTTAAAAAAGTTCCCAAATGTTTACCAGTGGGCCCTTTTCCGGAAAAATATTAAATTTAACACACTAAATGATTGAAGCGGAATGCAGAAACAATATTAACAATCCAGAACAAGAATTATGAATAATAAAATGAAAAACGAGGAAAGACTGGAAACTCCATAACGCATGCGAAGCATCACAATTAACCAGTTACTGTCTGTTGTTGAACACACTGTCCATCGATTTTAAATTTTGCTGCTGAATGAGGGTGGTCACATGCAGCACCTTTCCCTGCATCGTCCTGGACACGATTAACAACTGCTCTTCTTGTGCAATTTCATTTTAGTCTGTTGTTGTTTCTGCAAGCTGAACTGTTTTTTTCCCCTTCAAACAGCATATTGTTATTTTTCCCCTTTAATTTTTACCTTTACATAATGTTTCAAAGACAAGGTGTACAGAAACTAATCAATAAATGTTAATATTGCTTCTGTATTATGTGTTGGTCGTTTAGTGTGTTAAATTTAATATTTTCCGGAAAAGGTGACCTCTGGTAGACATTTGGGAACTTTTTTAAAATTCCGTATGCGCATCTCTAGTTATAGTTTATATACAAAATTTAGTTGCAATTCGTTCACCCGTTTTCATTGTAGGATGCAGTTTATAGGGGAAGTTTAAATGTTTGACAATGTGAAAAAAATTGATATTTTCGGGTTGTTTACCAGTCTAACCCCAATAGTTAAAGAATGGATAAAAATACAGATTATTTATTAGTTTAGGAACTAGTTATAGATTTCTTAATCTATCTGCAAAATTTTAAGCAAATTATTTTGATAAATCTCTAAACTAGAAGAGTTTTGCTTTATACCTCTTCTTAGTAATTATAAAAAAATCTGCCCCTTTATCTAAACTCTTTTTTAGTAGGATTTTTTTTTTAAATTTTGCTACTTACTTATTGCTGTTGTTGTTTCTAATGGCACTTGTCCTAGACAAGCCCACTGACTTTAAGAAGTAATATGCAGATATTTTTTCTAGTTTTTTTGTGCAAATATTCAAAAAATATAACTATTTTCTAATTAATTCAAACAAATTCATCTCGAACGTAGGTATATACATTAAAGAGAGTAAAACAATAGAAAATTTGAATACAAAAATAAAATTACCAAATAAAATTCTGTAATTCAATATTATATCAATATTGGATTACAGAAAAAAATACAAAAGCAACAACAAAATCATAATAGTTCTGAGCAAATTGAAAAGAAAAAGCAATTGTCAAGTAACTAAAATCGATTCGCTCAAGCATATCCAGTTAAAATACAAAAATAATAAAATTCAAATTTAAAATTCAAAATAAAATTAAATGATGTTATAGCATTCAAGATTCTTCAAAAAGTAAAATCTTAAATTTTAAAGTTTTAAAAATATCTTCTCATAAACTTTAAAAGAATTAAAGCTGCGATCTTTCGAAAAACTTCCTTCACTCAAACAACTCACTGCAGACACGGATGGAAATCTTAAATTTTCTTTCAGTTTTACTACACTAAACTTATTATTAACTAAAACTTGAAGCTATTCAGGGTTTTGTGTGTGTCTGTAGATTTGTTTAAATAAAGTTTGTTAGTCTATTTGCTTTGGTTTTGAAAAACACTACTCAGTATTGTTATTTGAGGCAATTATTTCAAGTAACTTATTAAAGGAAAAATGGTAAACTCTGTAGAAACAAGAAAGATAAAAATGCCTTAAATACATGGTTACATGTTAATAAATAATAACCATAGCGAAATTTGGAAAATTTTAACAAAGAAAGATAGTTTTAAGTTGGCGAGACTGCAGAATAAAGTCTGCCAAATCTTTGATTTGGTTGATAAACAGATTTTAGAGTCAACATTCTCACAATTTTCTGCAGTTTCAGCGAATGTAGTAATAAGTGTCAATACACAAGTTTGCAGGAGAAGGATTTCAGTCAATGAAATAGAGGATATAAAATTTAAAATATGCGTTTTCAAGTGTCAGAAGCAAAAATAATTTAAAGAGTTCTCTTATTCAGGTAAATTCGGTCATTCTACTTTGAATGTTAAAAATGGCTTACATGTGTTTAGAAAAAGCTAATTGAAATGATTCAGGTAAATTCGGTCATTCTACTTTGAATGTTAAAAATGGCTTACATGTGTTTAGAAAAAGCTAACTGAAATGTTTGTCAAAAATGAATAAATCCATTATTTTTTTAGAAATACATTTTTTAACAATTTTGTAATCTTAGCAATCGATTGCAATAGGATGTAGATTCATTCATTAATTCCCCCCTTTGAGAAGCTCTCTAAAGTTCTCCACTTTTTGCGAAAGTAAATACATTTATTCTTTTTTAAAATCATTTTTGTTACAATAAATTTTTAACAAAAAATTATTTTCCACCATCTTATTATACCACATTTAGCTTCTTTCTTTTCACCCTATCTTAAGGAAATTCTCAAATTTTTGAACGAAGATACCGCCATTTCAAAATTTACATCATTGTATTACATGAAAATTAGGCTATAAAATTGATGTTACTTTTTCTCCACAGCATTCCTATGTCTAATTCATTTGCGAAAAAGTCTATTCAACCTTCTTATTTATCCTCATCCAATATTTTTAAAAAGTAAATCAAAGTCTTTGTAATCAAATTTTCAGTTTGTAATTATTCGATTGAATGTTTTGTTCATTAGGGTATGATAGTTTTTACAACTAAAATTTCCGTCAGCTCTCATCTTAATCAAACTATATTTATTGATTATGCATTTTACATGATTTCGTCATTATTAGAAACTGCTGTATTAGTTTATTTATAGTAAAAAAAGAGCACTAAGTTAAATTACAACTCAAGAAAGCAGATACATCTTTTAACCATTTTTGCAGTTTTTAAAAGGCAAACCTCAATTAAACAGTCATAATTCCAAAATGTTAATTTGTGCCTCTATATTTAAATACGATATTAAAATAAATCGCAGATTTATTTAGCAGAAAAAAAATAAAACGAGAAAATGCACAAGCAAACTTTGGCACACAAGCCGATTAGGTGCAGAACTTCCTCCAATTCCTTTGAAGCGCAGGATTTTTATAATTCATGTTCCACTTTGAAATGGCTATAAAAGGAAAATCATTGAACAAACTGTTACTAAATCTTGTAATAGTTTACAGAAGAAGTTGAACTTTATTTTCCTTAAGAAAAATAAAGACTCATCACTTGCAGGTAATGGCATAGTAGGTAATGTTTTTAAAGAATGCCCAAAGAACAACTTGTGGACTGATGGGACTCATTTTTTAAAAAATCTAAATGGCGATATCAACATCCATAATTTCAGGATTTGGGCTGAACAAATTTCTTGTGTTACCCATTCTTGTAAAGTAACCGTTATGTTTTATAGCCATTTCAAAATGGTACTTTAATTATAAAAATCTTGTATTTCGTGAGGGGGGAAATTAAAAATTGAGTCAGTTTAAAATATTTCTGTCTTTTGCTGAAGAGATTTTATGCCATTATTGGCAATGAGAAGTCCAATAGGGTTTGCAAACATTTAGGAACTGTTCGCCAACTAAGAAAATATTGGCAAACTTGCAATTTGATAAAGTTTTTTAAGTATGTACGATAATAATGTTCCCGGTATACATTCGAGTAAAACAATTTTTATGATGTGCCAGAGTTTAAAAGGGAAATCGGTATCAAAATTAGATTATATTCTCTACAGAATCGATGGTGGCTAGGAATTAGACGTTCTAGTATAAACTAACCAGCTTCTCTAAACTTTCTTGCATAGTCTTAAATAAATGTATTGCCTCCCTTCCTCCGCATAAAATTGGTTATCTAGGGTAAGGTCAAAAATACCTTTTATTGGCATTGGAAAAATCATAATTACGATATATACCTATATACTTGGTGATAATTCGGCATTTTTCTAGTCTAGCACAAAATAACATCTTGAATTTTATTGGTTATTTTCGTTGATTTCATTATGTTTTTGAGTAATTGTGTTTACATGCTTACAAAAGTATGGACTAACACATAATCAACTGTTTAATGGATTTGGTTCAAAATTCAAAATTCAAAAAAAAAGCTATATTTTTAGATGTTGCGACTATGTACCAAATTTTATTGACTTGGCTCTTTGCATTTTGCAGTTATTGAACTCACTTATACTCAAACGGCCAGATTGATAGATTTCCTAAGAATAGATTTCATTCAAAATTTGATAAAAAAAATATACAAATTTCGTTGTTATTTCCCATTCCAAATTCCAGCGATCTAGCTTAATGCTTTTTCTCCAGTTATTGTGTTTACAGACAAGCAGACATAATTACAAAAATGTGTTTTTCTATTCACAGTGGTTTGAAGCGTAAGGGTTCTTTAAAATCTGTAGTTCGGATATTTTGATGAGTACACTATTTCCTCTTATACTTCTTATACGAGAAGTAAAAGGAAAAATATAAAAATAAATGTAAGCAAAACACAAAAAAAAACTTTAATTAGAAAATCTATTTTACATTTTCCTCTACACTTTATCTCAGGAAAACACAATAACTTAAAAAATATCCGAAAGTGTGAAGTAAGAGGGAAAGTCAAAAAGTAAAGGGACTTTTGGGATTTCTCTTTCCAGGTTTTGGTAAAACTACTAGTATCCAAAGCTGAATTATTGTAGTTGGCAACATTTACATGCAACGTGTCACTCTCATTCTCGCCTTAATAGCTATAATATAGCAAACCATTAAATATGGCAGTTCAATTGTCAGTCTGTACCAAGGAGGAAGTTGCTTTTTGTTTCCAGAGGTGTTAAATCTGAGGAAATTATTCGTCTAATGCAAGCGCAATATGATGGCAACTGTCTATCGCGAAGCTAAGATTGGATAGAGCGCTTCAAACAGGGAGGAACTTCTTTATGTTGCATATCGGGCAAACCATTGCATTCTACATATCGGGCAAACCATCGACCTTAACCAATGAGGACATTTTGATAGTCGTTGAGGATATGAAGGTGGAAAATAGACGAATCAAAGCAGTCGAAATCGTCAAAACTTGACATATCAGTCATGGTTCAGTTTATTCCATCTTACAAATGCTCATACACGCTTACTCTCATTCTGCCCAACGAACGGACGGAACAATAAAAGAGTTGGAATTCGAAGTACTAGAACTCCCACCATACAGTCCAGACCTAGCTCAAAGCGATTTTCATATGTTTGGACCTTGAAAAAAAGAGTTTAGGAGGAGAAAATATGCAACCGATGAAGAAGTCATTAGTGGGGTTCCAAATTGGTTACAGATACAATCGATAAACATTTTTTCAAGCGGAATAAAAAAATCCTAAAACGTTGGGAAAAGTGCGTAGAAGTATAATGTATGTTTCAGTTTCCTACCATTGGAATAAATGCACCTTTTCTCAAATGTACCTTTAATTTTGGGCTCTCCCTCGTATTTGTTTCCGGCCGATTTCAACGAAAACCGGTGCATTATTACTTCTAAAACAGAACTGCTTCAAGTGTATAATAGCTTATGATGGCATTCTTGATGAGGAATTTGAAGATTATAATTGCCTAAATATGGACTGTGGTTTGGATTAATATTTTACTTCTTTTCTAAGTTTTCTTTTTCAACGAAAATTTTGGAATAAAATGTTTCTTTCCATTACTGCTGATAAGTTCATAATTTCATATTAAAACTAAACCATTTCCCTTAAGTCTTTTGCTATGCTACTTCCCCAAAATAATCTCTTTCAGTTTCCTTTGTCATTATAGCTCATGATCTCAAAATAGAATCATTAGTTAAAAACCAAAGAATATCACTATCTTGTGGTTTATTAAGGATTTTCTAAAATGAATCGATTCATTTTTTATAAGAAACTCTTCAACCCAGATAGCTCAGCATAATTATGTGCAATATTGTATTAATCCATACTCAACAATATCGTACAATATTCCGAATACCTCCGAGGCTTTGTGTTATGAGAAATACAAGTTACTTTCATTTCGCATTTTAGATTTTTCTCATCTTAATTATTTCTATGTATGGAATAAAAATTAATTTTTCATTTTTGTTTCTGAAGTGACATGATTAGGGGAAAAAAGGTAATTAATTATATTTAGTTAGATGCTTATAAGAAATGTAATTATAAACAAATGAGATAGTTTTAATCGCAAAAATGTGAGAATATATTTAATATCATCATTTTTTTCATGATCATTTTCGTTTTTTCCCCATTTACACAGCAAGATAATGAGTCTCTTTTATATCATCTTTTATAATTTTCCCACCTTAACTACTTTTAGGACGGAAAAGGAAGTTAATTTTTTTTATAAACTTCCATTTCGCTACAGCTTGAAGCAGTGCATTAAAAAAGTATTCATTCAACATTCAGAGTAACAATAGCTTTGTATACCATCGCTAAAGCACAAAAATAATAGCTTCTTTTATCTATATTATAATTTTGGTAGCTTGTAATTAAATTAAATCTTCTCCGACATATGAATTGAAAGAATGGAATATAATTTCAGTGCTATTTAATTTATAATTTATTATTTTTCTTTAAATGAAGAAAACGGTTTTAAAAGAAATTAAATATATTACTTCTTATTCCCAGTTTGCATTTTCTGGTAATTAAATTAATTGCAATTTTTGATAAAATGTATGTGTTAAATAGAAGTAAACAATAGTTTTGCCTTCCTCTTTTTGATTTAAATAAAAAGCAATATACTGGTTTAGATTTTTTTTTTTTAGATGTTTAAGTTATTGGGGGTTTTTTTCTGCCTCAACCATAGGCAAGTTGGATGGTTATTATAAATGACTATCTTGAATTGCTTTTCAGTATTAGATAAATTTATTTTTATTTACTGATAGGAAAAGGTTATTTATTTCAACATTAATATCGACAATTATTTTCATCTTTTATAGAAACTAGTTACAAAACAAATTTACAATTTACAAGAAGGTTAATTTATAACGGTTATCACTGATTTCACTAATCATAACAATGAATGGGCATGTAACTGCGCATGCGTTGGCATTTTACAGGTAAGACCGTTTGAAATACAGATATTAAAATTGGCAATAATATACTTCGGAGGTTGGAAATGTGCATTACGAAGCAATTTTTAAGCATTTAAATGAAGATAATCTTATCAAAATTAATTTATTAATTTAAACCCTTTTATATTTAAGTTCACGGCACACGGGTGCATCGCATTGCTGGAATACTTATACTTAAAAGACATTTTCACACAAAACGTGCACACACATACACGCACAACTAATACAGGAGCAAATTCTTTCTTAACGGCAGCACCACATCAGTGGGAGTTAGAAGTTCAATTCAAGTCAAGAGGATTGTTACACTAATCATTTTTTTCGTTCCTACTAATATTTCAACCTGATTTTTTTGTTCATTGCTGATTCTGAAGATATAAAAATGTTGTTTGTTTTTCTAATGCTGCTTAAATTTCAGTATAAAATATATTTTTAATATACATTTTAGCATTTTTTTTATATTTACAATTAAAATTTAATTTAAGATCGAAGCAACGGTGAAAAAGTTTGTTCATTATTTAACCCTATATCAGTTTCCTGTTATCGACAGATATCTATAGAAAACTGGGGAAATAGCTCAACAGCCAACAAAACAGCGTAAGGCTTCTAAAAATGATATGACATGCTTCTAAAAGTCCAAATTTAGAAATATTTCGTTGAGGTAATCACTACCAACAAGTTACAGAAAATATTCATTGAAATTTTTAGTAACCATTAATTTTGACGAACCAAATGATTACCAAATGCTTTCATTGTGGAATAATAATGTTAATACATTATTCTATGAAATGTAGAGGAACCTACAGTTGTATTTTTAATATCATTTGATTCATCAGGATAGTCATTACTTAGCAATGGTATCAATAGCTTGTTGCATCTATGTTAAAAAGAATACCGGCGATGATCTGAGCTAAAGATAAATAAATTATTTATTAAAGAGTGCCCCTAATTTCTTTAACATTTAATGTAGATTTAATGCCTACTTTTGCGTTAAATGAAAAAAATAATAATTAGTAGATATCTTTGAGATCCTAATAAGTTTTTCTATCAATATAAATCGAATTAACTATTTATCAGTCGGGCTTCTTGTATATCTATTGAACGTCTGCAATTTCATCGACAAAATGATGAACGGTGATTATGGTAATGATTGGGAACTAGAAAATATACATGGTAGTTATAATTAAACAACTATAAAATATTTATAAACGGATGGATTTGTTATTCTCTAGTTCAGGATTTGCAGAAATATTGAGAGACTATTATACCGAATTTGAATTAAAAAAATATGCATTGGATTTTAATTTATAAGTTTTTTTTAAAAAGAGAATTCCATTAAGAATTAGAATTCGAGAAAATAGCATTTAAATACGTATGAGTAATACGTTGTAAATACAAATTTAAAAATCAATATAATATTCTAAAAAATACTTAAAAAGAAAATTTTAATAATTTTATAAAGAAACTTGCTGAAACATTAAAAATATTAAATTAAAAAATCATAATTTAGCAAAAAATTGGATTTTAACTTAATACCCTACATAAAGTAAGCTGTATCGGTGTCGAACAAATAAAACTATTGTGGCAGATATTTAGTGAGCGAAAAAAAATGAAATAGAATTAAAATTTTTATGCGAGAAAGTGTATTAGTATTGTTACTTTTTAAAATGTTGTCTCTGATTTATAAATTTGCTTTTATATGCTCAAATTATTATAACAAAAATTTTATCTTTTGATTTATAAATTTACACCTACGTGCTGAAATTATCGTAATAAAATTTGATGATAAGACTTTCTCCGAACTTATTTAAAGATAACTCGTTGTAATGATGTTATTTCCAAGAGTGAATTCGGTCTTTGTGGTCTTAAATATTTGTAAGAAAATATTATAAGTCAAAAATATTGATTTGAGGGCTTGTTGATTTCAATGAAATTTTTAGACGATTACAAACTTTAAAAAAAAAATTAAATCTGCTACCGCAAATTTCATGTTATCATGTGAACACATTTTTTTAAAAAAATCACATGGTATCAGTCCGACAGAATAAGAGACGCTAAGGTTGACTTTAACGTTTAAGACTGACACTTGTCTTGCAAACATCTCTATTTTACATTTTTACAGGGAATAATCAACTAAATTATTTTTCTCGAACTTTTTTCCATGAAAAACCAGTTTAAACTGGTTTGGTATGATCATGGGACTATTATATTGCTGATTCGTCAACTTAAGAAAAAAAAAACGATGGCTTTTATCTTCATCCCAAAATCGTTCGAGGTTCAAAAAAAATTTCCCAGCAATAAAAATTAAAAAAAAAATTATTATTATTATTTAACACATCTCACTGTTTCACGTTGATTTCCGTTTTCTTCTTTCTGCTTCTTCAGGATATAACTTCTTACGACCATGCACTTTATTTTCCGCTTGCATATTTTGAGGCTTCAAAAACCCCAAACTGAAACAACAACATGTTCTCTCTTGATAATAAAGTGCGCAAGAAATTGCAAAGAGTGTTATACAAATCTTAAAATTGCACTTTATGTGTGAAAACTTCACACTTGCATATTTTTAGATTATTTGGAACGGCAGAACGGTCACTTTGGAGATTCATGACACTAATATTTACTATTTAAACTCCAACAGTGATAAGAGAAAGTATTTTTTGGGGACTGAACGGTGAAAGTGTGTGACAACGTATCATTCATGGAGAAAAGATCATTCTTCAATACTTCGAAGGCTCTGGAATGCTGGGAAGTCGTGCCGAGGTTTACGAAATTGGGGCCGGCAAACTAAATGATCAGAGAAGTGTGAATTACTAATCCTTCTCTTTCCGCCCGACTACAGCACGAGTTGAACCCGAGCAGGCTTGCGAAGACATATTACAACTTCTGTGAAAAGGCTTACGGAGTAATCCGAAGTGAGCTTAAGTAAGTCCGAAAAATCAAATGAATGGAAAACTATAATAGAGATTGCTGATGTCAGCGAGTGAGCTGAAATTTGTGGTGAATCCGTTTTTTTTTTCCTTCTTTTTTCTTTTTCTTTCATGGTTTGGGTAGGAAAAAATGATACGATTTGTTATCTCTTTCAATAAGATTTATTTTGCTCTTACGGTGAAGCAGTTTTTAAATGATCCTCCCTTTAATGTAGGGAATTTTTAAAACTATTCGGTGTGACTTGGACTTTTACTTTCTGAGAGTCAATTTGCTCACCGTTATTCTAAATAATAAATCTGACACAGGACTGCTTTGTGTAATTTCCTTGCTGTGTTTCCAACAGAATTTGCTTTTCACTTTCATCCTGAGAGTATAATTGTATTTTTGTCGTTGCTTTTCTAGTTTGAAGAATTTTGATCATTGATTTTTTTAGAATGATTTCTTTATTGTAAAATATAATCTGAAATCTTCTAGTACATTTCTATGATAATAAAACGTTGATTTAAAAGAAAGGAATTAGGATTCCAAAATTACTAATATTAAAAAAATAAAGAAATATTGTTTAATTGAAACTATGAAAGTTATCATCCATGAAATATATTTCAAAAAACAACACAATTTTAGAATTTTAAATTAAGAAATTTTTTATGTTTTTAATATGAAAATTTTTTCTGGTTGATTTTAAAGATGATTTCCTGATTTCAAAACATTATTTTATCATATTATTAAAAGAATATGTTGTGTTTTTAAAAGAAACTCCCGCATGATAACTCCAAAATTTTGCTTATGTGAATTGTGTCCTAAATTACTGAAAAGATAAGTCGAACCATTTCACTCCAATTTTTTCTTACTTTACATCATTTCTGAGCTTTCAAAATACTGATCAATAATTTTTTTCAAACGCATTTAACACACCATATAAATTTTTTTTTGTTTAGGCAAAGCAATTCAGTATGTTATGGAATAACGTTTTTATAGTTTTATATGACACTGAAATGAGAAAATTCTGAAGAAGTGAATTTTAAAAAATATCCCTGTTTTAAAAAATTCAGAAAAAATCGAAATATTTTTAATAATTTTACAAATCTTCTTTCAATCCCATTTCGAAAGAGTTATTTAAAAGCATTTATGAATAATAGATGTTGAACATTCAGTAACAAAATAGAAATATTTTCTAATATACTTTGTATCTAGCTTAGATCTCAACTAATTATATATATATATGTTAAGGCCAAAGCACGAAATTCGGCCAGTTCACGAATTGGCTGGCCAATTCGCGTTTTGGCCAAGAAGTTTGGCCAAAGTCCGAAGTACTTACAATTAATATTGTATATTCTTCTTTGGCTGGCCATTTCGCGAAGCGGCTGGGAATACTTTGCCAAAGCCCGAAGTGATAATCTATACTTATAAATGAAGCTCAATGTGTGTGTGTTGGTGCTCTACAGTCCAAACCGTTTGATCAAGCAGTTATCAAATTTAGCGTCCAAACAGATCAGACAGTTATCAAATTTAGCTTATCTACCTTGCAATATATCTTGCAAGTTTGCAAATATAGCAAATTTACCTTAGAAGTCCGGAATATGCACCTTGGAGCAATTTTTTAAAATTTTTAATTATAATTTAAATTAATTAAAAATTAAGCGTAATTTCGACGTTTTGTTGCTATAACTTCAGAAAATTCGAAGCACAAATTCGATTTTTGCATCAAATTAAAGCTAAAAAAATTATCTTTTTAAAGATACTAATGTTTTAATGTATAAATTATGCTAAGAGGTTTTAACAAATTTTTAAAAGAAATATTTTAACCATATTTTTCAATAATATATTTCGCTCAAAATAAAAATAAAATTTAATCTTCACGAGCACGTCAAATTAAAATAAAATTAGCTTTTATCAACGTGTTGCCATCACATTGATAGAAGTTCAAATTAAAAAATAAGTCAACTATTATTGCAAATTTAATAAATAGAATTGTAATTTTCGGCAGGTGTCTGTATAAAATAAAAGAAAAAGAATTGAATTAGAAATTTCCTGAAAAGTAAAAAGAGGAAAAGTTTTCTATGATCTTTGACAATACCTATATTATTAATTCAATAAAACAATTTAATTTAAGGCAAATATAGTTTAATATACTAATCAGCAACCATCAGCTAATTTGGGGAATGCATTTGCTAACAAAATGGTCTAAAGGAACTAAATAATTATATTTAATATAACTTTAGTCAATAAATGCTCCGATGAATAAGGAATTTTAAATTTTTACATAGGTCCTCTGCTCTTTGAATCATATTTAACAAAATATTCTTGAGACCTCAATATTTTAAATAAAAATTATGAACAATCAACTAAATCAATCACTAAAACTGATTGATTTATGAAATTTCAATATCACTCTTCTATAAAAACTGGCTATTTTAGACTACTTCACAGATTGTCTCAATGAAGGGTTTCTCGGCGGTGATTGGCCTGTGATTATAAAACTGTTGATTGTTTTAAAACTGATACATAAAAACTTCCTAAATCGGTCAGATTTATCTCAAAAGATAAGGACGTTTATTTATGTATTTAAAAGTTGAAGTGTCAAGAGTATTTCACAGAATATGATTACTTGGAACATTCCTTGGGATTCCTTGGGAAATTTAAAATTCGTAATTTTTTCATAAGTTTCTTCATTGACTGAAATAAAATAAAATATTTTTATTTGCATCATTTAAATCTTTTGAAAGTAAAAAATTAATTTTACGATGAATCAGAGAAATTTTTGTTGAATAATTCTTTAAGATATTATATAAATTATTCTGCAGTGCACATATAACTTCACTGTCAAACGACTCTGATTTCAATTTTCACATTTAAAAAAAGACATGGTTAGCTTCAATACAAAATAATTTTATATTGATTGCAGTTTAACATTTTCACTTTAATTTAAAGTAGAAATTTTATTGATACTGACAGAACATTAGAGAAAGTAGTACAATGAACAGAGCTGTTTAATGCCTTCATAAAAGTATGACTGAATCATATAACTACCAAAATATGAAGCTCAAAAATATTTTGCAGAAAAAGCTACTAAGAGAACAAATTACAGTAATTGAAAATTTTAGAGATCATTAATACTGGCGAACAGGCTGGTCGGCGAAGGCGGCTAGTGGTAAATAAATATAATGACATTTATGTATAAAATATAAATAAGGTCATGCTGTAGTTGAAATTCGGCAGATGGCGCCAACAAAGAAATGTCTTTAAATGATATTAATAACAAAACTATATTTCCTTCATATTTGTTTTAATTAGTCCTTACATTTGCTATTTGTCTTTTCAAAAAAATTCATAATTTTGGAAGCGATATTCCGGAGACAATGTATCTTTAACATTAAGTCTATGGGGCAGAAAAAGACTAAGGATCACCCTTAAAAGTAGTTGAAAGTTGAGTATTCAATTTGCTTTTGTATTCATACACGATGCGCAACGCTTTTGCTCAAATTATAATTCGTTCATTTTGATTAGCACAAATCTAATCATCACGCTATCACGTTGTTATAGCATATACGTTCACTGAATAATTTATATTATGGATTTAATATGAGAGCGGAATAACACGAGATCAGATTTTTTATATATTACAAGCTTATTTTTAACTCAGAGATGTCACTTATATTTGAATTCGTTTCTGAAACAATTGTACTTTAAAAAAACAGTACACAGAAGTACTTATTTTTAAATACTTCATTTTTAATAGTGTGTAAAACAATCTGCTCTTGATTCCTTTCTTCCTACTTTGGCCGATCGTTCCAAGCCACTCCGCGAATTGGCTGGTCAAAGCCCGAAATCAAGAAAAGATCGGACATTGGCAGGTAAGTTTACAGCAACGTTGGCCAAAACGCCAATTGGCCGGCCAATTCGCGAACTGGCCGATTTCTTGCTTTGGCCGTAACATATATATACAATTCTTCTATCAAGACATAATAATAATCTAATAAGAATATAGGTGGCATTAAAATGATGTAGTTGCTCTATGAAAAAACAGATAGGATTTTCCTCAACATTTTACTAATACTTAACCAATTCTTTATTCAGATTGTAATATATGAAAAAAGACAGAAACTGAACTTGTAGGAAATCAAAGCTAACAATAATAACATAAATGAAAAGAGAAATTGCCGCTATTGCATTGGAAAGGAAAGTTAGCATTTATGTGACGTAATAAGGGCTAAGACGTACTCTTGGGCCTGTTGGCGCTACTGAAAAACAAGAGACGCTCTCTCGGCTTAAAATCGATGACTTCGTCAGCGGGCTTGTCTATGACAAGTGCCCTAATAAACAACAACAATAACATTTGAATTTAAGCATTAACAAAATACATAGTCAATAAGAAAAATATTTAAAATGTCAAATGAAGTTTTAATTTCATAGAACGTCTCCATAAGCGGAACTGCTCCGTGCAATTAAGCACCGTCCCCCCCCCCAAAAAAAAGAGAGAAATTAAAAAGCATATTATCTGATAAACCGAAAGCTTAGCGCTTTTCTCTCAATGAATAAAAAATCTAGGATGAAACTGAAGAAATATTTATCTGATTCTTTGTATAGCGAGACTTAGTTTCAAACAAACTTAGAACAAACTTGCAACAAACTTAGAAAACAGAAAATAAGTTTCGGATATGAACAGTACCTTAAGTAACTGTCTTCAACACCGTTGGTATCCATTTGAAGAACATTATTAAATTATTAATTAAATAGAAACGAAACTGCGTCTCCGACTGTGAACTCATATATCAAAAGAGATCTAAATTAATTAAAAGATACCAAAACGCAATATAAATGCATGAAGTTTGGTTTTCTCCATTTTGGATGAGAACGGGAGAATAATTTTCCCCAACACGTTGAGTTAATTACTTTCTTCTAAAAACTTAACGCCTCAAGAAAGAATAAAAGCGTATATCGTTTCTCTAAGGCTTTACAACAAATTTAATGGTAAACTAGGACATACAGAAGGAAAGATATCTGCTGTGCCATTACTTTAAGGTCAAAGAGAAACCTGTAAAATGATATTTCCGTCCTAGATGTCTTTGAAATTCGAGTGATTTCTATTTGCCTATCATTAGCCCTTGTTGAAAACATTAAATAAAATATATAAAATATTTACTCTAAGAAGGTCCCTATTACTTATTTCTAATTATTAGAAATCAATAACATTTTAATTAGAAACATTGTTTTAAATGAGGCAAAGAATAGATTTTATGTTGTTTGTATCAATAAATAGATTACTGAAAAAAATTATAAAATCTAAGCTTTTATGCAGTTCATTGATTCTATTCTTTATCATTATTAAATATTAATTAGCTAAATGCAATCTACAAAAATAACAACAGCAATAAGTTAACTAGTAAAACGAATTAAATAAATATAAAATTGAATTCTGCAATCGCAAATTTCAAGTTATCATGTGAGAATATTATTATTTTTTAAGTAATTGTTTGTCTTAATTAATTAAAGTCATTAACCAGTTTAATCCGGTTTGAAATAATCACGTAACTATCAGATTACGCATATGTCGATATTTAGAAAAACGAGGGTTTTTTCATCCCAAAATTGGTCGAACTCCAAAACATTTTCTCTAGGCCAGATTTTTTAACGCAATCATCAACTTTTAGAAAATATATCCTTTTTTTTCATCGCAAAATCATTCGAGCTCCAAAACTTTTTTGTCAGCTAAAAAAAAAAATTGAAAATGATTTTTTAAAATTATAATAATTATATATATATAGTTTTCTATACACCCTCTCTCTGTTTCGCGTTGATTCCCTGTTTTCTTTTTTGTGTTTCTTCGGGCGGAAGTCTGGGAAGCACCATACACTTTATTATCTTCCTGTGCATTTTGTGGCTTCAAAAACCTCAAACCAAAACAACATCATGTTCCACATGATAATAAAATATATAAAATGTTTTCTCTAATAAAGATCCTACTACAATGCTAATTTCTAACTATTACAGGCAGGCAACACTTTGATTGGAAAGATTGTTTTACATGACGCAAAGAATATATTTTATGTTGTCTGTGTTAATAAATATATTGCAGAAAGAATTATGAAATCTAAGCTTTTATGTAGTTTATTGATTTTATTTTTACAATACTTTATCATATATTTATATCACATTGATACTTAAAAAAAAGCCTGTCTGTGATCAAAATTGATTGATTTTATAAAATTTTGAATTTCATAATTTTATGTCAATAAGTGGCCACCTCGATGAAACGGAGTTGTTGCCTTGCTTTTTATAAAATGGTCTAGAATGATCTAAAATAGCGTCATTCAAAACTTCGCAATACGTTATTATAGCACAGATTTAAAGTTAAAAAAAATGGTGAAATAGGACTGGGAGATTCTCTAAAATTGCAGATTTTTCACTCCTTTTCACTTGTAAATTTGTTGACCGAAACCTCAGAAAATATAATTCCTTGCATCATTTAAAGTATTATACCAACTATAACTACACACTTATGTCCAACAATTTAAAAATTAACTATTATGCCTTGTTAGAGGGAACAAATAAAATGGATCAAACAAATGGCAAATAAATTTTATAGATGTATTATTTATTTGAATTCAGGTCATATTATAACAAAGATACATATAAATGAAATATGAGTGCACATGATGACATCTGATAAAAGCAGATTACTCTGGTAGCGTCAAATTGCGCCGTTGGATTTTAAAAGGCTAATTAAAGTTTTCCAAGCCTTCTCACATAATGCGAAAAGATAATTCAAAGAACGCCAGGCTTTTCTACGAAATATTATTTATAAAATGCAAAATATAATTAAAAATATATTACTACTTTTATTAAGAAATATGTAGATATTAAATCGGTGAAAAGTTCTTAATGTTAAAGTATATTCAGAATAATTGTTAATCTTTCTATCTTAATGAATGACCAAAACTAAGAATTCCCATTTTGGTATCCTTTAAATTATTTAATAGACGAATAATCTGTTAAAATGGTAGAAATTATTGGTGGATTTATAATTCTGAAATAGTTATTAGGAAAAAGGAAACATTTTTAATCTTTCTATTTTAATGCATGAGTAAAAATAAATATTCCTATTTTGGTAACCAAAAATTAATTAAAAGACAATACAATGTTAAAATGGTGAAAATTATTGAGGGATTTGAAATCGTTAACTAGTTTTTAGGAAAAAGGAAAAATAGTTACATAAAATCAGAATTTAAAAAATAGAAATATCAAGTAGAAATTAGTAAATTAGACCTAAATTAAGAAATTGATGTTATAATTATTACATGAGCATAGAAACCCACCAACTTATTTTATTGGCGCCTTCAAGTAGTCAATTACAAAAACCTTGTAAATAATTAATGCATTTAAATAGGTAATGCTGCTTACATGAAAAGTAGCACTTCTTCAAAGGGACTTCTATCCTTGGACATTGATAAATACTCCAGTCTTGTTGACCAACAGAAGCTGCTCACTTCTAGCTCCTTATAGCTTTGCTGAATCCATGCCACTAAAAAATGCTGTGACCATCCAGATTTACTGGATCACATTCTGGGTTGCATCGGAGACAATATCGGGTTGCTTTCTAAGGGAGACAATATCCAATCCCCTTATTAGATTTCTTGGCAGTCAACAACCTGCTGGAGCTGATCTAACATATGGTAGATCTTTTGAGGATAAGCAGCAACTAAATGCTTCCTATAACTAAATTCTTTCAAGTACTAAATGTTTCCTACAATTAAACACTTTCGAATACTAAATACTTTCTACAGTTAAACTCTTTCAAGTACTAAATTTTTTTTTCTACAATTAAACTGTTTCAAGTACTAAATGTTTGGAAAATTTAATATGGCGTATTTCACCTGCGCACCTATGGTACACGGGAACATCTCCTGGCATAATACTGGAAATCAACTGACTAGAAAGTGGTCTTTTAAGTGCCTTTCCTTTGAAAGTGGCAGAAAAACCCATACTACTTGTAAAAAGTGCTGTGACCACCCAGCTTGACCGGATCACATTCTGGGTTGCATGTGACTTACTAAGGGAGACTTAATATCAGATCCCCTTATTATTATAAATTTCTTGGTGGTCAACAACCTACTGGAGATGATCTGATATATGCCACATCTTGATAAACAACAACAACAACATGAAAAGTTCCTATGTAGGTAACATTATATATGTGTGATCAATTCTTCTTCTTAGCGAAGATAAGAAAAACTTATATACTCTGCATCGTTACGAGAGACCAGTTGTTTCATTTCAGATGAGAAATAACAGTTCTAATTTATTAGATAACAAATCGTTTGGCGCTAAATCTTTCCTAATAATGATCATTAAAAGCCTTTTTATACAGAAATAGAATTTATAATTTTTGTATAGATATTTTATTTTATTTTAATTTTCTATAATAAAACAAAAGCAAATTATTTCTTAGATATTTTACTTCGGTTTATATTTCATTTGCATATTTATTACACATAATTTATTTATTTTGAATTATTGTACATGATTTATTTATTTATTTTGAATTATTGCACATGACTAAACACGATTACTGCAAAGATTATTATGTTCTAATAAGAGTTTTAATTCTTTGTAATGTCTCCTTTATAAATACTTCTGCAATATAGTTTTATTGATATTACAGTATTTTTCGCACTATTCAAAATATTGCAGCACAAATCCAATATATTGTTGTTTCCTTCTACCAGTAATTGTAAATTAAAAAAAATTGAACGATTACTTTAAAAATAGGAAATTCCCACACAACAAAAAAGCAATGATCGTGATATGAAGGTTGGATATTCATTTCATGTATGCATTCATTCAGTTCATTCAGTTGAATTTTATTCAAGTATCTGAATATACATATAATTCAAAGATATGAACTCCTTATTATCAAAATTGATAAATTGAGCATTTTCCCATTCATTTTTTTATTTCGCCAAATTATATAAATTTTTCTTTTGAAAATTCAATACCTCAATTAAAGCATGTCTTTCTAATTATCCTAATTTGGTTGATTCCCGATTATGTCTTATAAAATAAGAACCTCTACCATTTAAAGATTTAATATTTCAGAGATAGTGATAAAAAGAATAAATGTTTTCTTTATTTTAAATCTTTTTCTAAAATCGAGAAATATTCTTTAGCTTTTTGTGTTGCTATTAAATATATGCATTTTCGTATCACGCTTATTTATGTAAAATATTAATAAATTTTCATTAGTAAGTAGCTGTAGCTTTCTGGAAGTTAACTAGAACAGCTACTTACTAATGAAAATTTATGTTTTAAGAATCTGTATTTGGAAATAGTATGTTTCATAAAAACACTCTATTCATTTTATAATATTTCTTATAACATACTCATAGTAATCCTTAGAAATATGCAAAGAATATTTTTTCAGTCCCTTAATATAAAAATATGTTCGAATGATTAAGCACCTATTTGAAACAGAAAAATATTATATTACTTTCGTTCTGGAAAGTAAAAAGACATTTTCCAAAACCAGACCTTCTTTATTTTTCTTGGATGGGGGGGGGGGTCAGAGGAAGATATTTATTTATTTCATGAAAAGAGTTTTGAAAGAGGAAGGCGAAATATTCTTTTTCGATTGAATATATTTTACACTTTAAATCCAATGGTTTTCTTTGTCTTTTAGAGTTCTCGCCGAAATCACTGATTCGAATAAGCCCAATGCGGTTCCATAACATCTCAAACAAAAGCAATTTCTTGGAGTAGCAAAGAAGCATTCAAGTGTTTCTTTAAATCCATAAAGTAAACAGAAAATCCCATCATATTTATGTAATCTCTAAGATTTCTTTCTCTTGGATTTTATAAAACGGAATAATAAAAATTTATAATTTTGCATTCATCCGAATTAACGCGTCTTTTAAAATGAGGCTAATATATTATAGAGAAAGTCAGTGAACTTTTGATTTATGTTTGTGCTTATATATGTAATAATTCGTTATATAATCATGTTGGACTTTAAAAAACATTGCACCACTCTCGCGTTATTTTTAATCGAATATTTAATTAAAAAAAGTTAATATGCGTGTTTAGTAAAAGAATTTTAATAATAATCTAGGTGCTAACCAAAAGCAAACTTCCGAAAAGTCAGATTTCTGTGACTCATTTCTAACAAGGTTCAAAATCTTGATAATAATTAAATGGCAGCTTAATGTCATTAATGAATGAAATTCCCAACAACAACAATAAGTTAACTATTAAAGTCAATAGCAAATTGAAATCTGTTATCGAAAGTTTCGTTATTATGGGAAAACATTATTATTTTTAAGTCATTGTTTATCTTAATTCATTTCAGTCATTAATCAATTTAAGAGGGTTTGAAGCAATCAAGTGACTATTAGATTATGCATGCGTCGATATTTGGAAAAAGGATTTTTTCCCCATCTCAAACTCGGTCGAGCTCTGAAATTTCTTCCTAGAGGTCAGATTTTTTTTTGTTGCTTTTTGCTAAAATTCGGTCTAAACTGCTTTGAACCAATCACGTGATTATTGTATTGTCCAATAGTTAATTTTTAGAATTTTTTCCCCCATCTTAAAATCTTTTGAGCTCCAAAACTATTTTTGTCAGCTAAGAAAAATTGAAGATGGAAGTGTATATATGTTGATTCCCGTTTTCTTCTTTGTGTTTCTTCGGACGATAACTTCTCATGATTCATGGCCTTTATTTTTTGCCCGTTTATTTTGAGGCTTCAAAAACCCCAAACCAAAATAACATTATGCTCAAATGGTAATAAGAATTATTTATCTCTCTATTAACTTGTTATTTTTCTTCATATTTTATACATTGCTTTTATAAATAAATAATCAAAATTCCTTTTAAATCTATCTATATCTATCTATACTTATAATAAAGCTCAATGTGTGTGTGTGTGTGTTTGTGTGTGTTGGCGTTCTACAGACCAGACCATTCAACCTACAGCTACCAAATTTGGCACGTGTATACCTTGGAGGCCGGGAATGTGCACCTGGGGGTTATTTTTTCGAATTTTTAACTAGAATTTTATTTATTTAAAAATTAAGCGAAATTTTAACATGTTTCTGCTATAACTGCCGAAAATATTACCGCACAAAAAAGATTTTTACATGAAGTTAAAGATAAAAAATTTATCTTTTAAATGATACTACTGTTTTAATCTTAAAATTAAATTTCTATTTTTAATGAATTTTTAAATAAATATTTTAACTATGTTTATCAATAATTTTTTTCATCAAAAATAAAAATGAGGATTAAGCACGTTTCGCATTCATGAGAAAAAAATAGCTTTTTTCAAAGTGTTGCCATCACATTGATTAAAGCTCTAACTGAAAATAAATTAAATCTTTTTGGAAATGAAATCTGCAAAAATATAATTTTCGGCACGTGTTTGTAGGAAATGAAACAAATATGAAATATTATTTTTTCTAAAAAATAAATTCAAGAAAAATTATTTTATGATCTTTTACACTCTCTATACAGGGTGTTTAATTCAGTCCCGGATCCATTTTGATATTTAATGACTCATAAAATAATGAAGATGTAAACAAACATATGGCATTTATTGATGGAATAACTCATATATTTTCCTTTTCAGGTTTGAATATTTTTACTTTTGTAAATATCGTCTGCGCGTGTTTTTAATTTCAGATAATTTCATTTTCCAGTCTAAATATCTGTACTTTTCTAAATATCGTCTGCTTATTAATTGCTTTTTTCTCTCTTTTGTTTTTGGCAACTACTGAAATGTTATGTTTACTTTTGATGTGTTTCTTCTATGTAGTACTTTTGTATGTGATGTTTTATTCGATCGGATATTAAGGAGAATGCATATCTCACAAGAGAAAGCACAGATTTTATGGTGGTCATAGAGTTAATTTCCAATCAACTAAATCACTGACTTTTAAGAGTTAATTTCAAATCACTTAAACTGACTGATTTATGAAAATTTGAATATCACTATTCAATAAAAAAAGGATAATTTTAGATTTTTCATCGATCGTTTCAAAGAAAATACGCCAATCAGCGCGCAGGTTTCTCAATATTAATTGGCCTAAGATTATGAAAATGGTGAGTTTTTCTAAATTTTTAACATTTAAAACTTCATAAATAAGTCTTAGTTGATCGTGGAAAATAGAAACATTCATTCATTTATTTAAAATTTGGTGTGTCCAGAATATTTATCAGAATATGATACCTTTCTGCATTAAATTTAGACTTCATAATTTTTGAAATAAATTTATAAGCAGGAACAAAATATTATTATTGATTTCATTTCAATCCTTTTGAAAGCAAAACTAAAAACTGAATTTTATACTGAATCTCAGAAATTTTTGTTGAATTATTGTTTGAGATATTACATAAACTATGAAAAATATTTTGTAGTTAACATAAGACTTAAATACCGAGCGATTCTGTTTGCAATACTCATATTCAATAATAATAATAATTAATAAATAACAATAAAGATGATTAATAAAATAAAACGCTTGGTTTTATTAAAAAATATCTTAATATTAATTGCAATTTCGTTATTTACATTTTTAATTAAAGTTGAAGTTTTACCGGAAATGGCAACAAATTAGCAAAATATATATAGTAAATTGAACGAAACGATCTAAACAATATAAGTTTGGTATGACTATCAAAATTTGAAGATTAAAAATGTTTTGTTTGAGAATCCTTTAAGAGACCAGTTACTTAAAATATTTAATTGAAAATTGTAGCGAGCGGTAATACTGGCGAACCGGCTGGTCGCCAAAGACGGCTAGTACTTATAATAAAGATCAATGTGTGTGTGTGTGTTGGCGCTCTACAGGCCAGATCATTCAACCTACAGCTACCAAATTTGGCACGTGTATACCTTGGAGGCCGGGAATGTGCACCTGGGGGTTATTTTTTCGAATTTTTAACTAGAATTTTATTTATTTAAAAATTAAGCGAAATTTTGACGTGCTTCTGCTATAACTGCCGAAAATATTACCGCACAAAAAAGATTTTTACATGAAGTTAAAAATAAAAAATTTATCTTTTAAATGATACTACTGTTTTAATCTTAAAATTAAATTTCTATTTTTAATGAATTTTTAAATAAATATTTTAACTATGTTTTTCAATAATTTTTTTCGTCAAAAATAAAAATTAAGATTAAGCACGTTTCGTATTCATGGGAAAAAAATAGCTTTTTTCAAAGTGTTGCCATCACATTGATTAAAGCTCTAACTGAAAATAAATTAAATCTTTTTGGAAATGAAATCTGCAAAAATATAATTTTCGGCACGTGTCTGTAGGAAATGAAACAAATATGAAATATTATTTTTTCTAAAAAATAAATTCAAGAAAAATTATTTTATGATCTTTTACACTCTCTATGCAGGGTGTTTATTTATTCCCGGACCCATTTTGATGTTTAATGACTCATAGAATAATGAAGATGTAAATAAACGTATGGCATTTATTGATGGAATAACTCATATATTTTCCTTTTCAGGTTTGAATATTTTTACTTTTGTAAATATCGTCTGCGCGTGTTTTTAATTTCAGATAATTTCATTTTCCAGTCTAAATATCTGTACTTTTCTAAATATCATCTGCTTATTAATTGCATTTTTCTCTCTTTTGTTTTTGGCAACTATTGAAATGTTATGTTTACTTTTGATGTGTTTGTTCTAAGTAGTACTTTTGTATTTGATGTTTTTTTCGTGCGGATATTAAGGAGAATGCATACACAACAAGAGAAAGCACAGATTTTATGGTGATCATAGAGTTAATTTCCAATCAACTAAATCACTGACTTTTAAGAGTTAATTTCCAATCACTTAAACTGACTGATTTATGAAGATTTGAATATCACTATTCAATAAAAAAAGAATAATTTTAGATTTTCCATCGATCGCTTCATAGAAAATACGCCAATCAGCGCGCAGGCTTCTCAAGTTTATTTGGCCTAAGATTATGAAAATGTTGAGTTCTTCTAAATTTTTAACATTCAATACTTCATAAATAAGTCTTAGTTGATCGTGGAAAATAGAAACATTCATTCATTTATTTAAATTTGGTGTGTCCAGAATATTTCTCAGATTATGATACCTTACTGCATTAAATTTAGACTTCATAATTTTTGTAATATATTTATAGGCAGGAACAAAATATTATTATTGATTTCATTTCAATCCTTTTGAAAGCAAAACTAAAAACTGAATTTTATACTCAATCTCAGAAATGTTTGTTGAATTATTGTTTGAGATATTACATAAACTATGAAAAATATTTTGTAGTTAACATAAGACTTAAATACCGAGCGATTCTGTTTGAAATACTCATATTCAATAATAATAATAATTAATAAATAACAATAAAGATGATAAATAAAATAAAACGCTTGGTTTTATTAAAAATATCTTCATTTTAATTGCAATTTCGTCATTTACATTTTAAATTAAAGTTGAAGTTTTACTGGAAATGGCAACAAATTAGCAAAATATATGTATAGTAAATTGCACGAAACGATCTAAACAGTATAAGTTTGGTATGACTATCAAAATTTGAAGATTAAAAATGTTTTGTTTGAGAATCCTTTAAGAGACCAGTTACTTAAAATATTTAATTGAAAATTGTAGCGAGCGGTAATACTGGCGAACCGGCTGGTCGCCAAAGGCGGCTAGTTGTAAATAAATTTGTAGTAGCGCAATCGAATTTCCGATTCCGCATAATTCTACTTATTATTCCAGTATTAGTTCCTGCTAATGTACATTTTCTATTCATAAAATAACTTTTGATTGAGCTAAATATTCATCATTTCAGATTTTAAACTCAAATGTTGAGATTAAACGCTCGTAATTATGGTGGTATTTGCAGAATATATATATAACATATGCAAGGCTCCCTGAAATAATATGGTATTAAATATCTCTGCCATATTGAAGTCAAAATATTCAAGGCGTCTAAATATATTTTGAAGTCTAAATATACTTGGCATTATTATCAAACTACACACAAAGGATCAAGTCAATTTAAATACGGACAACATTCCAAGGAAATGGATTGGTCTCCCATACGGGCTAGGAGATAATGCGTGAGATGTTGATTACTGCGTTTTTCTTCTCAAGGTTTGTTATAGGCGAAATCTACTATTTAATTCCAACTACTGTAATGATTGACATCATTTAATAAGTAGCTCTCAAAAATAGGCGTATATATAGTTGCTGCCTGGAAACACCAACTAGGTTTATTGTACCTCTCAGATAAATAATAGATGATATTTAATTATTATATAAAAATCAACAAACTAAAATTAAAATAGATTCATCATACATTAAAATGGAATTCTCATTACAAATAGATTGTTCTTTGTCTCTTAATGGTTCAAAAAGTTTTATTTTAGAAGCTTGGTCACGTCGGTTTCTTTGAGCGTAGTAATTATCATTATTATCCTTTATCAATTATCCGTTAAAATATCTTTTTCTGTAACACGTGATAAATTGAAAAAAATATTTCCAAACATATGTTATTATTTTTATTGCCCTTTTTGATTTCCAGCCTAAAATTATTTTTATAAAAGAATTTACCTGACCTGTCAGATCTTTTGTGTAATGACTTTTTTTGGTACTTTTCGCTTAGCCAGGAGCGAAGCGAAAAGTTGCCAAACAATTTAAATCTGCGCCAAAAAAACTTTCCGCATTAAGTTACAGGCAAGTTGGCGCAGGCCTTGGCGAAGAATTTTACTTTTTGGTGACATTTATCTCGCGCTCAACTAACCGAAAATTGCCATTTTTTTAAATCCGTTATACGTCAAATAATATATACGTGAAATATGTTTTGAAGAAACAGGTGTCGAGTTTTTTAACAATTTTTATTTTTTATAATTTCAAAGAAGTAGCCTATTTTTATCCTTCTGTTTTCTTCACTGGACATGGCCCATTCCCGACATACCTACACAGATTCCATCTGGCCAACTCTCCTTACTGTAGCTGTGGGGAAATAGGATCCCCAATTCACTATGCCACCGAATGCCTAGTGACTGTCTCATGGCACATGAGAAAGCCAGAAACAAATCTGGAGGAAGAATGGTACAGGAGAGTTGCATCGAATACCCTATCACGCGGAAAGATCCACTCCATAGTAAACCATATTCATAAATACCAAGACCTTTTCAAGACTACACAATAGCTGAGACCAGAATGCCTCTTGTCAAAATCAGCCGAAATTATAACTTCAAAAGTCCCTCAAAAGTGCAGTTCTCACGAAGGAAACCAAAACCACAAGACTCAGACGGACGTTACAGATTTCTGACTCTTCAGTGATTATTTATATGCTTACACATGTCATACAGATGTTCTCAATGTAACTTATCAATTTTTTTTTTTCAGTAGGTAATTTCGTTTCCCTGTAAGTTCAACCCATAGTGACCATTTGTTTCAGTATTCTTGTCTCCTCCATCCAGTTATTACTTCACCAAAAATTTACAGTCGCGTAGGATTTAACACCGATGGGATTCTCTGGAGAACCCCGGATAGTCTGTCGTCTCTTTCTTTATACCAACATTTTTTTTTTTCCTTCCTTCCATCTTGTGCTTATCCAACTGGTTAGATAACTTAGTGTTATAGGCACCGGGGGCACAGGATGGCGTTATGTTATGTTATGTCAAGTTTTTTTTATAAGAAGGAATCACTGAATAAGAAGGCAGAATGCTGGGAATATAAAAATTTGATAGTGTATTTTGGGCTTATATAGCTTTTGAAAGGAATTTGTAGACATAGCATTTTGGATCTGTGGGGAAATTGATAGTGAATTTGGAGTTCGAATAATTAGGAAATTATTTTTAGAACATAGATTGATTAAATATTATTACATATATTATATTTTTAAGCATGTATCACATTATTTTATAGTCCTTTGGGATTCTTAATACAAAATTATTCTTATTTCTTTCAAATTCTCTGCTTTGACCTATTATGCCATTTTCTAATTTCGTAACTATCTTTCGAAAATATACGAAATAGTAAAGAATGATTAACTGATTTGATCTAACACAGCATGCAAGAAGATACATTTTGAATTCATAATCATAATTTACTTTTCCTAAATTGTAAACTTTGGTTACATTCTTTAATCGATAGCTTTCGAAAATCTCATTATTTAAATATTATGCACCACTTAATTCGGTTATTGGATACGAGGTATTTTCCAGTGAGTTTTAGATTCTAAATTCACAAAACACCCAGAATGAATGAGCTAAGGAAACTCTACACAAAGCGGTAACTCTGTGATGCAATACGCGTTATTAATGGTTCCGAAATGTACCAATTCCGACCATCACTACCTCTCATATCTATGATTAATTGAGAAGAGGTTTACGGAGGAATAGGTAGAAAAGAGGCATGATATTGCATAAAAGTAATTAAATAGAATGAACTGCCTTGCGTTCTGTGTCGTTATTTGAATCAAAGGAAAGGTATTGTGAATTTTCTCTGATCTTTAGATCGTAAAGACAGTTTTTCATGCATTAAAGTCAACATTTGATACAAAATAATACAAGCTACATATTTTGTATACTGTTTCCTTTAATATTCAGAGAAACAGTATAAAGAATCTGAAAAAAATCAAATTAATTTTTCCAGAACGAAAACAATTGTTTAAGCACTGTGAATTTGCTCTGCTCTTTTGATCGTAAAGACAATTTTACTTGCATTAAAGCCAACATTTGATACAAAATAATACAAGCTACATATTTTTTATACTGTTTCCTTTAATATTCAGAGAAACAATATAAAAAATGGAATCTGGAAAAAATAAAGTTAATTTTTCCAGAACGAAAGCAATTGTTTAAGCACTGAGAATTTTCTCCGATCTTTAGATCGTAAAGACAATTTTGCATGCATTAAAGCCAGTATTTGATACGAAATAATACAAGTTACATATTTTTCAATTGTTTCCTTTTATTTTCAGAGAAACAATATAAAAAATAGAATATGAAAAAAAATCAAGTTAGTTATTCCAGAAAGTAAGCAATTATTTAAGAACTGTGAATTTTTCTCATTTAGATTGTAAAGAAATTTTTTCAGGCATTAAAGCCAGTATTTGTTATAAAAATAGTAGAAGATACATATTTCTGTCACTGTTTTTTTTCCATGTTCAGACAAATAATATAAAAAATAGAATTCGAGAAATATCAAGTTAATTATTTCAGAAAGAAATCAATTATTTAAGCATTAATAAAGTATGCCATTTGAAAAATTGATTACTGTTAAACCTAATGATACAATCTCAATATTTTAGAACCACATTAAGAATTGAAAAAAAAAATCCAGTCTCTTGACCGAAATACTGAAGTATGATAAAAGTCTGAAATTAATGTTTTGGAGAAGCATATAATCTTTGACCTAAGAGTCAGAGCTTTCATATGAAATAAAAGAGGACAAAATCGGTACAGGAATTAAAGCTGAGAAATTTTGAGAAAATATTTTTTTCCCAAATAGAAGGTACAATAAAGAAGTATTTTTGAGATATCTTTCATAAATGAAAAATGATTCGGTACAGACGACAATGATTTGCAAAGAGTCTTAATATTTCTTATAAAATAACAGTTGGCGAAATCAGTCCAAGTGTTGGATCTGGAGGGTTGGTTCTTTAATGTCAGCTGTTTTAAATATACTGATAATAAATTAGGAAAGAATACACGAATGAGAAATAGAGAATGACCACTAAGGAAATGAATTTAAATAGAAAACATTATTATTAGTGTACTAAAAATAGAAATAATTTTTAATAAAAATTACTAGATCAGAAGGAAAACTGTAGAGACATTATTTAGTTATTGACGTCATTTCCTCACTTTTAAATTTGTTTTAAATATTATTGATAGAAAATCATTATCTTTATTGTCAGGGAGTAGTAGATATGTTTTTAAATTTTTTTAAAGGCTTATTGATAATCATTCTTCCCGTGCACTTACTGTGAAAAATCAAATTTTTGATAAAACTTCTGGAAATTATAATTTAAAAATCTATAACTTCAATCTAAAACCGGAGGCATTTATATAATTATTTTTCTTCTACTTATTTTTCTAAAATATTTAGTAGGATAACGAGACATTAACCTTTGAACCAAGAAAAGTAAAATATAACTTTAAAGCACTTTATAAAGTCTTACGTTAAATGCTTAAAAATGTTCTTTCTTTGAGATTACATTCTTCCATTAGTTAAGCATTTTTAATCAAATGAAATAACTTTCAGAAACTTTTAAAATCTTGTGCTACTTTGCTAGTATCATTAATTAAAAGTAGCATTTGGAGAAAAGTTTAATAAACTTCCAAATACCTTTTGAATTTATTGTCGTTTTGTTAAATGTCATTAATTGGACTGTCATTTCCTGTCATTTATTTTTGCTGCTTGATCTATTTCATTTATTCGTAGAAAATAAAGATATTAAGGAAGTTAATTTTCAAAATGAGATAAATAACCCTGATGCATTAAATAGTTAAAATTCATTATCATCGTATGTCAACATTTTTCTCAAGCAATTATTTAGGTAAATATCAAGGTAAATGATAAAAAAAAAATGATAATAAATTTTACGTTTTTTACCCTCTTCTAGATTCCATCATAATTCGCAGTATTTTGATAAATTTAATATCTGTTGCGATGTATTTATGTGAGGCGAATGACCTCCCAGGTCTCCGCATTTAATAATTAATTGTTAGATGCGTTTATGTTTCAATTAATCAACTCAGGAGCTTTCATTAAAGAGACAAGACATCAGAATGATTGGTCTTGCTGTCACAAACTTCACAACAAGTAGTGGATAATGAGTTTCGATCAAAATACTTGACAAAATCTGCTCTTTTGAAACTCACATTTTCACATTCTGGCATTATTAATTTTAAAATGTTCGGAAAAGGTCGTTGACCTCAACCTTTGAAAATGTTTTATTCCTGTGGTAGAGAATTAATTAATTTATTTTCGTTAAGTTCACTTCCTGCTTTTGTAGGCGTGACTTATTGCATAACAAAAAGATTATGTAATAAAGTTAATTCATTTGTAATTGTTCTCTAATTGTATATTACAAAATGTGTTAAAGATACGAATGTAGAAAAGGAAGTTCAAAGAGATGTCGATATATTTCCTCACTGGATAGTATCTTGAAATTTTGGAGTTCGTGTTAGAGATTGAAAATAATGTATTTATATGAAAGGTTCATAGAAACATTTCAATAATTGGAAACGATAATTTATTTATATTTATATTTATATTTAAATAATGTCTATACTAGAAAGAAATTACATAAATATTTGAGGTATACAGAAATTGAAAAGATGATGTAATTTAAGTGTTTTGTAATTTCAAGATATACTTCCACATTTTTCCTTAATGCTTCAATAATTACATGTTATGACTATTAATTTTTATTTCTACATATAATACATTTGACTTGCCTTCCTTTCATAACTTATATACAAGTATTAATTCCTCTTTTACGAAATTTAATAATTAGCTTTATAATAGAATATTATTGAATAATTAAAAGATGGATTGTTAAATATATAGCTATATTAAAAATACGTACTATTCTACATCTTTAACAGAAAAAAAACCCCTTAAATTTTTTATTAATATTTTTGAACACTTTTATTTTGGTTGATTTCTTCTGTTTTCATAGATGCAATTTTGAAATCAATCGCTTCGTAATGTATACAATTCGGAAATGAATTTACATACTTTTTCTGATAAACTACAGTTTTAAATACACGAATCTGATTTGGATGAAATGTTATAGCGAAAATAGTTTGAATGACAATGCGCTAATTTACTAGATACTGAACATGATTTTTATTTACAAATGTAATAAATTTATTGATGTATTAAATGTATTTATGTATAAAAGTATACATTTTTCCATACTGTTTGTATAAAATTCTATTTTATACATAATTCGATATATATGTATAAGCTATTTTGTACATAATTCGAGCGAAATTGTTTTCATGGTTAAATAATATTTATCATAATTATTTTCAATTTATAGACTAAGAAATAAAATAAATAAATAAAATAAAAAACAAACATTTTTTTCTCTTTCAGTATAAAAATAATAGGTTATTCCTAAAAGTCAAATTAATTAACTTTTATCAAAATTATTATATATACATTTTTTCTTTAGTAACTAGTAATACTTTATTTGATAATAATTTATGTTCTTGTTTTAAAAATCCTTGACATGAGAACTTATCAAACCATATTCATTTAATATGAATTGTAAATGATCGAATATAAAATAATTTGAATCTTAATATTTAGTTTCGCTGTATTTTCTTCGAATTCGAAGGTTATTTCAAAACTTATAATTTATTGTTGAATTTTTATCCAAAAATTTCAATAAAACTTATTATTGTGAACTATTGAACAATTGATCTTATAAACTACTACGATTTATTTATTATGTAAGTTGTCCAACCCATAAAGAAACACGAAATATTATATTTACTTATAAACACACACACGCGCACGCGCGCACGCATGCACGCTCGCACGGACTTGCGTTTACCGATATGTAGAATGATAGATGCATATATATTATAACGCCTTTATATAAACTATTTACATTTACAATGATATTCTAAGTTAGAATATTTCTTCATATGCAAATTTATGTAGAAGTTGTCAACCAAAATATTTGTGGCATTCGTATATATTCCTTTTAGTAGAAATTTGCACGAGAGAGCAACTAATAAAAAAAGAAATATTTGCAATAAATATGTTAAAAAATAATATTGTTTCGATATCTGACATATTTTTCAAAAAAGAAATCTCCAAACACTTTTTTGAATAATGTTATGCCTTATTTCATTTAAGAATTATATTATTCAAAACAAATCTGTAAAACCTGACATATGAATAAAATAAAACTTGTAAAATTCGAATAAATAAAAATTAACTGCATAAATAGCTTATATGCTATAAAATATCAGAATATTGAATAAATTTTCTTGGCATTTTGTTCACAAATACTAAGAAGTCAAAAGAAAGCTTTATTTGTTAAAAAAACTTTTCTACGCATTGGAAAGATCATGTTATATTTAGTATTCTATCGCTATTAAATGAAAAGAGCATAGCGATAGAATACGAAGTATAACATTATATTTCCAAACTCATTGATATTTAAAATTATTTTATTCATTTTATTCCGAGTTAAACTCGTTTTTAAATATTGTATAATTCTCTACAATTTTTTAATGTTTTTTGGTAAAACAGTAGTATTTATTAGTTTTTAAGAATTATTGGAAGAAGTCTATAATAATATTTCAAGATGATTCGTGATTTGGAAACAAATCGGCAAAATTGATGTTTCCTTTTTAATACACATAAAAAAAACAAATTTATGAAAAAACTGTATTGTGTCATCGGGAAATAATCTTAAGCTGGAAATACGGAGAAGCTCAAAATTTGCATAGTTAATACTTACGTACATATTTAAAGCTGCTAATATATGAAAAAGAGTGTCATTTAAATAAGACTTATTTAATTTTATTGATGCTAAAACTATTTCATCTTTGATTTGTCTAATGACAATGTCTTAATGTTTTTGAAGCTTTGCAATTATTTTGAAATTTTTCTT